>CATNWA010001696.1:0-37383 GCA_951230385.1 Staurois parvus
AGACAAGCACCGCTGTATTTTCCACAACATTGGCCCCCTGGCCATCTCGCTTGACTTTTCTGGCCACATAGTCCGACATAGATACGGCTACGTTTACTTCCTTACTTCCGATCGGGCGCTTGACGAAAAATTGCCACACCGCCCGGGTGAGTAGGAAACTTTGCCCTCCGCTAACTCCTCACTGGCTGAACTGCTACTATCCTCCGTGCACACCGCACACTACTGGCCGTGGTTGTAGGCTGCAATAGGAGCTGGTGCTCTACTCCGTGGCCGTTTGGCTCCACTGACACTGCTGCGACCCTGCTGCCTCCTGGCAACCCACCGACTGTTTATCATCAATTAGGGTCTCCGCGTCACTACTAGACCCCCTCGGCTGCGTGTGGGTCAGGAGACAGACCTGTCCCTCTAGACCGGCTACCGAGCCACTCTCCTCGCCAGTACTTCTTCGCCTGGCTGCTGAAGAGGCGGATGTCTCCTCCCCCCGTTCCTGACCGCCCTCTGTTAGCTCTTCCTCACTGTACAGTGGGGCTGAGCCCACAGCATGCGATACTTCGCTTGGTGAGGAACACCAAAGGACAGGGGCAGGTCGAGGACACGTGATTTCAGTGGGCTTGCTCCCGGCCATGCCAACTAACGGTTGTGTCTGACGTACCCACCGACCGTTGGCTGTAGGTGTCAGAGGTGACCTGGGAAGAGGAAGACGACCGAGTCAACCAATCGATGACGGCAGGGTTGTCGGTGGAGACACGACCGCTGGATGACACCGGGAGCACTGGCCTCTGGCTGCGACTAGTGCTGCCTCGACCCCTTCCTCTGCTGCCACGTCTGCTCGCTCCTGAAACATTGCCTCCTCTGCCACTCCTCTGCGTGTTGTCTGACATACTCTTTAATTCAATAAGCACCCCAAAAAAAAAAACGGATTTAACTCTTTGAACGTACAATAGTGGTTGTGAAGCAGAAAGTCAGTTTTATTTAGCACAATCGGTCAATTGCAGCTTGCCGTTGGCTGTAAACTGTACGTTTATGTCACTGGAATGCACTAATCACCCAAAAAAATATTACCGCCACCCGGCGTGTATATGGATTTTAACTCTTTGAACGTACAATAGTGGTTGTGAAGCAGAAAGTCAGTTTATTTAGCACAATCGGTCAATTGCAGCTTGCCGTTGGCTGGAAACTGTACGTTTAGGTCACTGGAATGCACTAATCACCCAAAAAATATTACCGCCACCCGGCGTGTAAATGGATTTAACTCTTTGAACGTACAATAGTGGTTGTGAAGCAGAAAGTCAGTTTATTGTACACAATCGGTCAATTGCAGCTTGCCGTTGGCTGGAAACTGTACGTTTATGTCACTGGAATGCACTAATCACCCCAAAAAATATTACCGCCACCCGGCGTGTATATGGATTTAACTCTTTGAACGTACAATAGTGGTTGTGAAGCAGAAAGTCAGTTTATTTAGCACAATCGGTCAATTGCAGCTTGCCGTTGGCTGGAAACTGTACGTTTATGTCACTGGAATGCACTAATCACCCAAAAAATATTACCGCCACCCGGCGTGTAAATGGATTTAACTCTTTGAACGTACAATAGTGGTTGTGAAGCAGAAAGTCAGTTTATTTAGCACAATCGGTCAATTGCAGCTTGCCGTTGGCTGGAAACTGTACGTTTATGTCACTGGAATGCACTAATCACCCAAAAAATATTACCGCCAGCCGCGTGTAAATGGATTTAACTCTTTGAACGTACAATAGTGGTTGTGAAGCAGAAAGTCAGTTTATTTAGCACAATCGGTCAATTGCAGCTTGCCGTTGGCTGGAAACTGTACGTTTATGTCACTGGAATGCACTAATCACCCAAAAAATATTACCGCCAGCCACCCGGCGTGTAAATGGATTTAACTCTTTGAACGTACAATAGTGGTTGTGAAGCAGAAAGTCAGTTTATTTAGCACAATCGGTCAATTGCAGCTTGCCGTTGGCTGGAAACTGTACGTTTATGTCACTGGAATGCACTAATCACCCAAAAAATATTACCGCCACCCCGGCGTGTAAATGGATTTAACTCTTTGAACGTACAATAGTGGTTGTGAAGCAAAGTCAGTTTATTTAGCACAATCGGTCAATTGCAGCTTGCCGTTGGCTGGAAACTGTACGTTTATGTCACTGGAATGCACTAATCACCCAAAAAATATTACCGCCAGCCGGCGTGTAAATGGATTTAACTCTTTGAACGTACAATAGTGGTTGTGAAGCAGAAAGTCAGTTTATTTAGCACAATCGGTCAATTGCAGCTTGCCGTTGGCTGGAAACTGTACGTTTATGTCACTGGAATGCACTAATCACCCAAAAAATATTACCGCCACCCGGCGTGTAAATGGATTTAACTCTTTGAACGTACAATAGTGGTTGTGAAGCAGAAAGTCAGTTTATTTAGCACAATCGGTCAATTGCAGCTTGCCGTTGGCTGGAAACTGTACGTTTATGTCACTGGAATGCACTAATCACCCAAAAAATATTACCGCCAGCCGGCGTGTAAATGGATTTAACTCTTTGAACGTACAATAGTGGTTGTGAAGCAGAAAGTCAGTTTATTTAGCACAATCGGTCAATTGCAGCTTGCCGTTGGCTGGAAACTGTACGTTTATGTCACTGGAATGCACTAATCACCCAAAAAATATTACCGCCAGCCGGCGTGTAAATGGATTTAACTCTTTGAACGTACAATAGTGGTTGTGAAGCAGAAAAGTCAGTTTATTTAGCACAATCGGTCAATTGCAGCTTGCCGTTGGCTGGAAACTGTACGTTTATGTCACTGGAATGCACTAATCACCCAAAAAATATTACCGCCAGCCGGCGTGTAAATGGATCTAACTCTTTGAACGTACAATAGTGGTTGTGAAGCAGAAAGTCAGTTTATTTAGCACAATCGGTCAATTGCAGCTTGCCGTTGGCTGGAAACTGTACGTTTATGTCACTGGAATGCACTAATCACCCAAAAAATATTACCGCCACCCGGCGTGTAATATGGATTTAACTCTTTTTGAACGTACAATAGTGGTTGTGAAGCAGAAAGTCAGTTTATTTAGCACAATCGGTCAATTGCAGCTTGCCGTTGGCTGGAAACTGTACGTTTATGTCACTGGAATGCACTAATCACCCAAAAAATATTACCCTGCCGCCACCCGGCGTGTAAATGGATCTAACTCTTTGAACGTACAATAGTGGTTGTGAAGCAGAAAGTCAGTTTATTGTACACAATCGGTCAATTGCAGCTTGCCGTTGGCTGGAAACTGTACGTTTATGTCACTGGAATGCACTAATCACCCAAAAAAATATTACCGCCACCCCGGCGTGTAAATGGATTAACTCTTTGAACGTACAATAGTGGTTGTGAAGCAGAAAGTCAGTTTATTTAGCACAATCGGTCAATTGCAGCTTGCCGTTGGCTGGAAACTGTACGTTTATGTCACTGGAATGCACTAATCACCCAAAAAATATTACCGCCACCCGGCGTGTAAATGGATCTAACTCTTTGAACGTACAATAGTGGTTGTGAAGCAGAAAGTCAGTTTATTTAGCACAATCGGTCAATTGCAGCTTGCCGTTGGCTGGAAACTGTACGTTTGTGTCACTGGAATGCACTAATCACCCAAAAAATATTACCGGCCAGCCGGCGTGTAAATGGATTTAACTCTTTGAACGTACAATAGTGGTTGTGAAGCAGAAAGTCAGTTTATTTTGCACAATCGGCAAACTGCAGCACCAACTGTGCACGACAGCCACCAAAAAAAAAAAGGGTGTATGTCACTTAAATTTTCGATTCTTTGATAGCTGTGGCCCTAAGTAACGATTCTGTGTCCCTGAGTAACGATTCTGTGTCCCTGAGTAACGATTCTGTGTCCCTGAGTAACGATTCTGTGGCCCTAAAGTCTCTGTGGCCCTAACTCTGTCCCTTAATACAGACAGGTCTGTCTCTCTTGAATGACCGGAGGCTAATGGAGAATTCTAAGATGGCCGCGATTTATAGTGCTGGCTGGCTGCTGATTGGCTAATGCGATCACATATCATGAATGCATTATGGGTCAGCGCGCCTTGTCTGCGCGCCTTCCCAGAGATCCCCGCCCCATCTTCTCTGTCCATTTTCTCCGTCCGGCATGGCCACACATGTCGCCGCCATTTTTGGGAAAATTCGATTCGTGCATCCAAAGTTTGCTAATCTTCTTCGGATTCGTCGCGAATAGAATTTTTCCCAATCTGCGGAACGAATTCCACTTCGTCATGTTCGATTCGCTCATCTCTAGTTAGGAACATAAAATGCATCCAACGCGTTTTCGGCGAAAAAGAGCCCCTCCCTTTATTACGGCTTGAGCAGTAGATGTTAACGAAATTAAGACAGGATGCACTATGGGACTCCCGTTAAGATTTGATGAAGACTTACATCTTCTGATATCACTAAAGGCAATGAGCTGCCCAGATATTCCAGATACTGAGCTGGCACCAATGCTGACCTCTGGAGATTAGGAATTGGCTAACCTCTCCAGGAAGTACAATGTGGGAGATATGTTGTGCTCCAGATCATGATCACATTGCTCCCTGAGCAGCAGATTGTCCGGGTACCCCAGAATAGGCACCCCTATAACTCTATAAGTATGGAATAATATGGTGGCTCTCAGGTCTAATCATCTGTGGGTTGCACATAACCCTATGAGTATGGAATAATATGGTGGCTCTCAGATCCAACCACCTGTAGGTGGCATACAACCCTATGAGTATGGAATAATATGGTGGCTCCCAGGTCCAATCACCTGTAAGTGGCATACAACCCTACGAGTAAGAATTATTATGGTGGCTCTGTGTTCTGTGATGTTCAATAAAGTAATACAGTGTTGTGTTGCCTCCCCAGCGTGTGTGTAAAGGTCAAAAAGGAAACTTGTGTTCTATACGAAATGCCTTCATCAACAATCGACTGAGCACTTTTGTCCGGCGCTATAATCAGAAGCTAGCATGGATCGGTGTCTGGAAACCATTTGTAAGTAACAGTTTAGCAATGGTTTTATTTTCAGGAGCTAGACCACTTATGCAAGAAAAAATGTGTTTGTCAGAAAGTCCCCTCCCATTTTCTTCAACCTAAATTTCATGTAATTGACTGCAAACAGATTTAGCAGGCCTTTCAGAGTGCTTTTGGGCAGGACTGCAGTCTCCTGTCACCTGTCCAACATACTAGGCTTACAACCTACAAATGAGAGGTTCAAAACTTTCATCTGCTTAAAAAAAGAGACACACCCATCTGCTTTTTGTGAGTCACATTTAGTTGTGTGGTGAAGTACTGTAAGCATGAACAAAATTAGATGACCTCTTCTAAAAAAAAAAAATCATTCTTTTAAAATTATTTACATGAATTATGCAGCCCCAGACTGACTGCGATCCAAATACGAAGCAACTACAAAGAAGCCACCAACAGTGAAGGCCACAGCCATTCATGAGTCACTGGCTGTGGACCATGGCATTACAGTTAAACGTTTAAAAAAGACACAAGTCCTTGGAGCTAAAAGGAAATGTATATATAGTGGTTTTATATGTGTTTACCTTCATTTTCCTATGGCTAGGACTGAAATAAATAAAGTTGGATAATTATGAAACCTTGTTTGTGAATGTTTTTATGTTCCTTTCTAGCCATTAGGTGGAGCTCCTTAAAATGTTTGCTTGTTTACTCTTAGCTGTTCAGTTGGAAAAAATCTGTTGTTTACAGAGTCCAATAGCTAAGGCCAACATTTACACACAGAGCTACATGACTTAGCCTTTCCCCTCCACTGATTACCCTCCCTGCCTCCTTAGTATATACAGTATATGGAACTGTAAGAATCTTCAATCTGAGAGTTTGTGATTATTTTTTAGAAAGACATTATTATATTATCATGTATCTTTGTAGAGACTGACATAAATGTTTGTTTTTCTTTACATCCCTCTTGCAGTGTGGTGGATACCGCAACATTGATGGAAACAAACTGAAATATACCAACTTTGCCAGAGGTCAACGCAAAAGTTCAGGAAGATGGTGCGTTGCCCTAAATGTAGCAAGTAAGTATCAAATCAACTACTACTGAGATCAACAACTGGTCTCCGACTAAACTATCAGCAACAGGTTCTATTTAATGCTCCCCCTTTTCAGCAACACATACTCACCTACCCTTTACCCTCTGTCACACTCTTTAGTAGCACGGCAGCAAAAAAAATCCCCTGCCCTCCAGAATTGTAGAATGTGTGAATCACTCAGTGTGACAGAGCTTGGTGATTGGCCCAGTGCTGTCACATGGGCACCAGTAGGTTCCATAATTTTGTGTAAGCTTTGACTAAAGGAACCTAGACTTCCTCTCCTACCTCCTATTATCTGTACGGACATGTGATGTAGTGAAGGAATGGTGCGTACTTATTGCTGTGGAGGGGAGGCATTACCTGAAACTTGCTTTGTCCTGTATGGGCAATGCTTGGGTTCTTCTCTGAAAGAGGAATTTCACTTAAAATCAGTTCTGCTGTTCGTACTCCTCCCCCCTTTTTTTTGGGTCGGGGGGGAGCAGGCACCTAGTTTTGACAGGTACCTGCTCATACTTCCAGTGGGATTGCCTAGCCACAGCTGGCTTCCTATAGGTAATATGGCGGCATCAGGGGACTCATAGACTGGCGAAGATCCGGCCTGGCTGAGGACGGAGCTGGATCCTTGGATTGGTAAGTGTCTGTTTATTTAACCACCTCCAGCCCGCCATATAAGGAAATGACAGGCGCAAGGCGGTTCTCTCGTTCTGGGAGGATGTCATGTGACGTCCTCCCACTCTAACCACACGTGCGCGCGCCCCCGGGGGCGTGCAGTGATTGGTGTTGCACTGTGTCCCTGGGACACAGCAGATCACCGATCAATGGAAAGAGCCGATGACGTTGGCTCTGTCATGTGATCAGCTGTGTTCAATCACAGCTGATCGCATGTAAATAAGGAAATACCGGTTATCAGCATTTCTCTCCTTACGAGCTGTCACACTGACAGCTTGTGAGGAGAGCCGGTAATTGGCATTATTCAGAGGGGACATGTACACTGATCACCAGGGCACTGATGATCAGTGTGTCCTGATGATCAGTGTAGCCCCATCAGTGCCACCTGTCAGTGTCCATCAATGTCAGCTGTCAGTGCCCATCAATGCCACATATTAGTGCCCATCTGAGCTGCCTTTCAGTGCCCATTAGTGATGCCTGTCAATGCACATCAGTGCCACCTACCAGTGCCTCCTCATCAGTGCCTCCTCATCAGTGCCTCCTCAACAATGCTGCCTATCGATTCCAATCAGTGCCGCCTATCAGTGCCCATCGCTGCAGCCTCATTAGCGCACATCATTGAAGGAGAAAAATCCCTTATTTACAAAATTTGATACCAGAAACTAAGAAAAAAACATTTTTTTTAAATTTTCAGTTGTTTTTGGTTTGTTTAGCAAAAAATAAAACACCAAGAGGTGATTAAATACCACCAAAATAAAGCTCTATCTGTCTAAAAAAAAAGATAAAATTTCATATGAATACAATGTTTCATTACCGCACAATTGTCATTCAAAGTGCAACACAGCGCTGAAAGCTGAAAATTGGCCTGGGCAGGAAGAGGGTATAAGTGCCCTGTAGGCTAGGGGTTAAAGTCAGCAGCTGCATTATTTGTAGCTGCTGCCTTTCTTTAATTTTTTTTTTAAAGAAACTGAAATTTTTTTTTAAAGAAACTGACCAAAGAGCTTTTTTTTAAGTACAATGCCAAGAACAAAAAACATTATCTAAAGAACAAAAAAAAGTATTGCAGCTTATAGATGTGGGGGCTGTATTTGTTTTTTCACAACTTTTTTTCATTTATTTTAACCTGGCAATCCTGCCATTAACAGGCTTCCTGTTCTAAGGTGACAACCGTACTGAGTAGAGTTGTAATCCCAGGACAGGGAGTGTATTAGTACTACATAACACCACCCTCTCTTCTTTATTATAGGAAGGATGTTTTGTAGTCCAGAGATAGCAGACAACAATACTTAGTCCTGTACATCTTACAGCGGCTGCTTTTGGCGTTTTTTCCCTACAACCGGTAAACTCCCCAACATGTTATCCTATGTGTCCATGCACACATAGGCTGTAATCAGTGTTTTTTGCCAGGGGAATTTTTTGGCTGAACCCCCCCCCTCCCCCCCGAACTAGTGGGTTTTCTAGAGGAGTTTAGCTGTAAAAAACATGGCAAACCAGTGTTTTTGGACTTTTTTTATCGGAAAAAAAAAATTGTTGCGGAACAATGCGGCTAAACGCTAATACATAAACGCTAAAAAATGTGCGTTTTTAACATGAATTTACACAGCTACTGCTACCAGCATTGTTATTAAAATTCCCAGTGTGCATGGAGCCTAACTGATAACAGTTCATAGGTAGAGAGTGCAGGAAAATATCAGCTCACAAAATTTCTGGTTGGATGAACAGCTATTTTTTTTTTCTTTTTAATTTTTTGTTTGCATTTGTCTACTAGATATAATAAAACACTTTCCCTTGTATATTAAACAGACCAAAAAGAGAGCAAATAAAATACATTATTTATTAATTGTTACAGTTTACATGCACATTAATAAAAAATAATCAGACCTGAAAAAAAAAATATGACTATCAGGTTTTGCTACAAAATTCACATCCATTCCAGAGCTGTCTTTCCAATAATTCCTTTGTGCTGCTAGTTGTTAGCACACCAGTCCTTCAAGTTTCGTGCTGTCCGGCATGAAAAATTATCCACTGCAGATTGTTTTTCAAAGTGCAATTTAGGTGTAAGGCTGGTGGCCATACACTATACAATTTTATTACAATTGTCTGTCCAATTTCTGCCTAATTCCTTTTAGATTTACCTTCAACTATGTAGTGCAAGGGCCTGCCTAATTGGATACAATTGAAAGTGTGTTGTTTAGGTTTGATCTCATATTATATGGTTTTTGATAAATCTAAAGCAAAATTCTCAAGAAAATTGTATAATGTATGGCCAGCCTAAATGATCACTGTGTGAGGAATTTAGATTGGCAAATGCCCCTCCCTGACCGATTCTTTATAGAAAGATTTTTTTCACTCGAGTGCCTGTTTAATATCTCTCTCTTGTTTTCTTCCCTCATTTAGCTGGAAAATGGATTTCTGTCACTTGCTGGAAAAAACTGCCATTTATTTGCAAACTATAAACCGTCTTACAACTTGCTTCCATGGGCCCGATATTCCTTTTTTGCACCCCTCCTGTTACCTGCCCCTCCCCCCGCTGCTGCATGCATTTACCTTCATACAATGATAATAAATGACTGGCAATTCAAAATCATGCGACTGCTGTTATTTCTTCATGGAAAAATCATTAATAGTTATGGGGTGATCTTGTTTAAAATGAGAGAGATGCTAAAATCTGGTTTAAAAGTATGCAAAGTATGTATTCTTACATTCTGTTGCTCAGCCTCTTCCAAATGTTCAAGTTCCTTTTTTTGGTGTTGTGATCTGACTTCCTGTTAGAGGGTGGCAACATTCGACCCCATGAAAGAAAAATATATTTGAAATATATTTTAAAAATATTCTTCCCAAATATATTGATATATATTTGAAATACTACAAATTTTGTCTGTATTCAAATATATATATATATATATATATATATATATATATAGTATGTTGAAATGTGTTTTTATTACAAAATATATGAAATATATTTTTAAAAATACATTTTTCAAATATACTGTATGTCTTTAAAAATACATTTAATCTACATTTTTGGAATGCATTTACAAATCTATGTAAAAATATTTGTTAAAATGACTTTGTTATATGTTTAAAAAAAAATCTGAAGAATATATTTAAAATATATATACATTTTAAAAATATATTTTTCATATATTTTGTAATATATAAAAAATGCATTTCAGCATGCTGTGTTTGTATATATATATATGTGTGTGTGTATACATGTATCTGTGTGTGTGTGTGTGTATATATATATATATATATATATATTTTTTTTTTTTTTTTTTTTAAATTTCAGGTACTTATATAGCGCCGTCAATTTACACAGCGCTTTACATATATATATTGTACATTCACATCAGTCCCTAACCCTCAAGGGGTGTACAATCTAAGGTCCCTAACTTACATGGGCCAATTTAAACAGAATCCAATTAACCTACCAGCATGTCTTTGGAGTGTGGGAGGAAACCAGAGTACCTGGAGGAAACCCACGCAGGCACAGGGAGAACATGCAAACTCCAGGCAGGTGGTGCTGTGTCTGGGATTTGAACCAGTGACCCTAGTACTGCCAAGCAGAAGTGCTAACCATTTTTACCACTGTGCTGCCCATATATATATATATATATATATATATATATATATATATATATATATATATATATATATATATATATATATATATATATATATATATATATATATGTATGTATGTATGTATGTATGTATGTATTGAATATGGCCAAAATTGTAGTATTTCAAATATATGTCAGTATATTTAGGAAGAATATTTTTAAAATATATTTTTTTTTTGTTCCATGTGGCCGTTCTCCATGGTCCCACTGTATTGTAACACCATGCTATTATCCAGGCTGCAGGATGTTAAAAGAGACAGAAGGTGGCATGTCCTCTGGTGAAAAGCTCTATGGATTTTGTAGGCTGAACCGCAGGACTTTGCTGGAAGTCTGCTAATTTGGTGACTACATTTCCCAGAGGAACTGGCATGTGAGTGGAGGCATATAAATGTAGAAGCCCAGGGACAGGAAGTGAGCTGGGAGAGAGCTGGAAGGAAGTTGTGAAGAGAAAGCTGTGCGGAAAGCCAGAGGACCGGACTAGGCCACAGAGTGAGAGAGTGAAGAAAAAGGGAGGATTGCCGATTGGTGACATCTCTGAAGAATCTGGAGGGCTATCTTGTTGGCCGGTGACCCAGAGTGCTGCTCGTCATGAACGAACTCTGCAGGAGGAACCACAGGACCACTAAAGGCCCCCCATCTACAGAGAGACCACCAGTGACCCAGATAATGCCACACAGAGAGTCCCATTCTCCAGCCAATTAAGTTGTCACTGACATTCTCTTAAATCAGTCGTTCTCTAGTCATTGACATTGTTCACATGTTGAGGCCTAGTTCACCCGACCTTTCAGCAAACACATCTCTAGCAAATCCAATCATCAGAGTCTGCTGTAGTGTCTGCCCTCTGCGGGCCAAGCCACACCACTGCTTCTCATGCATTTGGCCCACATTCATCAAGGGACACTTTTCATTGTTGACATTTGCTACGGTGGCCTAGAGAGGGATCAACCTTCACCAACAAGTGCTTCTGCCCATTCTATAAACCTCCTATTTAAAATCTGCAACTTGGCATGTTTATTAACCTCCCTGGCGGTATGATTATTTCAGATTTTTGGTGCTGAAAGCGGTACCATTATTTTGCATGGAAATATGTAGTTTTTTTATTGTAGGCTGTAATTTTTAGGAATAACTCACTGAAATCTGTCCGAACAAGAGTCTATTAAACATCCCGGGTATGATAAAATTTGAAAAACACTAAATCATAAATTATAATTTAATAAATAATCATAAAAAATAATAATATAATAATAATACATTTAATTCAATAATATAATCAAACCGAATCTGATGACGAATTTCCCCACGAATCATTATCACTCAATTCTGCAAGTGGTTCTGATTTACTATCGCTGTTCTCTAGCTGGTCTAAACCCGCTTTTGATCTAAAGGGACACTTTTTGGATGCCATGGACGTTTCTCAGTTTCCAGGCAGAAAGAACAGACAAAATGCAGGCAGGGCACAGGACAAAGCACTCGGGACAAAATGTATGTGAAATGGGTTGAAACAGCAATGTTTTACTATGAAAAATTTGTTGTGAAAAAATGACATTTTTTAAAATTTTCAAATTTCCCGCTGCTGACGGCGCCCGTACGTCCCGACGTCACAGGGACCGGAACACAGAAGCCGGATGCCGGCATCGGCCGGAGGAGATGGCCGGGGACGCTGCAGGGGACACATTGCGGGAGCGAAGGACAAGGTAAGCTCTGCAGGGACTCCCTATGCAGAGCCGCATGGTAAGCCCGAGTGTAGCTCGGGGTTACTGCTTTTGGCACTGACATTTTACCCCAAGCTACAATCGGGAATACCGCTAGGGAGGTTAAAGGGGTACTGCCCAAGTTGAACACTGCTTAAAGGGGTAATGTTTGTCCTTGCATTAATCCTTTAAGGAACTTCCACCTATTGCACTCAAGGAAACCTGAATTCTTGTAGTGCACCAACTTGGGCCCCAACGTGCAGAAGATCCTACAATGCAGTCAAAGGGACATTAATTTCCTGTTTTAACCACATCCCGATCGCCCTATAGCAGAAATACTGCTACAGGGCGGCAGGGGTGCACAAAATCACGTATATATACATGATTTTGCATTTCCGGATAGGGGGCGCGCACCGCCCTACCCATGCCACCATTGGTGGCTACAGCTGTCGATCACCTGGTCTCAGCCGGTGATTACCGAGCATCTCCGACGGGAGGAGGACTGTTTTGTTTACTAACAGTTCTCCTCCCTGTCGGCTCTGGCACACTGCTCTGGATCCATCCAGAGCAGTGTTCTTACCAGGGGCGGACTGACCATTCGAGCACTCGGGCAGTGCCCAAGGGCCCGGGGTCAGTAGGGGGGCCCCATGAAATGCCCCTGGTACCTTTTTTTATAGGCTTTTATGAGTGTGGGCAAGGACACGGGGGCCCCATGATCCCCTATTGCCCGGGGGCCCCATAAGTTGTCAGTCCGCCCCTGGTTCTTACAGTGAAGCACCAACACACTGTCCCATAGTAAAACAGTCCCAGCACACATTTAACCCTTTCACAGCCCCTCATGTTAACCCCTTCCTGCCCAGTGCCATTAGTACAGTGTCAGTGCTTTTTTTTTAGCACTGATCACTGTATTGGTGTCACTGGGGATGTCAGTTCTCCCCAGTGTCAAAATGTCCACAGTAGTCCTGCTATAAGTCGCTGATCACCGCCATTGCTAGTAGAAAAAAAAATTCCAGTATCTATACTGCCATTTGTAAACGTTATAACTTTCACGTAAACCAATTAATTTACATTTTTTTTTAGCAAAGACATGTAGCGGAATACATTTTGGTGTAAATTTATGATGAAATTTTTTTTTTAAATTGGACATGTTTCATAGCAAAAAGTCCAAAATATTGTTTTTTTTTTCTCCAAATTGTCACTTTTTTTCTTTCGGAAAAAAATAAAAATGTACAGGCAATCAAATACCACCGAACGAAAGCTCAATTCGTGGGAAAAAAAAGATGTACATTTCATGTGAGTACAGCGTTGCATGACCGCACAATTGTCAGTAAAGTAACACAATGCTGTAATGCAAAAAATTGCCTGGTCAGTAAGGCGGGAAATCCTCTGGAGGGCAAGTGGTTAAAGAGCTCTTTCTTTCTCTAAGAATTGAACCTGGTCACCATCTTTTGAGGGCCCAAAATGAGCTAGACTTACTCTTTGGTAGTTTTTTTTTTCAGCTCACTTGGAAGGAGACATCTCAGAGCTGAGTTCTTTTGGGTCAAATTCTGAATTGCAGGACTACTAAAACCCATTGATATCTTTGCTGTGCGTATTGACTATTTACTTTATTGTATTCACATTCAATTCCAATAAAAACAAAACAGTAGTTCACTCTAAACTGTATGTGAGTCTATTTTCTGGTAATATTCAGAGGGTTTACTCTGGCCAGAAGTGTACAGTGGTGTCAGCAGGGGTTGGGCTTTTAGAGTGGGGTCAAGAGCGACAGGGAACCCGAAAATAATTCAGCAATTCCTAAGGAGATAGTGCTACAGTATATAGGAAAGTAGCCACCCTCTCTTGCTCACTCCCAAGATGGATGCACACTACATATCCCATGGTCTATATAGTCCATCTTGGAAGTGAGCAAGAGAGGGTGGCTATGTTGTTACATACAGTGGAACCATGGAGAATGGATGTAGCTATCCTCTCTTGCTCACTCCTGAGATGGACTATATAGACTATGGGACATGTAGTGTACATAGAGCAGTGTACATGACTGTAATTAATGTGTACTGCACCTGAAAGTTGGTGGGATATATTAGGCAACAAGTGAACATGTTCTCCCTAAAGCTGATGTTTTGAAAGCTGAAAAAATGGACAAGCATAAGGATCTGAGCGACATTGACAAGGGCCAAATTGTAATGGCTAGATGACTGGGTCAGAGCAACTGCAAAACTGCAGTGGTCAGGACCAACCAAATGTGGTCCAAGGAAGGTAAACCAGTAAACCATTGACAGGGTCATGGGTGGCCAAGTCTCTTTGATGCACATGGGAAGGGAAGGCTGGCTCATGTAGTCCTGATCTAATAGAAGAGCTACTGTAGCTCACATTGCTGAAAAACTTAATGCTGGTTCTGAAAGAAGCACAATGCATTTCAGTTTGTTGTGTATGGGGATTTGTAGCTGCAGAGTGGTGTCCATGCTGACCCATGTCCACAGCCAAAAGTACCTACAATGGTCACCTGAGCAACAGAACTGGACAACAGAACAATGAAAAAATGTGACCATTTATGATGAATCACATTTTATTTTACATTATGTGGATGGCCGTCCCATAAGGTGAATCTCAGCTGTCAGACTCAAGATGGATGACCTCAGGCAGAGTTCATCAAGGAAGCAGCCAGGCACTGCAGATTAACTGGACAACAGAACAATGGAAGAAGGTGACCAGGTATGATGAATCGCATTTTCTTTTATGTTATGTGGATGGCTGGCCCACAAGGTGAATCCCCACTGTCAGGCTCAAGATGAGTGACCTTAGGCAGAGTGCAACAGGGAAGTGGCCAGGCACTGCAGATGAATGCCATTAAGCGGCTGCAGGTGTGGAGCAACAGGTAGATCCAGTGTGGACTGCATGGCAACATAAGAAGAGAGGCAGCAGTTTCAGGATGGGCAGATGACGTCAGACGTTAGCATTGCTACGTATTTCAGGGCATACATGCCCCTTTCTCAAGCCTAGTATAGGTGGAAAGCCTCAAGAAATATATAGAAGGGAATGGGGATAGGGCATATTATGAGTATTTAAATATACAGAATATCTCTGCACTAAGGAGTAGCCATAATATAAATATAAACACAGAAAGCAGTGCAATTAATGTTATCAAAAACTACCAAAGATAAAAAAATTACGAGGGAAACAGACAAAGGTACGTACATGTAGAAATGCAAGTATAAAGAACAAATCAAGAATAGATAAAAAATGTATACATAAAATAAATTTTCTATTCTAAATAAAGTAATACACAGATGACTGTTTTTGTCTTTATTTCCTCATTGAGCCCACTGGGGGGGACAGAGTATTCAAAGAAAATATCCAAAACATCAAGATGCAAGATGCTTACAAATCTTTTTGAAATGTTCAGCTTTGGAGTAGAGATTGGGAATTTGTTCCAACACCCACACATTTTGCAGATTGCCCATGTGCTTCCTTAAAATGTTTTGGTACACTATAGTTGGTTCTTCCTTGTTCAATGGCACACCAATATTGCCCAGATCTCACCCTTAATGTCTTAATGGTTCTGCAAACATATATCAGGCCAAATGGACATGTTAAGGTGTAAATTATATTCTGTAGAACAATTATAGAACATAGAGATGGGGTGGGTTTTTACCATTGACTTTGAAGGATTTTATACCATGAGGAATAAAGTGGCAGATAAGGCATGCTTTCGTACAACACTGGAACATCCCTACCGGGTTCCCAAAAAAGGTTGCCTGGACCGTGACAGATTTTATCTTGTTTTTAAAGCTTGCTGGGGGGTGATCTGGCTTTTTATGTCGAGGGCCCCACGATATACAAAAAGAAGTTTGGAGGAAAGTATTGGTCTGAATAGTGGATCTTCTAATAAGATTTCCTATTGTTTGGAGAGAATCTTTTCCATTATTTTGTGGAATTGGATAATAAATCTAATCGGGACCAGGTCAGTATTTTGGGAAGATCTAAATAGGTGGTGATGGCTTCTTCAAAAATGTTGGATGAATAGTCTTTTTTATGGCAATTTTGTTTCAGTGGATACTCTTGATATTAAACTTCGGAGGGTTTTACCCCCTTCATGACCAGGGGATTTTTTTGCTATTTGCCACTGTGCTACATTAACTAGCAATTGCGCTGTACCCAAATAAAATGTGTTTAATTTTTTTTCATACAAATAGAGCTTTCTTTTGGTAGTATTTGATTACCACTGGGTTTTTTATTATATAAATAAAAAAGAACTGAACATTTTGAAAAAAAAAAAATACTGGAATTTTTATTAATTTTTTTTATACGAGTAATAGCAGTGATCAGCGACTTATAGTGAGACTATGATAGTGTGGCGGGCAATTTGACACTAACTGACACTTTGTGTGAACTGGCTAAGTGACATTGACATCTCAACTGACAGTGATCAGTACAAATAATATACACTGTCACTGTGCTAATGACACTGGCTGGGATAGAGGCAATCAAAGGGTTAACTGCATGCCTAACAATATTTACTGTGTATAACTCTTAACATGTGCCTATGACAGGTCTAGCTCTTTTATAAACTCTGCAGCACTGAAAAATTACTGCTGAGGGGGAAAAGATTTCAACTAGGACAGCCATCACCAGCACAATGGATGCTTCCCAATAAATGTAAGTTTTTTGTCTATTCAGCTGATTTAAAAAAAAAAACATTGTTACCTAAATTTAGGCTTCAAAGCAGATCTTCTACTTCTCACCCCTCTTCTTTTTTTTTTTTTTTTTTTACCCTGGCCTACCTTGTAATGGGTTTTTCATAGGTTAGGTACTTACCCACCCAGTGTTATCCTGCCTAGATCCTATTCTCAGCAGCTG
The DNA here is from genome assembly GCA_951230385.1 of Staurois parvus. Classification (NCBI taxonomy): domain Eukaryota; kingdom Metazoa; phylum Chordata; class Amphibia; order Anura; family Ranidae; genus Staurois; species Staurois parvus. The sequence goes on from CATNWA010001696.1 coordinate 16,945, forward strand.
CCGGTTCTTCTTTGCCACCATGTTTATGTCTGACGTCAGGGGAGCAGGTCCAGCAGCACATCATCGGGAGGCTTGCCGGCTTAACTTGGAAGTGCCAGTGGGCTTCCTCATAAGTCCTCCTGGAATATGTGACTTACATATCCCAGGAGCCACAGTGGGAACAGTACATGTCATTCCCCTAGGACAGGGGTGTCCAAACTATGGCCCTCCAGCTGTTGAAGTACTACAAGTCCCATCATGCCTCTGGGTGTCTTGCCTGTGGATGTCAGAGTCTTGCAAGGCCTCATGAGACTTGCAGTTCCTCAACACCTGGAGGGCCATAGTTTGGCCAGCCCTGCTCTAGGAGTAGGTCGGACCTTTGATTATGAAGATCTGCTTTAAGTAATACAGTGGTGTCACCTCCCTGCCCAAAGCTTGCTAATTGGAAAATGAAGGAGCAGCAGATAAGCTATCATCTTGGTTTGCTCCACTTTACTTTCTATCAGCAAATTTCCCCTAAGCACTGCAGTTCAGTTTGAACTCGTAGTGCTACCGCTCCCCCTCCTAAGTCTTGAGGGTTTCTGTGAAGATTAGTACATTAGGCTGTTGGATCTAGTTACTTATACTAGGTAAGCGAAGAAAATATGGTGCGGCCCTTGCAATTCTACAACACAACTCCTCCCCTAAACAGTAGTGTAAATAAATTCCTTTCAGTGACACCATACACATGGGACTGTACTACAATGCACCTCCCTTAGTAGTGTTGTTAACTAAGTAAAATGCATGTATCAGTAAAATGCATGTATCAGTAAAGTGCATAAATCAGTAACACACAATATTTCTGCTATAACAATCACTGTGCACTTTAATGCATAAATATTGTAAACAATATAAATTCTGTGCAAAAGTTAGCAATGCAAGTCTCTGTGTAAGGTATAAATATGAAACAAATAAACTTTGTTTAGATTCAGTGTTCATAAAGTGCTGTTTAAAAATGTCTTGTGATCAGAGGTAGAAAATACAGTATCGTCACTGATATGTGCTCCCCCTTGTGAAGACCACATTCATCAGATCTCCATGACCCCCTATTAATGGGTCTTCAGCGCTTTAAGAGTATATCTTCTCTCCAGAACCAATTCTTCAACTTTCTTCCAGTTTGTATACTGTATGTAAAGGGAAAAACAGTAGTATAGTTCTGCATTTATTGTTAGTTTGAAACTATTAAAATACATGTAACACCCTCCATGTTAGTTGGATAGGTTTTGTTTTTCTTTTTTTTTTTAGAGGCTGAATAGCAGCCTGGGAGTGAGGCAGGAGTTCACCTTAGTACAGTCTGGGAGGTTCTATGTGTCAGGGTTTCTGGAACCCTTCCACTTTTCCAGAAATTGAGAACTTACTGAAATAGGGGTGGAGTATGTCCGCAGTCTCTGGTCATCCCCTGTACTATGTCCGCAGTCTCTGGTCATCCCCTGTACTATGTCCGCAGTCTCTGGTCATCTCCTGTACTATGTTCGCAGTCTCTGGTCGTCTCCTGTACTATGTTCGCAGTCTCTGGTCATCGCCTTTAGTACATCCACAGTCTCTGGTCATTTCCTGTACTATGTTTGCAGTCCATTGGTTCAGAATATTTGTTTTTCTCCTCTAAAACCTAGGTGCATCTTATGGAGTGAAAAAAACGGTATATATTTTATTGATGTGTATTGTATGTGTAAAGTTTGGATTATTTTAAATATTTCATCAATAAGGTGGCCGGTGATCACCAACATTTATCTATCTATTTATTTAATTTTATAACATGACTTTTTCTTTATTTTGAGTCATTTATCCAGTGTCCCCATCTAAGGAAACAGTTTTTAGCCCTTTTAGTTGCTGAGGGTTCACTTCCTTGTGTGCTTTTTTGTTCTGGTCTCTGCTGGTGTTTATTTGGTTGCCATTGGACCGGCAGTATTTTAGCAGAGAGTTCCATCATCATGTTTGATTAATGTCAGCCAAAAGTAAGAAATCAACTAGGCAATTTTAACAGCTGTACTTGGGTAATAACCGCAGCAAGGTGTTCGGAGATTATCAGTCATGATCTTTGCAGAACAGATTGCCTTATTTATGGCATGATTCCAAGACCAACCACAGCTACTAAACCAAGGTATATAGGAGTGATATGCGGTCTCTAAGAAGAAAGGAGGAATCTTAGAGAAGAACTCAGAGAAGCTTGAAGACACAAGAGCTTCCAGACTCTAAAGGTAAACAGATGACAGCACTTACCTTACTCCATGGCGTTATAGCTCTTGGAAAACTTTCTTCTCCTCAATGTGCTTTCTTCCTTCTGATGTAGCCTTTTTCTCCAAAGTCTGACCTCCTGTCTTTTTTGTCATCAGCATTATACAAGCTCCTTATGTTTAGACCTTCTTTCTTTTATTTGTCAAAAAAATCCTTTTTGATTACAACCTCACATGACCTAACTATTGGTGTTTGGCTGTCTGAAGTTGACCAAGCTTATACATTTACCAAAACTTTTGTAATGCTACAGGCTACCTTATTTTCCCAGCTAAATGTATATCCATGTTTTTTTAACTTTTGGATCAAGTAGGGAGGAATTAGAACCACTTTTAGTTTTTTTTTTTTTTTTTTTTTTCAATAGATCAATAATATTAAGGGATTGAGCACTCAATGACCTTACTTATTATTCAACACTGTCCAATTAGACCAACTTTATTATCCAAACAAAATATGGAAAGGAGAAAAAAAATACAAATAAATTATATATACTTTATATGTAACATAAAAAAAGGTAGTTAAATAAAATGTATATATAATTATGTATATACGGTATAATTAATGTCATTTATATTTTAAAGAAAAATTATAAAAGCAAAAAACACACAAAAACAAAAATGCAAATAAAATAAACCCCTGAAACCTAAATGAACCCCTTTACTTTTTATGAGGTTTTTTTTTTTAATTACTTTTATTATTTTTTTTCTGTACTACTATACTGTTGCTGTGTCTGTGTGTGTTTTCTTAATTTCCTCTTTCATAATTTGGTTAGATAATAAAGTTGGTATAACTGAAGAGTTGTGAATAATATATGTAAGGACAGTGCAGCTTAGACTGGAACTGCACTACATCTGAGCACCACAAACCAAAAATGCTATTTAATATATTTTTAATATTCAAAGCTAACACCCCCATGCCATCCATGTCTCCATGCTTTATTTTGCTGAGAAATCATTTTGAAAAACACCCACTGGCATATCTGGCAGTGATCATCTAAAATAAGGGCAGAGGATTTATGTATCATTTACTTCCTGGTATCCATCTGCCCTTAGCTCAGGAATAGGCTGGGCTGAGAACCCTCCCTCTTTTCCTGAAGACTCTTGGGATGTATGACATCATGGGGTTTATTTACTAAAGCTGGAGAGTCCAAAATCAGACTCCCTTCTGCATAGAAACCAATCAGCTTCTAACCTCAGCTTGTTCAATGAAGCTTTGGCAATGAAACCTGGAAGCTGATTGGTTTCTATGCAGAAGGGAGTCTGATTTTGGACTCTCCAGCTTTAGTAAATAAACCCCCATTTGTCTAGGCATGGAAGCCAGAAAGAACTGAAGAAATGTAAAACAAAAGTTTAAAACAAGTAAATATAATATACTTTCCTATCTATTTACTAAGGCTAGCAGCATAAGGATTGAACATTGTCCATGCTGATTGAGAAGGTGAAGTTCCACTTTAAGGTCTTTAATACTTTTACAGTATACACATTTTCATTGGGTTAAGCCAGTGCTGGTTTTTATTTCTGCCTATGACCCAACTGGGGAGATTCACCCTACAGAAGGTCATGAGAAATCCCAAATTTTACATACATGACCAGAAGAAGAGGTGAAGGATAGTCTTCCAAAGTTCAGGTGACAGCTGTCTATGAGGGGAATTCTCACTTTTTAGAGATTTCCACTTATCTTTTGTTGCATCTCCAAAACAAGAAGTAAAGGGAAGTCTCCCCTACTGAGTACAGATAGGAAACCTGTACCCCTTCCCTATTCTGTCCTAGACTAAACAAAATGTATTGCTATAGATAACCTTTACATTGTGTGAGCCTGCTGGAGCAGTTCAGTTCCCTATTTGTTGTAATGTAAGATACAGATTATCAGATTCCTGATATGTTTCCTGTTTGTGGGTCTGCCGGTACGTTCTGCTGCCTCTAATAATGAACCTATCTGTAGTTTTTTGGACTGTCATGCCAGTGAAGTGATTCATTTTCTGTCATATTCTTATTGCTGGTCCTGATTCCCACTACAGCTTCCATAAAGATTCTAGCCAAGTACTAACCATTCCTTAATGGTCGGTACCTGTACCGGGGCGGGCTGACCATTTGGGCACTGCCCGAGGTCAGTAGGGGGGTCCCATGAGATGCCCTTGGTACCTTTTCATAGGCTTTTTTGGGTGAGGTTTGAGTGTGGGCTAGGACACAGGGGTCCCATGATTCCCTATTGCCCGGGGGCCCCATGATCCCCTGTTGCCCGGGTTCCCCATGAGTTGTCAGTCTGCCTCTGACCTGTACTTGTGTCCCCATGAAAAAGCACTCCGGACTGATGATTTGCACTGCATTGAGTCTGAGGTGTTCCCCCATATCAAGAAGTTCTGTGTTTTTCAAGGTGGCTGTAGATGGGAATTAGAAAAGCATATTTAGTTACCTGGGAGTGCTGGCTATACACTGGAATGGGGGGGAGGGTATTTTTTGCTTTAAAGAAACCCTGTCTATGTAGTGTCCATCCCCTTTATACTCACCTTTAGCATCCTACAGGGTGTCCCTATAGGCAATATCACTATATATGTATATACACTCACCGGCCACTTTGTTAGGTAGACCTTGCTAATATCATGCTGAACCCACTTTTGCCTTTAGAACTGCCCTAATTCTTTGTGGCATAGATTCAGCAAGGTCTTGGAAACATTCCTCTGAGATTTCGGTCTCCATTGACATGAGTTACTGTTGCCTTTCTATCATCTTGAACCAGTCTGCCTGACTTCTGACATCAACAAGGCATTTTTGTCCACTCAACTGCCGCTCACTGGATATTTTCTCTTTTTTGGACCATTCTCTGGAAACCCTAGAGATGGCTGTGTATGAAAATCCCAGTAGATCAGCAGTTTTTGAAATACTCAGACCAGCCCGTAGGATACCAACAACCATGCCATGTTCAAAGTCACTTACATCCTCTTTCTTCTCCATTCTGAAGCTCGGTTTGAAATTCAGCAAGCCGTCTTCTTCATCACATCTAGATACCTAAATGCATTGCGTGGCTGCCATGTGATTGGCTGATTAGTAATTTGTGTTACCAAGAAATTGAACAGGTGTACCTAATAAAGTGGCCGATGAGTATATATGTATATAATACTGTATATGACTATATAAATTCACCAGATCTTAAACTGCTTGACTTCTTTTTTTGGGGTATGCTAAAGGAGTAGGTGTACTCAATGAAAATCATAGATTTGAATAACCTGAAGGGACACATCATTAACAAATGTGCTCAAATTGACAGAAATGTGGAGTTACTGCATTAGTGTTCACGTGAATCTTGCAAAGCACATGGAGCTTTGCATCACAAACGGTGGAAATCACATTGAAGATGTTATTGATTAATATTCCAATGAAATAAAATGTTGTTGAAAAATTTATTGAAATTTATTGAACAATGTATTCATTCTTTAGGGACACCCAGTATTGTCAATTCCTCTTCTACAAAATACCCACTGCTTCTGGGTATGGGGTTGCATATGACCTCATCCCATGATGCTGGGCTTGAATGGCCAATCTATAGGTGTGATCACTGTAAGGATGGCATGACATCACTGTTCCACTTAAGGTTTGGTATTTATGTGGAAACTGCACTAACAAAAGAAGTGGGGTGGGAGCTCGGTAGGAATGAGTATAAAGTGATCTGGTGAGTCGGCTTTATACAGACATTGTCACTTAGCCCTGAATGGGTATGGTGACAAGGTCTCTTTAAGATGTCTACAGACATCAAAATATGTTGGCTAATCTAGCAGCTTACAGCCGGATCTGGGAACTTTGTGTATTTAGGCACCACTGGCAGAATTCCCCAGGCCTAAACATTCTCAGGAGGAAAGTGGATTAGCTAGTTTCTATTATTTTTTTTTTTATTTTCTTTAATGTTAGTGCTGAAGATGTCCATAAAGTGTCCTCCTCCACTTTAATGACCTTGGTCTATCCTCTGAAAGATCAAAGGATGGTCAAATCTTGCAAAGTCTATTTGAAGCTTTACTTTTTTTTATTAGGGAAGTCAGGTTGTAAAGATCATAACAACTACTACTTTACTATTGTGCTGCAACCAATGTTACAATTCTTTGTGCTTGCAGCATGGTGGAAGTCCAGACCTCTGCTCAACACATGAGGAAGAAGTTTGGGTCTTCACATTAATTACTGTCTATACAGCATGACTGCTTTATAGCATGGGTCTCCACACTTTCTAAACAAAGTTTACTATCCTGCAGGCTTTAGGGGTCTGGTCTGTGGCCATTGGGAGTAGAAAAAGTCCCAACTTCAATAAGAATAAATTATGCCCCTTCTGTGGTGTCATTGGGAAGAATTGTGTCCCACCATTGGTGTCATTAGGCCCCATTGTTGGTGTGATTGGGCCCCATTGTTGATGTCATTGGGAGGAATTGTGCTCCATAGTTGGTGTCAGTGGAGGGAATTATGCCCCATTGTTGGTATCAGTGGATGAACTATTCCCCCAGGGGATGAATAAAAGCAAGCAAAGGGATGCACTTTGGAGACCACTGCTTTATAGTATTAAATCTAAAAGCTCCATTTGGGCTGATCTGTCTGGAAACATATAGGAAAGTAACTTGCTCAGGGGTTATGTACAATGCACAAATGTAGATCCTTCTGAAATCTGATGAGAAAGTAATTGGTAAACTGGTATGCTGGCATAAGAACTGACAAAATTTCATATTTCAGATCAATGAAAAATTAAATGTGATTGTTTGCTACAGTTTTTTTGCGATGTGCTATCTTATCAAATATGCCAGACACAATAATTGACTTTATCTCTTTCTTTATGTCTCCACAGACATGCTCCGTCTACTTTTACTGCTTCTGCTGGGAACAGCCTATGCTCAGGAACCTGGTGAGCTAACAATCTTTATATGTCCAAACCATCTTTTATTTTTATGATCTATTCATTTTTTGTTGTTTCTGTACCTTTTTTAAAACATATAATTTTTATATTAGTTTCACACTTTTAATACATACTGTGCCATTAGTTTTATAATCATATTCAGAAGAAAAACTTTGTGAGTGCATCCTCCAGTGGTTATCTATAGGCTAGGTAGGCAATCAGCAGCTATCCATATATACACTTCTGTGCAAAAGTTTTAGGCAGGTGCGAAAAAATGCTGGAAATTGAGAATGCTTTCAGGAATAGAAGTGTTAAAAGTTTATTTTAGGCAATTAAAATGGAAAGTATATGAACTATAAATATAAATAATGTCGCACTCCTAATCCAGCAAATAAATGAAATAATAAAATAATATACCCATACAATTGAAAAATATAATCAAATAATAGAATTGTTTAAAATAAATTAAATAAATAAAACCCCTGTGAAGACAATAATAAATAAAACCAATGTGATCAAAATATCTGTTCAAACATCCAGTGAATGATATATAATAAAAAAAAGTCTCTAATTAAATTGGAGTGATCACTCCCAGTGATTAAAGTGAGGTTATAAATGCTTTAGTAAGATTATAAATTCTTTTGACTTCTTTAGTAATGTTGTCAACTCTTAGTGATGATAAATTCCAGTGACTTCCTTATTGTGATTTATAAGATGTGCGCTCACCTCCTTGCTAGCCTATAAAAGGCTTACTGCGCTTTCGTTCTCTTAAGGAACTTTTAGAATAGATGTGTATTGCATCATATGAGGTGTGGTGGATATCTCCCAACTGGCTCCCTCTCTCTCATCTCTACTGGGATCTCTCTCTCCTGCAGCTCTTCCCTTGTATTCCCCCTTTGGAACATATCCTCAGTGGGAGAGAAGTGCAAAGAACAGTGCCTTAACCTTTTAATATTTAAAACACTTTATTCAATGCCCAAATGCACTCACATTAGGTAAACATGAAGACCCCTTTTAAGAACAATAGAACGCCTTTCAATAAGACAAACACAGCATGTGGTATGTGTACTTGCAGTCCAGGAATGATCCGTGATGTCGTAGCCCCTCGTTACAGCTCGTTACGCCGCAGATCACGTGGCTTCATCAGGGGATTGTGATTGGGACCAGTTAAAAAATTTTTCCAAACACAAATGCTTATAAACGCAGTTAGCCACGTTTACAAGTGTTTGGCGTTTGAAACACTGGTAAAATCTACTCCTGAACGCAAGTTTAGTGAGTTCAAAAAAACGACTGTAAACGCAACTGCCTGTAAACGACGATGTGTACATGGACACATAGGAAAACATTAGGGAGAGTTCAGGGGCTGCTGAAAAAACACAGAAAAGCTCCTAAACGTGAGTTTAGCAGCTGCAGTGTACATGGAGCCTTAGACCTCTGCAGAGAGACCACAGCTTCCCCACAGAAAGTAGGGTAATTCCATACAGCATGCTGGCAGGTGACCAACTTATCTATTTTTTTAAAGACAACAAACTGTAAGACTTTGCACACCTTGTGTTTGAATGCACCTGGAATGTATTTAGCCGATTTAAACAAACTATAATTGGGCTTTAATATTATGAAAGTGGGTAGATTCTGAGATTTCTTTTAACAAAATCCTTGAGAGATCTGAAACTATGGTGCTGTCCATTTCCACCCAGAAACTGACCCCTCCTGCTGAGTTTGTCTCCCTACTTCCCCTTCGATACACCAATCAGAGATCATCTGGCAGAGCTAGATCTTGGTGTGATTTGGCACAAATTGAATATCTCAATATTTTTCAGGAGATGCTGAAAATGGTGCTGATGAACTCGTTGATCCAAGCAGCCAGGATGAAGATGATGACATGCCCAAGGACCTAGTGGAAACTAATCTTCATGATTGCCAGTTAGAGACGAGCCACAATATCTCAGTGGAAGGTTGCTCAGAAGCAACGTGCCATTACAGGCTGTATACCCGTGCAAGGAATTTTGCACAAGCTCGGGTACGTAAACATTACATAATGTGCTTTGTTTAGGAATGCAGACATGTCCTGAAGAGGAGGGGTTAGAGGAGGCATGGGCAGAAAGTAGCCAATCAGATCCCTGCTATCATTTTCCCTCTGCAGAAAGGGGCTTCACTTGACAACATTTTACTTTTTCAATGAAACCAAAGCCAAACGTTTATCTTGTATATAGGATAGAGTGGGGAAATATTAGAAGCTCTGTAGGTTTTATTGTTGCCTGCAGCAATGACACAAAGATTTCCTGTCACCAGGAAAAGAAATGAAGGAAATATACAGTGAGATCGAAAACCTTGACAACTGTTCCACCACTTCCCCACTCTACAAACAAAAGCCATCTTATTGCTGTCTGACTGCATCAAAATATTTGCTCTCTGGCCAGTTCCTACTATGCTCTGCAAAATATTTATTTGCTTGTATCCTGCAGGTCAGTGACCAGGCCTGGACCTGTACCTCTCCTACAACTTGGGTCTACAGTATTTACCCCATTCTGGCACTATATCTACTGAAGTATGCCATAGGCAAGTACGAATTTTGCAGAGTAGAGTAGGGACTGGAGGGAGTAGTAGGGAGTAAACTTTTAAGCTCATGTTATGCTAAAGAGGTTCACTATCACATGATCTCTAGGGAGGATCACTATCTACAAGATCACCAGAGAGGAAGACTAACCAATGGATCACTAGAGAGGATCACTGTCTACAGGATCACTAGAGAGAATCACTATTCACAGGATGACTAGAAAGGATCACTATCCACATGTCCACTAGAGAAGTCCACTATCTACAGTATAACTAAAGAGGATCGCTATCCACAGGTTCACTAGAGAGGATCACTATCCATAGGTTTAGAAGACAGGATTACTATCCACAGGTTCACTAGAGAGCATCACTGACCAAACGTTCACTAGAGAAGATCACCATCCACAGGTTCACTAGAGAGGATCACCATCCACCGGTTCACTAGAGAGGATCACCATCCACAGGTTCACTAGAGAGGATCACCATCCACAGGTTCACTAGAGAGGATCACCATCCACAGGTTCACTAGAGAAGATCACCATCTACAGGTTCACTAGTTAGGATCGCCATCTACAGGTTCAATAGTTAGGATCGCCATCTACAGGTTCACTAGTTAGGATCACTGACCACAGGTTCACTAGTTAGGATCAATGACCACAAATTCACTAGAGAGGATCATTATCCACAGGTTCACTAGTGAGAATCACCATCCACAGGATCACTATCCACATGTTAACTAAAGAGGATCAGTATCCACAGATTTACTAGAGAGGATCACCATCCACATGTTGATTAGAGAGGATCACTGACCGCAAGTTCACTAGAGAAGATCACTATTCACAGCTAGAGTGGATCATCGCCAACAGATTCACTAGAGAGGATCACTGACCACAAGTTCACTAGAAAGGATCACTGACCACAAGTTTACTAGAGAGGATCACTATCCACATGTTTATTAGAAAGGATCACCATCCACAGCTTCACAAGGAAGGATCACTATCCACATGTTCATTAGATAGGATCCCTGACAAGTTCACTAGAGATCCATATTCACAGCTTTGCTAGAGAGTATCATCACCCACAGATTCACTAGAGAGGATCACTGACCACAAGTTCACTAGAGAGGATCACTATCCACAGGATCACTTGGAGGAAATCACCTGCTTCTACTGTGTTGCTCTTCTGCTGGCAGAAAGTTTGATGTTTCACTTCTTCACTAGCAATGAAGATAGTATTGTGTTTCAGCCAGCGATAGAGAGTTGTCCTGAGGCCTCATGCACAGTAGACACTTAAACAGTATAAACAATGGCCACTGGCCTTCCAAGCAAGGAAGGGCGATGCATGTCAAACAAAAAATAAAAATTCCCTGTTTTAACGCATACTGATAGACAGGTTAATTCGGTTTGTTTGCAGGCTGGCTGGTACGTTAGAGCCAGGAATTTTTTTTTTGTTGTTGTTTGACATGCGTAGCCCTTCTATGTGCTCCTTGCTGTGAAGGCCAGTTATAGACTGGGGTAGTGGTAATTTTTTGTTCTGTTCAATTGTTGGTCGAGGGACGCACTAGACACCCTGGCTGCCATTGTGCTACATGCTGGGTGTCCAGTGCGCTCCTGTACCTTTAAGAAGGGATGGGCTCCCTCAGGTCCACCTGCCCTTGAGCTATACATTAACTACATGTGCCTCTACTATGGGGGTTCTTAAAATTGTAGAGTTAGGAACTACAGAATGTCAGGGTGCCAAGATGAGGCTCTGCAGCTTACGCATGTGTTTGCAAATGTGCAAACTGTGCATACTGTTAGGTTAATTCGGTTTGTTTGCAGGCTGGCTGGTAAGTTAGAGCTGGGAATTTTTCTTTTTTGTTGTTTGACAGTAGACACACTTAGCCTGTGTACAACCAATCCCACTCAAAGACTTTGGCAGAGAGCCACTGCGATTGGACGGGGCTGAATGCAGTACTGAATGGTACCTGCATTTAAGGTCGTATGCATTTGGAGTGATTGTTGGCAGTATTCTGCCTCCCGGACTCACTAAATAGCTGGAATTGGCCTCCATTGGCTAAACGTTTAGCATGCATGTGGCCTTGCTTTACATTTCTTGGCTGATGAGAGCATATGGTGCGCCATTTCTTGATATAGCACCAAGATTACTCTGGTGCTGATAATCAGGGTTGCTGACCAGGCAGTACAGCTGGCCCACCTGTATGGGGCCCAAGCCCTATTAGTTCAAAAGGGGGCCCATACACCTGACAAGCAGGAGGGCCAGCTGTACTGTCTTATCACTGAAACTGATCCCGTGTGGCTCTCACCTTGCAGTGCAGACAACATCTCCTCCTTTCCCTCCAGTCAGCTTTCAGCTGCTGCAGGGTGAGCCACAGGAGGGATTGGTTCCAATATCTGTGTCCCCCCTAGCTCCTGTGTTCATTCATAACCGAAGCATATTAAGCAGTATTTACTATGCTTCAGTTTGTGAATGAACAGGAAGACTCTGCATTCACTCTGTAGTGTAGCTGAGACTGCAGAGAAAGGGATTGAGTAATTTATGTCCTCAGTTCCTTTCTCTGTCTCAAAAGTGAGACATCAAGGCCCTGATTTACTAAGAATTGAGTCTACCAGCAGACACTGAACATTCAGGCAGACTCAATTAAATCAATCAAGACCTGTCAGTCTTCTGAAAGGCGTCTAGCAAACTCATTGGAAGCATCTACTTTGTAGACTCTTTCCTGTTAGTAAATGTGGAATTGCGTCTGGCACATTTTTAAGTGCAATACCAGATATGTTCGCTAGGTGGGGCACAACCACGGGCTTTGTCCCACTGGAGTTTTTGTGTTTGCATATGAGAATACTTATAATTTAAATTAAAAGTACACCTAGATTTTTTTTTTTTGGGTTGCTGTTTCTCCAAAATGATCAGACAACTAATGCATTTCCTAATGAATGTCATACATTCTATTTTCAAATGTCAAACATTTTCACACTTATATCTCAAATAATTGGGAATGTCTAGTTCTAATTTCCCAATATAATTATATATCTTCATTCTCTTTAATCATGTAACTATTCTATGTTAAAGTAATAGTGCAGCGCTATAAATGCATGTTATCAATCATAAACGCATGTAAAAAAAAAAAGTGCAAATAATTGCAATAATGATGTAAACTGGTAAATGGTGCTAAAAAAAGTTCATATAATCATTCCTGAATAATGGAATGTCATTCGTGTGAGAGTACCAACGCAGAGAGTGCCTATGAATGGCACATGTGGTTTATCCGTGACGGACAGTAGTGCAGACGGTTTATCCGTGACGGACAGTGTGGCGGATGCTCCTCAATGGCGGTGGCGTGAGCAATAGGGCTCCACTCAATGCATTTCGTGTACCAACACGCCCTCAGGGGCCCACCAATAGGACGAGTTGGTACACAAAATGCATTGGGTGGATCCCTATTGTTGACGCCACGCTGCCGCCATTGAGGAGTGTTTGCCATCTTGGTACTCACTTTGCTGTTATTTTTATTATTCCTCGTGGATTATTTAAATTGTTACTCGTGACCATTATAATAAAGTACTACACTATTAAGCATCTTTCTGCTGCTCCAGTGGCTGAGCTAATTCTTCCCCAGGACCATTTTGGCACCCACCCTGATGGATGGATGGAGTTGGATGACTAACCCATAGCTGCTAGCATACTGCTGCACCCCCAGATGTGTGATGTGTATAACCCATGCGCATTAATACTTTTGTTCTGGTGAGTGTACACCCGTCCCAAGGGTGGATTACCTTTCGCGAGTCCATGCACTACTGTCCATCACGGATAAACCACACGTGCCATTCATAGGCACTCTCTGAGTTGGTACTCTCACACAAATGACATGCCATTATTTAGGAAATATTATATGAACATTTTTAAGCACCACTTACCAGTTTACATCATTATTGCAATTATTTGCACTTTTTTTTATTTTACATGCGTTGATGATTGATAACATGCATTTATAGCGCTGCACTATTACTTTAACATATATTTCTATTCTGCTAGCTGCTAAATTCATATCTATACCTATATTTATATTTATCTTGTGTAATACCATTTTAGTAGTCTATATAATTTTACCAGCGCTCACTTTATCATTATTTGTAAACAATATAACTATTCTACATTGCAGCTCAAACTCTGTCTCCTACAGTGGCTTAGTGGTTAGAACTCAGAATTTACAGCATGTGGGTCATAACTTCTAATCCCAGTCATGGCTGCATCTCAGTTTGCATGCTTTCTCTGCACGGGTGTGTTTCTGCCAACACTCCAAAGACATGCTGTTAGGTTAATTGGGCCTAGTATATGTGAAAAAGCAGCCATTTTTTAAAAAAAAGAAAAAACGGTTGTTCAATCGGCCGACGTTTACCAATTGGCTAAAAATTGGCTATCGATTTGTTCAATCGGCCGACGTTACCACCAATGGCTAAAAATTGGCCGATTTTCGTCCCGTCTACGGCCAGCATTTTTACTTCTGTCCCTTGCAGAGAGCTCCGCTATTATATTTTACATGAAAGGTATTGTGGTTGCAACATTGTATTCATTTTGGATACAGATGCTTTTATTTGGATACAAATAGATACATTGTTGCAACCGCAAGACTTTTCATGTAAAATATAATAGCGGACTGGATTAATTATTCTTCTCCTTCTTCCCAACTTTACCAATAGAAAAAAAAATGTGCCAAAACCCCGAAAAACGGCCGACCAATTAACCCACACTAACGGTGCAAAAATTGGCCGATTTTTTTTTCGGCCAATTTTTGACCCATCTATGGCCTGCATTAGATTGTAAAGCTCCTTCACATTTGTGAATGCCCAAAATATGGAGATCAATTTCCAGGGTTCTGTCAGTGCCAGGAATATAGATTAATTAAGATTTTGGCTACTGACTAGAAAGTGGAAAGGGAGTGAATCTTACCTGCGTCCTGTTCTTCTGAGAAGTTTGAAATAAGGCTGCGTTCACACTAGCTTTGTCATCAGGCATCAGACAGGCGTTTGGGAAGCGTTTTTTATGCTTCTCAAATGCCTATGAAAATTCTGCACATGGCAGCACACAGTGCTGTTCACACTGAAGAGTTAGCATTGCATCATGGCAAAACTGGCGCCTCATGTCGAATCAGGAGGAGTTGAAGCCTTCCATTCAAGTCTATGGTGCCGCTCAGCAAATGCCTGGCCGACGTTTGCGGTGTGGTTGCGAGGCATTTTCGGAGCGTCAATACCATTTAACTTCATTACAGGCATTTGTGGTGCAGTTTTAACGCTTGGTAAATGCTTATCACATGCCAAAAAAACGCACATAGGGCGTTTGGGGAGCATTAAAAACGCTTCCCAAACGCCTGTCAAACACTATAGGGGTGTTTGGCAAGAGTGATTGAATTCACAATTCCTGGTCAGTCCTGTTCCCTGACCTATAATAACCTTTAGGGTCAGTTCACACTACATGTGTTTCAGTTGCTTTTTTGCATCCAAAACGCACAGAAAGAAGGTTACTTGGTTATCAATGTCATAGTTCACATCAGCGCTTGCAGTTCCAGTGCGTTGCAGGTGCTGCCAAAAAAGTCAAACAGGATGCATTGTTTATGCATAGAACTGTACTGGAATGCTGTAAAATGCCCTGGAACACACTAAAACGCACCCTAAAATGTCCCTAATTAAATTTTAGAGAAAAGAGAGGGGAAAAAATTAACTGAAATGCATAAAAAAATGCACTGGAACACGTCAAAAATGCATCCAAACTGCACTGGAACACACAAAAAAGGCATCCAAAATGCAGTGGAACACATCAAAAACATATCCAAAATGCTCTGGAACACGCTAAACATGCATCAAAAAAGTGCATGCAAAAACGCATCTGGAACACATCTAGACTATTTCTATAGTGTGAACTGGCCCTTAGGACTTGTTCACACCATTTGTGGTGCAGAAACGCATGCAAGAGCACGCATTGTCCAGCACAGCAAAGAAATGCAATGCCCTCTGCAGATGTGCGCAGGTACCATGATGAAAAACTCAATTGCACCTCCACACGTCTAGTAAACACAGATGCATTCACAGCCACCAAAATGCATGGCACCACACTACTGTGCGGTTAGGTGCAACACACTTTTACAATAACATGCCTGCAGTATTTTTGCATGTTCCCACACATTAGGCAGCCCATTGAAATTAATGAGCTGAAAAAAAAAAAAGTAAAAAATGCCCCATTCACACAGGTCCTCTGTCCTGTACAGCATGAATGAGTGGATTGTTCATGTGGCTGGAGGCACCTGTTACACTATGGGGATACAGCAGTTGTATGAACACAGGTTTTAATCTGACAGGTGTGAAGGCGTGGGGAAGTGGCCCTGAATGGTCACTGTCTGTGTTCAGGGCTGTACACCTGCACCCATATGCTTGTCAAATTATGACCTGCAGCATTTCCATAGTGTAACATAGGTTGCCTGCAAACGGCGATAGCCACAAAAACAAACCACTGATTCCCACTCTGCAGGCCACAGCACCCATGTGAATGAGCCCCCAAAACCTCAATTACACACACAGCTTTATTTATGAACTCAGTACAGTTTTATCATTTAGATTTCACAGGAATATGGTTGGGATTATGTCCATTCCATTAATAATGTTTTTAGTGTATTTTTACCATAAAATATAATTTGGATATTTTCTCTGGCGGTGGGGGGCTGTCAGGTATGCTGTATGGGGCCCCGTGATATCTAACAGTGGCCCTGGGTGTATACTTGTGTCACCTGATATAGCTAGGAAGAACCTTTGCTATGTACCTCAATGGATCTAGGGAATTGGACATGTTTTCAACAGAAAATACAATTATTGTAATGTTTCCCCTGAAAATGAGGATCAGCTCTTTGGTGGAGAACAGCGATCTCACCAGATGTGGTCTGGAATTCCACAAAGAAGAACTCACAAAATTAAAAAATAGACTTGCAAATTACCACTAAACTCTCCTAACTAACTACACTCCCATCCACTAACACTCCCCACTACCACTTCTGGGTGTGTGCAAACGTCCTTCCGCCAACGTCATGACGTATTTCCGGTATGACAGCTACTCTAGCGCCTCCTCCAACAGCCGTCTTGGCGTTTATTTGTGCACCATAGCAATTTTACATGCGCCTCCATTGTGTATATGACATTCGCAAATATATGTTTGCAGTTCTATTGTGGATTTGGCATTGGTGAATGTATGCTTGCAGCTCTACTGTGTATATGACATTGGCAAATATATATTTGCGGGTAAAGACCCCCAAAGTCAATATAAATTAGGGAGCCCAATTTATTACTGTTGAGAGGATTGTAGAAAAAGAATAGCTAGCTGGACATTGAACACGACCTATTCATTGGTACATAACATGGTCTTGTGGTGCAATAGGGGGCTTTTGGTTTGGACATACTTGCACATGTGCGCTCTAACAAGAAAGATTTAGGCATATTATATAGCTAGCAAAATAGTAAGTGTTAGGGGTGCTAGTACATTTATTTATTTCAGATACTTATATAGCGCTGTCAATTTACGCAACACCTTTTCTTACATATATATGTGGTAAATTCACATCAGTCCCTAACCCCTCAAGGGGCGTACTATCTAAGGGTCCCTACTTACATACATACATATACTAGGGCTAATTTTGACAGGATCCAATTAACCTACCAGCATGTCTTTAGCGTGTAGGAGGAAACCGGAATACCCGGAGGAAACAGGCACAGGGAGAACATGCAAATTCCAGGCAGGAGGTGCCATGGTTGGGATTCGAACCAACAAAACCCTAGTACTGCCAGGTGGAAGTGCTAACCATTTAGCCACTGTGCTACATTCAACTAGAATTCAACAGCAGGAAACAAATGGTTAATATAAATCACATTATAACCTTAATTTAAAGACAGCATCTGTTATAACCAGGCCGATACTATGTGGTGTGATTGGCTTAGTTATACTTATTTAATTCTAATCCTCAACTCCCCTCCCCACCCCCTTTTTTTTTTTTTTTTTTTTTTTTTTCTTCTTTCCCCCTATTTATTTGTCTTCCTTGTCCCACTCCACCTCACTCTGATATTACTTCCCATACTCCTTTTTCATTTCCACTCGAGTCTCTTTCTTTTTTTTTCTTTTCTCCATTTAGCAACCCTTTTTCTCATATTCTAAATAGCAATATTTTTTTACAAGGATCAGAACACTCCTAGATGTACAAGTGTGATAATACTTTAGAAAACTAACCCACGATTTTTGGATATCGGAGTATAGCAGACATCTGTGCCTTGAGATAATACGTTTGTCTTGCACCTCATAGTCTTGATGCTTGAGCTCTCTCTACATAGAGACTAATGTATACCATATTTATCGAAAATTACAGACGGTAAATAGTATTACTATGGTTATACTTTTTGCATATGCTTTACTGTGGGAATTGGATGCATGTTGATCTAAAATCTATTCTAATGTCCTACATTCCAGTCTGCGATACGGAGTCGAGAAGAACATATATGAAGGATGTGCACGGACTGCGATCCGTATCTGTCTATGATCTGTTTTGTCTTTCTTACTTCAATAAAACTTTTTTGAAAAAAAAAAAAATTAATATATATAAAATCACTTGGGCTTATCCACAAAAACAAGCTGCAGATCAAAATATCAATATAAAAAATACATATGTACCAAAATAAAACTACACCTTCTCCCAAATCCCCCACACACTCTCACATTTCTCATCATGTTTGTCTGAAAACTGCATTTCATTCTAAATAAAGTCAAACTTGGAAGAGCAAGAGCAATTGAACATGTGTTAGGATTACAATGCAAAGATAATAAACACAATCATTGTACAATAACCACACAAACACACCTTAGAAGGAAGAACATGCAAAACATTTACAGCCCACATCAAAATACACAGCGTGAGTGTGTGCCTGGGGCAACCACTCAATATCTCTTCACTCTTCCAAAACCACCCATAGCCAAGGACTTGCATAACATAACATGGCCTGTACAAGGCAAAAATCACCCCTAACGCATCTCTTTATATAAGGTAGGCCACACCACCACCAATGTCATTCATTTGGTCAAGAGAAAGCAGTGTTTGCACACCTGATTAATTCTCTTCCCACCTGCCTTAACCCTTGGTATACAGGCCCCACAAATCAGAGTCAGAAAGAAAGCCACAGTGAACTGTACCTGTGCAGCATACAACAGAACATTGAACAGGGATGTAAAAGGCAACCCTTATTGGGCAATATTTCTTGGCCCTATGGGCACAATTCACTCCAGATTATCGCATGAGTTAAGGCAGTCACATGACCACATCTCGCATGTAATACTGAAAATGTCAATTCACTTTTGCTAGTATGCGGCATTTCCCATAAATCGGAAAAACACTCAGGAAATCAAACATAAAAAAGCCATTACACCCCAGTCACATCAAAGCAGATTTAGAAATTGTGCGACGTACAGTGTAGATGCTGATTTCCTTGCGATTTGCAAAGACATCTGACACAGATATCTATGCAAATCACCACAAAAGTAGTACATGTACTACTTTAGAAATCAGTGTCAGAAAACTCACATCATGTGACTGCTCTAATAGCAGACAATAGGGTGCGACTTGGCATACGATTTTCAAGTCGCATGTCATGCAAATCGCATGCCAAGTTGCATCCAGGGGTGCACGATTTCAGGTGTGATTTGGGAATTGAAATTGTACCTGATATCCGATCTAATGAATGTGGTATGTGAGTGTCTTAACGTAAGCGATTTGCTGCAGCACAATTTCAAACATCGTTTCTTGTCTAACTTTTTCAGCATTTTGTAGCGACAAAGGGAAATAAATCTTTGTAGAGATGTGATGTTGAACTGAGCTCATACATAATATGCACTTTGTATCTGCATGCTCAGATAAGGGTCTGTTATGGTTCGGGGGGGGGGGCGCTCGCTCGTACCCAGTCCCCCCCTTTCCTGACCTGCCGGGCTGCATGCTCGGATAAGGGTCTGATATGGATTTTAGGGGGAACCCCACGCTGTTTTTTCTTTAATTTCGGCGTGGAGTTCCCCCTTAATATCCATATCAGACCCGAAGGGCTATACGGTAGGCTATACAGGGCCCTGTAATTTCCAAACAGCAGCCCTACCGATAATGAAGATACACTTTCCTACAATACCCGTCAGTTTTAGAGAGAAGTCATGGTGAGATAAAGATACATTTTTTTAATATCAGAAGGATGGGAAGAGTCTACAATAAAGTCTACAATAAAATTCACATGTAGTCTCATTGTAGATATGTGATGTTGAACTGAGCTCATACATAATATGCACTTTTGTATTGCCTCCTCAGCGTTTTCTGCAGATGTCACAGAGGAAATTTGTGTTCTATACATAATGCCTGCATCAACAATCAAGTGAGATCTCTTGCCCGGTGTTCTAATCAGCAACTAGTATGGACTGGTCTCTGGAAAACCACGTGTAAGTATCAGTCTGCTCGTTTTTTTCACTTTTCTGAACCATTTAGGAAAAAATGTGGTTGTCAGAAAGCCACCCCTCCATTTACCGTCAACCTGAGGTTCATTTATACTAATTACCTACAAACAGATTTAGCTGACTGAGATCCAGACACACTGGCCCTGATTTACTAAGAATTGGGTCTAAAAGCAGACTCTGAACATTCAGGCATGTGGATTTGCGGTCTGGACCCCTTTTTTGGTGCAATACCCCGGGTATGTTACTAGGGGGCCGGGG
>CATNWA010001697.1:0-27153 GCA_951230385.1 Staurois parvus
GGTTGGTGCAAAGAGGCTAAAACCCAATATAAATCCAAAAATAGCATAAAACCCCAAAATTTGTGGATAAAATACAAACTGCACAATGAAAAGACAAGGATTTTGGACACTGTCAATGGGCTGGGGTTTTCAATCAAACACAGTTCTATAAATATTCAAAAATGCTTAGAGTGAAAATCCATGGGGGGAGCCCCCGGGCCGTGCACCTTACAACTCCTGGTGACTGCTGTAAATTGTTAAGAATACGCACTCACCAATGCGCAAACTTGATGCCATATTTATATTAACCCCAAAGGGAAAGTCGCCGGAAATTTCCCTTAAAACCGGGTCGCCGGGTCGGCAAAAACGCTGGGGATCCCCTTCACCTGGGCACTAGCAGCACCTAACCCTCTCCCGGAGGGGTCTGTGCAAGAAACCGCTCACAGGAGCCAAAAAAAAAGGGAAAACCCTTGTGCATTTTCCAAGCAATAATCGTTTTTTTTTAAAGTAAAGACAGTAAAACACTGACCATTAGGGCTAAATGGCCACCGGACCTCCCGTGGGCACAGCGAAAGGCGTCACTCACAGCTCCTCCTTGACGCGTTTCGTGCTAAGGCACTATTCAGAGGGGTATGTTTGCACGCAAAAAAACCAAAGTAAGATCTATTTAAAATAGAATCGCACATGTGCAGACGCAGCCGCCTTTTTAAAATTGTAGGCCGCGACCCGTGTACGCGGGTCCATATTACCATAGTAAACTTCAGGCAGCCCGTTGTATACCCAAGGCAGGAAGAGAATACCAATAATCAAGAAAAGATATAATATTCAAATATTTGCCCAAAAGTATTGCAAAAAAGGGACTATTGGACCGGTTACTAATTGGGGAAGAATTTGAAATTAATACAGTCCATATAAAAGCGCACAGTGCAAGCCAATTTCTGACGGAAACGCTAAACGTAAAAAACATAAACGTGTTTTCAATATTTACTGTATTCATGGTATAAGAAATAGGCCCTTTAAAATGAAATCCAACAATCAGATAGTTTTTAAAAAAGGATATGGGAAGAAAAAAAACAGCATATGAAAACGGGGTCACAAATAAATAATAATATATGTTAATAACCAAAAATTATCAAT
Organism: Staurois parvus; assembly: GCA_951230385.1. NCBI lineage: Eukaryota > Metazoa > Chordata > Amphibia > Anura > Ranidae > Staurois > Staurois parvus. The sequence continues at coordinate 1,117 of CATNWA010001697.1, forward strand.
CCATGTATAAAAGGTTGCCCAAAAAAATGTTATTTAACCCATAGTGACTCTTGATAAAAAGGGTCCCTAGAGGGTCATATAAAGTAAATGAAAAAAATCGTAAAAGTCCACTCGAAAAAAAAATAAAAATAAAACTTAAATAAAAATTATTATCTTTCGTCAGATGCATCATCTGTATTCACCAAAAATAATACTTAAAATGTATAATGCCAAACTAAAAGAGGAAAAAAGGGGGATAGCAATCCAGAAAAACACTAAAAATTATTAGCTTAAAAAAAGAATAAATATTCAAAAAAAATAGAAAAAAAGAAGCTAAAAAGAAAAAATGCTAAAAAGTAAAAATGCAAAAATCAAAAAGAATGAGTTTGCATTGATGAGACTAACAAAAAAGGCGCTAGTGATAAGAATAAATACAATCAATAAGAAAAATAAAATCAATAGAAACCATAAAGCGTGAATAAAGGGATGATATAATGGGAGGTTAAGGGGGGAAGTGGGGGGGGATGGAGTAGAGGAAAGTACAATCAACTATTATCTATAAAACAGATAAGATCCATTTCCCACATAAGTCCTTGGTGGATAAAAGGTACTCATTTCAAAAATCCATTTCATTCCAACGAGAAATTGCCCTTCTTTTGTTTGTCCCTCTCCAATGTTGTCTTAATGATCGTCGATACCGGGTAAAAAGCCAATAAAGAAGGATCCACAATTGTGGTGCTAACCTAAAATGTATAGAAAAGCTGGGTGCTTCTCATTGAAACCTTCATCTTCACATTATAAACGTGCTCCCTCAATCTGTCCCTCAATTTCCTTGTTGTGAGTCCCAATATAATTGGTTACCCTCATGGGCATGACAGTAAAGTAGATAACAAATCTGCTGTTGGGCATGAGATAAAAACTTTTAAAATTTTGTACTCTTTGCCCGTCGAGTTGGACGTAAAATGAACCAACCTTCGTTTACCGTTAGGTTGTTGCATAGACATCATGACGCACTTTTTTGCATATGGATAAAATCCGGTCATACTCCGAAAAGAAAGATGAGGTATGAGGGGGATTACAACATTTGGAGCTATCCTGTTTTCTCTAGCAGCCATCGTTTATGCGACAAAGTAATCCTCAGGTCATTCAGGTAAAAGTCTTACCGAGGATGGGATCTGCTTTCAGGATTTCCCAATTGTTTTATTAATAATCTTAGTGATCTATTTATGTTGTACTGAAAAAAGTAGTAATAAACGGGACATTCTTTAGGCGACCTTTGTTTTTTATAATCATTTAGTAAAGGCATGTCATCCCTATTGCTATCTGCCGCTTGCCTTTAATGCTTCTGTCCAGTTTAAAGTAACTTTTATCTCCTTCTCTAAGAATCTGTTTTTTTAACCGCATTGCCGCCCTGCCACTGTACATATACGGTGGAAGGGCGGCAACTCACAGGCGATAACCACGTTTTTAAAAACGTAATGTTTTGTAAACAAATAGCGGGCAACGTGAGGCGCGCTGCTGCCCTATTTTTGTCCTGTGGATCACCGCCGCAGATGTCAGATGCCAGGTCACAGACGCTCAGTAGCGGCTATGTCCCGCGATCGGGCAGTAATCGGGTGACAGAGTAGCACAGCTGCAGTAGCTTGTGCAGTCTGTCACCTGTCTTCTGACAGCTTGTGGATGAGCTGATCCATAAAGAAATAGTTTTCACTTTCTCGTTCAAGCTTGATCCCGTCCCAATACACCCCCCCGCACCCCTAGTAAAACACTACGAACACCCATCAGCACCTATAACCCGTCCCTGCTAAAAAAATAATGTTAAACCCCTTCATCCCTCATTTTCCATTAGTACAAGTGTCAGTTTTTTTTTTTTTTTTTGCTCTGTTCACTGTATTAGTGTATTTTCGGGGATGTCAGTGTACCCCCCAAGTCAGTACCCCCAATGTCAGAATGTCCACACGGCAGATTCCCGCCAATTAAGTCTCTGGTCGCTGCCATAAAAAGTCCCTGATTGCCGCCATAATTTCGCTGATCGCCGCCATTATTAGTATAAAAAAAAAACCTAAAAATCCCCAGTATCTTTCCCGCTATTTGTAAACGCTATAACTTTCATGTAAACCAATTAATTACACGTATTGTTTTTTTTTTTTTTTAGCAAAGACAATGTCGCAGAATGCATTTTGGCAGAAATTTATGACTACATTTGATTTTTTTGCATTTTTTTTTTTACTGGACATGTTTTATAGCAAAAAGTCCAAAATATTGTTTTTTTTTTAACTCAAAATTGTCAGCCTTTTTTTTTTATAGCGCAAGAAATAAAAACCGCACAGGCGATCAAATACCACCGAAAGATAACTCAATTTGTGGGAAAAAAAGGATGTAAATTTCATTTATGTACCATATTGCATGACCCGCGCAATTGTCCGTTAAACTAGCGCAGCGTTGTATAGCAGAAAAATGGTGTAAATTGCAGTATTTATACCATAGTTTGTAGACGCTATAACTTCCACACAAAGCAATCAATATACACTTATTGGGATTTTTTTTACCAAAAACATGTAGCAGAATACATTTTGGCCTAAATTTATTACCAACTTTGAGTTTTTTTATAGCTGAAAATAAAAAATATTGTTTTTCTTCAAAATTTTTGGCGTTTTTTTGTTTATAGCGTAAAAAATAAAAAGCGCACAGGTGATCAAATTACACTGAAAGAAAGCTCTATTTGTGTGAAAAAAAGGACGTAAATTTCGTTTGGGTGCAGCATTGCATGACCGCGCAATTATCAGTTGAATTAGTGCAGCGCCAAGTAGCAAAAAGAGGCCTGGTCATTAAGGGGGGTAAATCCTCAGGAGCTCAAGTGGTTAATATAATTTCCTTGGTGTAATATGCATCAAGATTAGTGCAATTCCTCCTGATTATGAGAACTGGCCCTTCGGTATATTAGATAGCCAAGCCGGGTGGTGACAGCTATCTGTTGGATGTAACTATTTCTGTCTGTATTCTTAAAAAAGGCCTCTGTCACAATTAATCCTTCCCTGTTGAAGAGGGTTAGGTCTAAAAAGTTAATATTTTGAGTACTGTATTCAAATGCCAATTTAATATTTAGGCTGTTGTTGTTTAAGGTATTAAACATTTTTTAAAGCGTATACTCATCTCCAGCCCATAATAAAAAAAAATGTAATCTATATAGCGCCTATAAAAAGAGAGCTCGGGCCAATTTCTAGCATAAATGATGTCTTCCTCCCACCTGGCCATAATCAAATTGGCCAGGCTGGGGGCAAATTTAGCCCCCAGTGCTACACCTTTAGTCTGTAGATAAAATGTATTATTAAACCAAAAATAGTTCTTCATCATTGCAAACTCCAACAATTCTAAAATAAAATCCTTCTGTATATTAAGCATTTCGATAAAATCATCCAAATAAAATTTGACTGCTTCCAGACCACATGCTATGTTCAATATTGGTGTACAGAGAGGACATATGTAGTGACCAAAAAAGTGTTTGGTTCTATGGGTAGGGTTTTTAATGTTTCTCAACATCTGCTTGGTATCCTTTAGGTAAGATGGAGTGTCCGCAACTAGTGGTTATAAAAAATAATCAATATATTGTCCAATTCTAGAGCAGAGTGAACCTATTGCGCTAATGATTGGCCTACCAGATGGCTTTACCGGATTTTTATGGATCTTGGGTAAGATGTATAAAACTGGTAGCCTGGGAACGGAAGGATATAGAAAATCTCTGTCTTTCTTTTTTATGATTTGTTGCTGATATCCTTTCATGATAATGGATTTCAGAGATTTTATATTGCATCATCGGGTCCTTATTCAATGGGAGGTAAGTGGTGGTGTCCTCTAGTATATGGTACACTTCAGATATATAGTCAGCCTTCTTTAGAATGACCACACCTCCACCCTTGTCTGCCGGGCGGATCACCAAATCTTTCTTCTCAAGGAGAGATTTCATGGATATTTTAAAGTGTTGATGGTCTGGTGGATGTTTAATCCTTAATGCCTCTAAATCTCTTATTACAGTTTCTGTAAATGTAAATATCCCCTATGATAGCAATAGGCAAGGACAGGTAATCTCTTCTAAGAAATCTGGGGTCTATTAGACTCTAGATCTCTCCTCTGCCCTTAAAGCATCTGATTGGTGTGATCAGATGCTTGGCCAATTTAAAAATGGTGCTGTTAATATCCAGTGAAACAGAAGTGATAAAATGCTCGTAGCTTCCGGTTTCTTAGACCATAGATATGATTGGAGCCATTCTGGTCTCTAATCAGCTCTATTGTTAGCTGGCGGAACTGCCGACAGCATTCTCAGGTTCCCCTGTGGGATAGGGGAGCCCAAGAAAACTGTGGAAGGCAGTGGGAGGGGGGGGGGAAATGCCACTTTCCACTGCTTGTAAAAGTGTTTCAGCAGCTAATTAGCTGCTAGGATTGCTTTTACATGAAAGCCGACCCCCAGCTGAAAAAAATTACACCAGGATGATGCCTGTACCTGGAGGCATCATCCCTGTATAACCACTCAAAGTCCAGTGATGTACCAGTATGTTGCTGGTCCTTGTTGGATATGCATGTAAAAACAGAGAACATGGGCATATGATGAATGGGTTGTGTGGACCAATATGACTGCAATTCACTCTTTTTGTAATACCCATGTTGAGGGATAGGTCCAAAAAAGTTTTAAATTCAAAAAACCGTGATAGGTTTCCATATGAATTGTCTGGCAAGGGCTGAATTTGGGTGGGCGGCAATGTATTGTTATGCTTATAAATTGCTTTAGCCCACAATCAATTCATACAAATCTGAAAAACAGCATAGGGGCTAAACGCTTGTGCTGGCAGTGGACGGGGCTGATGGTGCTAACACTGTTTTTGAGGACACTATACAAAGGACGCACTAGTATAGTTCTGTTTGTGATCAATATAATGATCCGTGCAAACAGTATGCTAGTATTGGCGGTGATAGTGTGCAGGCAATCTAACGCTAGCTGACCCTGGCTGGGAGGGGAGCTGACGCTATCTGATGCCACTAGTGGCAGTAATACAGTGATCAGTGAAAATTCTATATATTGACACTGTACTAATGGCACTGCCTGGGTGACGGGGTGATCAAAGGGTTAATAGGGATGATCAAAGGCTTATATGTGCTAGTCGAACATGTGTGCTTAAAATGTAGTGTTTTTACTCACAGTGTGGTGTTCTCTCTCTCTCCGTGGACCGACGGGAGAGCAGCGGGGGGGGTGGGGGGGGGGGGGGCGCGTTCAAAATCCAAAAAAGAAAGCAACATAAGGTTGCGTTGCTTTGCCTGAAGCCGCAGCTCGCCCACAGGCGGTCAGCAAGTGCTTAAACATAGTATTTTGTATTATATTTTTTTACTTTTTTTTTTTAAATACTTTTATCAGAGTAGTAAAATGTTACCATATTAACATTGTACTACTGGGGGGGGGGAATAGCGCTAAAAAACACAAACTTGGGAAAACACAGCTTATCGCAACAAAACGTCGCTAAACGTGTCAGGCAGGAGCTGTGGAACGGACAGGTAGGCCTAGTGGCAGGGTAACGCACTGACTGACGACAACCACCACCAACAGACCGAAGTCCCTCAGGGCGCGGAGTCTAAGTCCCAAGCTGCCCTTCACTAGGGCCCCTGATGGTGGGGATGGACTTGACGCAGCCAGGAACCAGGTCGCGGCCCCCCGAGACACCCCGGCTGCGGTAATGGCCGCCGCCAATGGCGTGTAGCTGGTAGGAATGACAATAGCGTAGTCAGGCAGGCCGGGTCGACAACAACGGGACAAAACGGTACAGAACAGTAGACAAGAATCACAGGTCACGGGCCAGGTTCAGCAACGGAAGGTCAGATCAAAGGAAAACACAGAGAATGGTCTAGTCACAAGCCGAGTCAGATACCAGAAGAGTCACGAGAGTATACACAGAGCTGTAGCAACACAAAGACACAAGACTCAAGTGCAAAGAGCATGTGCGGATCACAGGCTTATATGTACTCAGCCACACCCCTCTGGGGGATGGACCTCAGAGACCTGAAGGCATAAAAGACTCCCACCATGCTCTGCAGAAACCCAAGATGGACGCCAGTACATGAAGCCACACAATCTCTGGGAAAAGGTAGGACCTTGACAGTACCTCCTCCTCAAGGGCCCCTCCCCCTCCGCGGCTCAACAAAAGGTTTCTTTGACCCATGACCGTCAACCCGGATGGGACGGGGCCGAGGCAGAGAGGCAGTGAAGCGATTGCAGACCAGAGGCTTCAACAGGGATACATGGAAGACATTGGAGATCCACATCCCAGGAGGAAGAGCAAGAGCTCTTTGAGAGAGGCTTTGCCAGCGTGGAGAAGTTCCTGATGAACGTCCGATAGTAGTTGGCGAAACCCAAAAAGCGCTGAATGGGCCGAAGACCATTGGGATGAGGCCACTGCAGATCCGCCGCAACCTTCTGAGGGTCCATGGAGAATCCCTCCGCAGAAATGATGTAGCCCAAAAAGGCAACTTGGGATCGATGGAATTCGCACTTCTCGAGTTTACAAAAAAGTTAGTTCTCACGTAATCGTTGCAGCACCTGCTTGACATCCTGGATATGGGACTCCATGGAGGCAGAGTAAACCACGATGTCATCCAAGGTAAAACTACCATGCACTGCTGCAACAAGTCACGAAGGACATCATTTATGAATTCCTGAAAAACCGCGGGCGCGTTCCACAACCCGAAGGGCATCACCAGGTATTCGTAGTGACCGGTTCTGGTGTTAAACGCGGTCTTCCACTCATCCCCCTGTTTGATCCATAAGAGGTTGTACGCCGCCCTAAGGTCGAGTTTGGTAAAGACTGTTGCTCCCTTGAGACGGTCGAACAACTCAGTAATCAAGGGAATTGGGTAAGCATTCTTAGTGGTGATTCGATTGAGACCCCTATAATCGATGCAAGGCCTCAATTCACCACCCTTCTTCTTTACAAAGAAAAAGCCAGCTCCTGCTGGGGATGTAGACTTGCGAATGTGCCCCTGGGAAAGCGCATCCGCAACGTACTCCTCCATGGCCTTATTCTCCGCAACCGAGAGAGGATTGGGAATCCTTTTATGCCTTCAGGTTTCTGTGGTCCATCCCCCAGAGGGGTGTGGCTGATGACATATAAGCCTGTGGCCCGCACATGCTCTTTGCACTTGTGTCTTGTGTCTTTGTGTTGCTATTACTCTGTTCTGACTCTCGTGACGCTCCTGGTATCTGATTCGGCTTGTGACTTGACTATTCTTTGTATTCTCCTTTGATCTGACCCTCTGTTGCTGAACCCGGCTCGTGACCTGTGATTCTCGTCTGCTGTGTCCTGTACTGTTTTGTCCTGTTGTTGTTGACCCCGGCTTGTCTGACTACTCTTTTGTCTCTTCCACCAGCTACACGCCATTGGCGGCGGCCATTACCGCAGCTGAGGTGTCTCGGGGGCCGCGACCTGGTTCCTGGCTGCGTCAAGTCCATCCCCACCATCAGGGGCCCTGGTGAAGGGCAGCCTGGGACTTAGACTCCGCGCCCTGAGGGACTTCGGTCTGTGGGTGGTGGTTGTCGTCAGCCAGTGCGTTACATTGTTAGGCCTGCCTGTCCGTTCCTCAGCTCCTGCCCTGACATTACACAAGTGCCATGAACCCTGACGGTGCAGGCACGCCTTCGCTCCCAATGCTAGTCGCCAGACTCGATCAACAGGATCACCTGTTGGATCAGTTCGCTCAGGCGTTGCAAACTCTGCTTGCACGCACTGCACACCTTGCTCCTGGTGCTATTAGGCCGGTAGTCGCTCCGGTGGTCTCTCCCCGCTGCTTCTCCGCCTATTGCGTCCACCACCTCGACGGCTGCATCAGCGGCGCCCAGAGGTATGACTGGTTCTGCCCCTCTTCCACAGCGCTTTGGGGGTGAGCCGAGTCAGTGTCGTGGGTTCCTCAACCAGGTGGGTATTTATTTTGAATTAATACCCCACGCCTTTCCGTCTGAGAGGTCAAAGGTGGGGTTCCTAATTTCACTACTCTCAGACAAGGCCTTGGCCTGGGCAAATCCCTTATGGGAGAGGAACGACCCGGTGATTCAAGATTTTTCCGGTTTTGTCGATGCCTTCCGTAGGGTATTCGACGTACCGGCTCGTTCCGCCTCGGCGGCCAAGCTGCTCATGACCATGCATCAGGGTTCACGGACCGTGGCCGAGTACGCTATAGAGTTTCGTACCCTGGCGGCAGAGGTCGGTTGGAACAATGAGGCTCTGGTGGCTGCGTTTTCCCATGGTCTTTCTGACACATTGAAGGACGAGATTGCAGCTAAGGAACTGCCTGTGGTGTTGGAGGAGCTCATCTCTTTCCTGATCCTGATTGACACCAGGCTCAGGGAGAGGCCTTCACTCAAGGAACGCCTGCGGAGGCCTTCCAATCGACTGGCACCTGCGTTTTCTGTCCCACCCGTTCCTCCCTCTCCTCCCACGCCTCCTGGGGATAGCTTGTCTGGTGGGGAACCCATGCAGCTGGGGTTTGCTCGCCTTTCCGAGGGGGAGCGGGCCGCTCGGCGTCGGGAGGGTCGCTGCCTGTACTGTGGCCTCGGTGGGCACTTTCGGCAGTCTTGTCCGGTCCGTCCGGGAAACGCTCGCACCTGAGATCATGTCGGGGACAGATCTTGGGTGGAGTTTCCTCGTCCCCGGCGTTCCGCAAGGATAAGCCACTGATCACCGTGGTCCTTTCTTGGACGGGGGGCTCGGTGACGGCCCAGGCGTTGGTAGACTCTGGGGCCGGTGGGTTGTTCTTGGACAGCTCGTTTGCTGCAGCAGCACTCCATTCCCCTGCAGGCTCGTGCTGCCCCATTGGTTCTCGAAGCAATAGATGGCAGGCCCCTGCAACCGCCGCAGGTTACCCACGAGACTCTGCCAATAGAGGTAGCCATTGGGGCTGTTCACAGGGAGTTGGCCTGTTTTCAGGTGATTTCTTCCCCACACTATTCGGTGGTTTTGGGGTATCCCTGGCTCCAGAGGCACAATCCAACCTTCAATTGGCAAACAGCCGAGATTCTCTCATGGTCTCCACAGTGTGGGGCCGGGTGCATCCGGGGGCCGGTTAAGGTATTGTGTGCCTCCTCGGACTCTGCGTTGCCCACCGACTATGGGGAGTACCGGGACGTGTTTGATAAGGTACGCGCTGGTACCTTACCACCGCATCGTCCTTACGACTGCGCCATATCCTTGCAACCCGGGGCCACTCCTCCACGTGGCAGGGTGTACCCTCTCTCGGTTGCGGAGAATAAGGCCATGGAGGAGTACGTTGTGGATGCGCTTTCCGGGGGCACATTCGTAAGTCTACTTCCCCAGCAGGAGCGGGGTTTTTTTTTCGTAAAGAAGAAAGGTGGGGAATTGAGGCCCTGCATCGATTATAGGGGTCTCAATCGGATTACCATTAAAAATGCATATCCAATTCCTTTGATTTCTGAGTTGTTCGACCGCCTTAAGGGAGCAACAGTCTTTACCAAACTCGACCTTAGGGCGGCGTACAACCTCGTACGGATCAGACAGGGGGATGAGTGGAAGACCGCGTTTAACACCAGAACTGGGCACTACGAATACCTGGTGATGCCCTTCGGATTGTGTAACGCGCCCGCGGTTTTTCAGGAATTCATAAACGATGTCCTTCGTGATTTGTTGCAGCAGTGCGTAGTGGTTTACCTGGATGACATCTTGGTTTACTCTACCTCCATGGAGTCCCATGTCCAGGATGTCAAGCAGGTGCTGCAACGATTGCGTGAGAACGGACTCTTTTGTAAACTCGAGAAGTGCGAGTTCCATCGATCCCAGGTTGCCTTTTTGGGCTACATAATTTCCGCGGAGGGATTTTCCATGGACCCTCAGAAGGTTGCGGCGGTTCTGCAGTGGCCTCGTCCCAATGGTCTTCGGCCCATTCAGCGCTTTCTGGGTTTTGCCAACTACTATCGGAAGTTCATCAGGAACTTCTCCACATTGGCAAAGCCTCTCTCTGACCTAACCAAGAAGGGGAGTAACCCTCACGAGTGGCCATCCGAGGCCATCATAGCTTTCGAGGCTCTGAAAGCTGCCTTTGCTTCGGCTCCGATTCTTTCGCATCCCAATCCTGGGTTGCCCTTCGTCCTCGAAGTTGATGCTTCCGAGACGGGAGTAGGGGCTCTCCTGTCTCAGCGTCGGTCGCCCGATGGACCCCTACTTCCCTGCGGGTTCTACTCCAGGAAGCTTTCCTCGGCTGAGTGCAACTACCAGATTGGAGATCGGGAGTTGTTGGTCATCATTCTGGCTCTCAAGGAATGGAGGCACCTGCTCGAGGGTTCCGCGGTTCCGGTCCTCATTCTTACCGATCACAAGAACCTGACTTATCTTTCGGAGGCCAAGAGATTGACACCCCGCCAGGCCAGATGGGCTCTGTTCTTGTCACGCTTCAACTATGTGGTTTCATATTTGCCTGGTTCCAAGAATGTCAGGGCTGATGCGTTATCACGGCAATACTCTGAGTTGTCCAGGGAGGACTCTGAGCCAATCTCACTTATACCTCCAGATCAGATCCTGGCTGCCATTCGCACCAGTCTGACCTCTCCCCTTGGGGAGCAGATTTTGGCGGCTCAAACTGATGCTCCTCCCGGGAAGCCGGAGGGTAGATGTTTCGTACCCGAGGGATTGCGCACCCGCCTGCTGCGTACCTACCATAACGCCAAAACTGCCGGGCATCCGGGGAAGAACCAGCTGTGTTGGGTCGTCTCTCGCTTATTCTGGTGGCCAACCCTCCGTGCCGACATTGCCTCTTATGTAGCGGCATGTTCGATCTGTGCCCAGAATAAGTCTCCACGGCATCTCCCTTTGGGTCTTCTGCAACCCATTCCCAATGGGGAGCGTCCTTGGTCACATCTAGGGATGGACTTTATTGTAGACCTCCCGGTGTCTCGGGGTCATACGGTCATCCTCATGATCGTCGATCGGTTTTCCAAGATGTGCCATTGCATTCCACTCAGGAAATTACCCACAGCGCAAGAACTGGCCACGGTCTTTTCCAGGGAGATTTTTCGCCTGCATGGGTTACCTAAGGTGATTGTCTCAGACCGCGGGAGTCAGTTCGTGTCCAGATTCTGGCGCCTTCTGCTCCCAGTTGGGTATTAGTCTCTCCTTTTCTTCAGCCTACCACCCGCAGTCCAATGGGGCTGCGGAGCGTTCCAATCAGGCCTTAGAACAATTCCTTCGGTGTTATATTTCAGACCATCAGGACGATTGGGCCGATCTCCTGCCGTGGGCAGAGTTTGCCAGGAACTCGGCGGTCAACTCCTCCTCCGGGATGTCTCCCTTCATGGCCAACTATGGGTTCCAACCCGCGGTATTACCTGAGAGGTTCTCACCACAGGACATTCCGGCTGTGGAGAACCATCTTGCTGCCCTGCGTTCTTCATGGGGGCAGATCCAGAGGGCCTTGAGGGACTCAGCTCAGCGCCAGAAGTTCCAGGCTGATCGCAGACGGTTGCCCGCTCCTTCATACCAGGTCGGCGATCGGGTGTGGTTGTCTACTCGCAACCTCAATCTTCGGGTGCCCACACCCAAACTAGCTCCCCGTTTTGTCGGTCCTTTCCGCATTCTCCGCAAAGTGAATCCGGTGGCCTATGCCCTTGCCCTTCCGTCTGGGATGCGGATCTCCAATATCTTTCATGTTTCCCTGTTGAAACCTCTGATCTGCAATCGCTTCACTACCTCTCTTCCTCGGCCCCGTCCTGTCCGGGTTGACGGTCATGAGGAGTATGAGGTGAGCCGGATCCTGGACTCTCGATTGGTGCGCGGTCGATTACAGTTCCTGGTTCATTGGCGCGGTTATGGTCCCGAGGAGCGTTCCTGGGTTCCTTCCGCGGATGTCCATGCTCCTGCCCTCCTCCGCGCTTTTCATACCCGCTTTCCTCAGAAACCTTTTGTTGAGCCGCGGAGGGGGAGGGGCCCTTGAGGAGGAGGTACTGTCAAGGTCCTACCTTTTCCCTGAGGTTATGTTACTCCATGTGCTGGCGTCCATCTTGGATTCTGCTGTGCATTATGGGAATCCTTTTATGCCTTCAGGTTTCTGTGGTCCATCCCCCAGAGGGGTGTGGCTGATGACATATAAGCCTGTGGCCCGCACATGCTCTTTGCACTTGTGTCTTGTGTCTTTGTGTTGCTATTACTCTGTTCTGACTCTCGTGACTCTCCTGGTATCTGATTCGGCTTGTGACTTGACTATTCTTTGTATTCTCCTTTGATCTGACCCTCTGTTGCTGAACCCGGCTCGTGACCTGTGATTCTCGTCTGCTGTCCTGTACTGTTTTGTCCTGTGTTGTTGACCCCGGCTTGTCTGACTACTCTTTTGTCTCTTCCACCAGCTACACGCCATTGGCGGCGGCCATTACCGCAGCTGAGGTGTCTCGGGGGCCGCGACCTGGTTCCTGGCTGCGTCAAGTCCATCCCCACCATCAGGGGCCCTGGTGAAGGGCAGCCTGGGACTTAGACTCCGCGCCCTGAGGGACTTCGGTCTGTGGGTGGTGGTTGTCGTCAGCCAGTGCGTTACATTGTTAGGCCTGCCTGTCCGTTCCTCATAATTCGAGCCTGCAGGGGAATGGAGTGCTGGGCAGCAAACGAGCTGTCTATAAACAACCCGCCGGCCCCAGAATCTACCAACGCCTGGGCCGTCACTGAGCCCTCCGCCCAAGAGAGGACAACGGTGATCAGTGGTTTATCTTTGCGGAACACCGGGGACGAGGAGACTCCACCCAAGATCTGTCCCCGACAGGATCTCAGGTGCGAGCGTTTCCCGGACGGACCGGACAGGACTGCCGAAAGTGCCCACCAAGGCCACAGTACAGCCAGCGACCCTCCCGACGCCGAGCGGCCCGCAGCTGCATGGGCTCACCACCAGACAATCTACCCCCAGGAGGCGTGGGAGGAGAGGGAGGAACGGGTGGGACAGAAAACACAGGTGCCAGTCGATTGGAAGGCCTCCGCAGGCGTTCCTTGAGTGAAGGCCTCTCCCTGAGCCTGGTGTCAATCAGGATTAGGAAGGAAATTAGTGCTTCCAGCTCCACAGGCAATTCCTTGTTGCAATCTCGTCCTTCAATGCATCAGAAAGACCCTGAGAAAACGCAGCCACCAGAGCCTCATTGTTCCAACCCACCTCTGCCGCCAGGGTACGAAACTCTATGGCGTACTTGGCAATGGTCTGTGAACCCTGATGCATAGACATGAGCAGCCTGGCAGCTGAGGCGGAGTGAGCCGGTACGTCGAATACCCTACGGAAGGCGTCGACAAAACCGGAAAACTCGTGAATCACTGGGTCATTCCTCTCCCATAAGGGATTTGCCCAGGCCAAGGCCTTCTCTGAGAGTAGCGATATTAGGAAACCCACCTTTGACCTCTCAGTCGGAAAAGCGTGGGGTATTAGTTCGAAATAAATCCCCACCTGGTTGAGGAACCCACGACACTGACTCGGATCACCCCCAAAGCGCTGTGGAAGAGGGGCTGAACCAGTCATACCTCTGGGCGCCGCGGGTGCCTGCAGCAGCTGCGGCGGTAGGCGCAACAAGCGGAACAGCAGCGGGAGCTACCACCGGAGTTAAAACCGGCCTAATAGCACCAGGAGTAAGGTGCACGGTGCGTGCAAGCAGAGTTTGCAACGCCTGAGCGAACTGATCCAACAGGAGATCCTGTTGATCCAGTCTGGTGACCAACATTGGAAGCGAAGGCGTACCTGCACCATCAGGATTCATGGCACTTGTGTAATGTCAGGGCAGGAGCTGTGGAACGGACAAGTAGGCCTAGTGGCAGGGTAACGCACTGACTGACGACAACCACCACCAACAGACCGAAGTCCCTCAGGGCGCGGAGTCTAAGTCCCAGGCTGCCCTTCACCAGGGCCCCTGATGGTGAGGATGGACTTGACGCAGCCAGGAACCAGGTCCCGGCCCCTGAGACACCCCAGCTGTGGTAATGGCCGCCGCCAATGGGGTGTAGCTGGTAGGAATGACAATAGCGTAATCAGGCAGGCCGGGTCGACAACAACGGGACAAAACGGTTCAGCAACGGAAGGTCAGATCAAAGGAAAACACAGAGAATGGTCTAGTCACAAGCCGAGTCAGATACCAGAAGAGTCACGAGAGTATACACAGAGCTGTAGCGACACAAAGACACAAGACACAAGTGCAAAGAGCATGTGCGGATCACAGGCTTATATGTACTCAGCCACACCCCTCTGGGGGATGGACCTCAGAGACCTGAAGGCATAAAAGACTCCCACCATGCTCTGCAGAAACCCAAGATGGACGCCAGTACATGAAGCTGCACAATCTCTGGGAAAAAGTAGGACCCTGACAAAACGCTAATGCAAAAATGCTAAAAAAAAGCTGAAAAACTCGCATTTTTAACGTGACTTTACATAGCTAACTCTACCAGCGTTAGCAAAATTCCCAGTGTGCATGGAGCCTGCTGTTCATGACAGTTCAAAATAATAGTGATTTGTGATTGGCTAGAGCTGGTCACATGGTACAGGGTGCTGTGATTGGCCCCATGTATCATGTGTGAGCTGTGGGTTAATCACAGCTCACTAGGAAGAGAAGCAGAGCTGTTATGAATCAGATTGATTCATAACAGCTTTGCTAACCTTGTGATCACATGATCACCTGGTCCTGTTCACCTGGATCTTCATTCCGCTGTGTCCAGTGGACACAGCGCTCGTGGGTGGGGAGCGCTGTGCACCCACTCAGGCACGCAGCACCCCACCTGTGTTAGTACAGCCAGAGCGATGTACCTGTACATCGCTTTGCCTGTAGATGCTGCCCATCCGCAGAACATTGTGGCTGGCGGTTGGCAAGCGGTTAATCTGCGTGGCTTTAATTTGCAGTACATGGGTAACTTTTAATATCTTTAAGTTACCAGATGACTTGAGTAGCATTGTACATGCTATATTATTATTATTGTGGAGTTCATCTTTAGACTTACTTTGTATTCCTGTTTGTCTGGGATTTTATTTTTACTAGGACAGGTCCTTGTGCAACCTGCAGTTAAGCTGTTTGCTTATAATCCTAAACCATGAATAAAACAAAAGAAAATGTGTGTAGTGCTGCTATGTCCCCAAATAGAACACCCCTACTTCTTGATCTCAACTATAATAATACAGAAAGATCCAGTGTAAGAAAAACTAATGTACATAAAATCAATCCCTCAAGTGTATCACTAAATAAAAATGAATTAATATATATCTACCAACCCTGCAGAACAGCTGGTAATAAGTATAACACTAAACAACCAAAAGATGACCATAATGTGAATATATCACAAATAAAGTGAAAACACCCGGCTGACCATCAAACCCAACTAAAGACCACCAACCTCACACATCTACGGGATCAATACACAAATAGTGAAAACATATTAGTATCAAAGCAATCTCAAAAGAAATGAATCCTCAAACCTTATGTAGCAAAAGTAAACACCCAACTGACTATCAAACACACAAAGTGCAAAATAAATGATTCCAAGGAAATAATAAAAACAATTAACCACTTAAGGACCACCCACAGTACATTTACCACTGCTGGACGGGCCCTGTACGCAAAATCATATACTGTATATATATATACATAGTGGCAGTGCGGTGTCCTGCCACAGTGGAAATCACGGTGGTGACCCAAGATTCTCAACCATACAGGTTGAGGAGCTCCAGGCAGTTCTCATAATGCAGAGGATACTGGTTTTTCAGTTTGTAAAGCCTGTTTTGGGACCTGTAGCCTGGAGATTTCTAAGAGATTTGGGAGGGATGAAATCTCCAATCCTGGGCCTATGTTTTGAGAGCAGCCAGCGCGCTGATTGCACAGGTGTGTGCAAGCCTTTTTGTGGAGGCCAGGCCATGATTCTGGGCTCCACCCCGGCGGACAGGAGTCAGGAGGGCTCCACCCCGGCAGACAAGAGGTCTTTGCCTTGGAGTCAGGTGGGCGTCACCTAGTAGAGGTGGAAGCCAGAATAGCTGTGTGCTAGAGGTTTGCTGTGTGCAAAAACAACCTTTTGGAAGGAGTCTGTAGGAGACAGACATAAAGCGGTATACCTGAGAGAGCCAGAAGGCTGAATATTGTTTAATTTGTTTGATGGTGGATACCCCTGCGTGGGAAGCATTTATAGAACTTTTTCTTTTTCACGGCGGTTACATGACTCTAAACCCTGCCCCGCTTCTGAAACTCTTAATGGGTCGGGAGGCACCGGCGTGAAGGGGTTAAGCAGAGATAATTGATCTAATTTCAGTTCCCAGGGAGAAATCTTCTCCTCCGTCCGCCTGTTTATGAAGTGGAGGACATTTGTTCTCAGAAGGAGAAGAGAGGAGAAGTTTTTTTCTCTGAGAACAGCTGAGATCTGTGTAGAAGGGGGAGGGGCTGCATGTGATGTCCTGAGATAATTGTGACTACAGATCACCTGAGTTAAAACAGTGAAATCAAAGTCACAAAGACCAGTACATGAAAATAATAAGCACTGACCACTGGTATTTTTTGGCATTTTCCGGGTTCACACTGATGCGGTGTGGAATTTGCAGCGTTTAACCGCATCACAATCAGTGTTTGCACCGCATCACAATCACATTCAGTTCATGCCACCTGCTGAGGGTGTGTATGTTAAGTAACAACACCCCTAAATCGGTCCACAAAACACATTGCGATGTGCAGAAGCGGATCGCATGGATATTCACACCCATGTGCGGACCAAAAAAAGGGTCCTGCACCTTTTTGATGCGGATATGGTGCAATTTGAGCCATGCCAAATGTATGCACACAAATTGCATGTGATTTGCACAGGAATGCGGTGTGGTTCCTGTGCAAGTCACATGCGATATACGGCACCGCATATATGTGAACGCAGGCTGAATGTGTATTTTGGCTCCTTTTTATTGTGCATTTTAGCATTATCTACGTGCATTTTGCAGCAGTTTAACATGCTGTATATTTTTAACATGCATTTTGATGTGGTGTTTTTTATGTACATTTTGCACTTTTCTAAACACACATTTACCCTAGGTCCACACTACATTTTCAGCAGCGTTTGGCATAAACGCAGTACAGTACATTTAAGATGATTTCCTATGGGACATGTTCACACCTGTTTGTTTTCACCTGGGGCGTTTTTTGGAAAGGGTCAGGGCCTTTTTTTAATGCAAAAAGGTGCATTTTTGGTTCTAAAAACTTAAATGGAAATGCTGCAGAAAAGCATGTATTAACATTTTTGCTGCGTTTTGGCGGTTTAAATCTGCCTAGCAACAAGAACGATAAAAAAAATGCCAAAAAAGCATCAAAAACGTGTAAAAAAATGCAAGTGCAAAAACACAACGCAAAACACAATGCAGAGACTGCTCCAACGCAACCTGCGTAGGTGTTAACCTAACCTTAGGCACTTTAGCGTACATTTTGGCACAGGTTATTTTTACATGAATTTTGACATGTTTTTTTAATGTGAATTTTGGCGCTTTTACCAACACACATTTTGGCACACAGGTTTATTATGTATTTTGGCATTTTTTAAAAATGCATTTTGATTTGGTTTTTAGGCATATTTTGGCAAATTGCACATCTGCTAGCCACTTTGGGGTGACATTAACAAAATAATGTCACCGAAAATATGACATGCATTTTGCATGCGTTGCCAGAACACACACAAAAATGATGGTACAAAATGAGCCAAAATACATGTTCCAAAAGTACCAAAATACACATAAAATTTCAACTTACATTTTAAGAACAATATGTATTGAAAAATAGCAGCAAAAATGTTGTTTAACCATCTCCCTTCCGGCCGTTGTATATAAACGGCCGGACGGTGGCAGTGCAGGGGCGGGTGGCCATTTATAAACGGCCTCCCTGCACCCTGCTTGTGTGCGCTCCCTGGGAACGTGCAGCACCACGATCCGGTGCCTGCTGTGTCCTCTGGACACAGTGGAACTCCTATAGTCATACAGGACCTCTGTGCGAGGTCCCGATCATGTGATCACTGATTGGCCAATCAGTAAGCAAGATGTCATATTTTGCATGTTTGTATGTTTGGTTACACAAACATCTCAAAGTTTATTTCTTGCACTTTTTTTGTTAACCACAGATCCTCCTCCTATGCAAATATAACACTGGCTTGTCTAACTTCGCCAAGCAGACTATCCTGGCCACATCAAACAGCAGCTCTGGTAGCATTTCCAGCATTGCACAACTGTGCTTCAAATCCAGCACAGTTGGAGCGATGTGAAGCGGCGGAACCCCAATTTTTTCAAAGAAGTTGCCCGCCGAATCCCTGGCAAGTCAAGATGGTAAAAAAATCCAAGTAAAGTTTTTTTGTACTGTGAAAAACACTTTGCTAGTGTGCATGCGCAGGATCTCCGGCGCACATATGTCCGTCTGAGGCTCTGCTGCGGACCAGGACAAGCGGTAGTGCTGACACGGCTCCCTGCCCCCTTGAGCTCTGCAACCCCCCGCAGCCTTACTATCATAAGCAGCATCCCCGCGACCCAGCACAATGGTCCGGGGAGCCGTGAAACACCAGGGTCAAGTGAAACTCATTAAGAAAGCCCTGGCTCGGGCCTCCACAAAGATGGCCGCCGGCTCCACAGCATCAGGGAAGCAGGCACGTTCCCTGTCCATGTCCTACACAGCGCTGCAGCCAGATCCAGACCACTGCAGCTCAGAGGGTGAGTCTGACATCAGCACAGTTAAGGGGTCACTAAACCCAACACCTATGACAGACCCCTCTAGCCCTAGCCCTGACCCACTGCAACATGACCTTCTCAAACAATTTGAAAAAAAATGCTGCACAGAGCTTTAAAGCAGACCTCCGACCACATTACTAGCAAACTTTCTAAAGAAATTTGTGACCTGGGGGTCCGCACTGCTGAGCTAGAACACAGGGTTGACAACCTGGATGCAGAAGTTCACACTTATTCGGACGAACTCGCAGCGGTGCGTGACGAAAACCTAGCGCTTCAGTCCCGCCTTGAGATTTCAAAAACAGGGCCTGCCGTTCTAACATCCAAATCCTCAGACTCCCTGAAACTATTACTGATCTCTTCTCTACGATAACTGCCTTGTTACAAGAGCTTTTCCCCTCCATCCCATTTGAACGTGTGGAGCTGGACAGGGTTCATTGCGCTCTAGCCCCACGCAGACCAAACGGCCCGCCCCGAGACATTATTGCAAAATTCCATTATTTCTGCACCAAAGAACAGATTCTTCAAGCAGCTCGGAATGCTGATACCCTCACCTTTCAAGGCCATACCTACCAATTGTTTCATGACCTCTGTCCGGCCACCATCGCTAAACGCAGAGCCATGAAGCTCCACCTACAACTCCTCCACCAGCATGGCATCAACTACCATTGGAGCTTTCCTTTTGTGGTGCGCTTTTCCTACCAGTCCCGTGACTATACCTGCAGATCCTCCAAGGAAATACTTGCTACGTTCCGCCACCTTCAACTCCACCGAGGCTCCGGAAGGATCGGGCAGAAGGTCTGCCTCCTGCTCACCCCAGAAAGCCCACCACTCCGTTTCAGCAACTGGACAACCCGCAACACATAAACGTGGGCGCTTCATCTCTCCAGCACCCACCCCTCAAGACACCATGGACTGAATCCTGCTCTAATCATCTTAATCTCCTCCTTTCAATTTGCACACCTGAAAGTTTCCGGGACTCGACCCTCTTGTTTTTTTCACCCGCACCTCTTTGTGGACACCAGTTCCCTCCCTTAACCATCACCAGCCGATCATACTTTTGACTCTTTCTATGAAGAGTCTTTGTCCTCCCCTATCCACTTGCTGCTACTCCCTTTCCCCCTTTTACCACCAATCGGCCTGGAGGACTTCTTCTCTATCCCACCGACCCATATCTGGTCTTCCCCCTGATCCTGTGCTCCTAATGCCACCACATCTGACCGCACTGGTCGTTTTGTCTTCTAAATCCCATGTTACCTTTATTAAGTTGTAAATTGTTTGTTAACGCTTTGAGGACCAAGGGCGTATTTGTCCCATTTTTTTTACTTGCGTGTATCATCTGATTAAGAACTTAAAACTCTTTTTTTTTTTTTTTTTTGGTTTGAGTCAAAATATTAGTTCTTATCAACAAACAACAAATGGATCTAGCTTTTTGCCAATTATTTCATGAAATGGCTTAGTTACAGCAACTGAAGTGTACGAACTTTAAAAACCAAAAAATTGATTCTTTTGCTGTTCCAAAATCTTACTGTCCTCAAAGGGTTAACCTTGTTTCTTCCCTCCTTAGGTCACCTGAGCTGCTGACTATGTTTGTGGAAGTCTCCCAGTACTGTTTTGGGGATCTGGACTCCAACAGTGCCTGCCTTCTCTTACTATCTTTGCACCTCTCCCTTTTTTTTGGTGCATTTCTCTCTGGCACCGTTGTCAGTCCAGACCCTCCCTTTACTGTCCTGGGAGCTCCAGATACCATTCTTTAAAGTTGGTACCTGTTCGTTCGTATTTTTTATCATGTGCTGCTTGTCCTCTCCGCCTGTCACTGCGTACTCCCCTCAGCTTATGTGGTGCATCTTTTTTGCACTATCTGAGCTGTCCCTGACCCCTCGGGCTGTCCAAATTTCTTCAGCCAAGGGGGCCAGGTTGTTGTCTTCAGTTACTCCTCTACTTCTCTTTCCCTTCACTTATTCTGAATATTGTTTCTATTTTTCTTAATTTCTTACGTGTGACTCCCTCCCTTCCCCCATCCCCATGCCCTCCCTCCCTGGGCCTGCTTCCCCAGCGCTTCCCCTGCTACCCTCATAAATCGTTCTCGCGAATTGACCATATATTTGTAACAGTCGGCACCTCCTCCAGACTTTTACACTCTGATATTCTCTCCGTCCCTTGGTCCGATCAATTGTGCAATCATTAAGTCCCTTTCTTCCCTATCCCCGTCAAACTCTAATAGTGCATGGGTGATCAACAACAACCTACTTTCCCATCCTCAACATTGTCTTGACCTTGAGAATGCCCTCAAGGAGTATCTATCTCTAAACTCTACTCTGATTTTATGGCACTGTGGGACAAACTCAAATCCAAATATTCTCTTCAATCGCTGCACAATCCTCTCCTATCTTATCTTTGCAACCTGGCTTTTCCCCCCAGCTTGTTCCACACGCTCCTTCCATCACTGGTCTTCTGCTAATCTCTTAAGAGCCCATCATTTTTTGACTAATTCCAGGTTTCACTCCTTCCCATCCCTCCATGAATAACACTCTCTCCCTACATTGGAAATTTTCCGCTACCTACAATTGAAGCATTTCCATTCCCCTCTCTCCACTACCGCATGCTCAATTAGATCAATGACCACCTTTGAAAGTGCATGTAACAAAGATCCACATAGGCATGGCCTTATCTCTATTCTTTATGCTCAACTCTCAACCCCCATACCTTCCTTTCGTCCCTCATAGTTCACCAGGTGGGAGAGTGGGACTTAGCCTCGCAGCTAAGCTCTGAAGACTGGGATCATATTTGGCAGGCAACTAAATCCTCTTCGCAAAATGTTGTGGCAGTTGAGACAAACTATAAGGTCTTATCCTGATGGTATCTGGTTCTGGCTAGGGTCGCTAAATTTACACCTGGGTACTCCCCCGACTGTTTTCGTGGCTGTGCGGTGAATGGTACATACCTCCCACATTTGGTGGTCTTTGCCCGATAGCCCACTCTGTCTGGGAAGATATTTTCCGCATATTATCCACCCTTTTCACAAGCCCTTTGTACCAACTCCAGAATTCGCCCTTCTCAACCATCGCCCCCCTTCTATTTCTAAAACCTAGTTTTAAGCATTTTTTTTTGCAAATTACAACCTCCGCTTAGCAAAATCCTGGAAGACCCCCTCGCTTAGTGTACAGGCGGTCCGGAACACAGTGACGTAGTCGATGATACACGCTAAAATAGAGGCCACTGTCACCGACACAATTTCCAAATTTTTATTGACCTGGTCTCCCTGGGTTGACCACTTCCTTCCTTATGGATTTGATGAGTCACCACTCCTTCCTTAATGCATCCCTTCCTCGATAGAAGGAGCTCTGATCTGGTCCCATACAGTTGTTAAAACGGCCCTGAGCCTCATATTTACTTACTTGATATATTCTGTTACTACTTGTAGTACTTCACTGTATGTATCTAATCTCTGTTACCCAAAAAAAAGTTTGAAGAAGGAAAAACACTTTGCTACATGCAGTTCTAAATTGTTATGCAATAATGTTGTCTTTGTTGACTTGTTCTAGCAACAGCTGATAGATACCAGGCAATGGTCTGCTTGGCTAAGAAGCCACACCAGAGCACAGCTCTGCTTCACTATCGCCTGACACGGGGGGGGGGGGGGGGGGGGGGGGGGGGGGCGTCTCCCATGCCATCTGCAGATTGTGGAAGGTAAGCACAAGCTCTGGAAGCTTGGACCTCATGACCTTGCCATTGTTGGCATCCCCCCACTGATCTAGAGTGACTGTCAATTGTACATTAATGCCACATTGTTTGAAAATTAGATAGTAACCATTTGTTAATCACTAACAGAGCTGTCTTTGGTGTCATTTGATCCCCAATGGCTGCTTTTTTGGGATTAGAGATTTTGGCATACAAATTATGGCTTGGAAGTTCAAAAACATATCCCATCAAAATCTCAGTCATAATATTTTTTTTTAAAAATTTACAGAATTGGACTTGTTTTGAAGCATTAAATTACAATAAGTGTATATTATTTATGCTGTTTGTAAGTTGCAGAGTATACAAATTATGGGATATTTCTGCCAAAAATACAACTCCATGATGTATGGACAAGCCAATTTCATTTGGGGAGGCTCCATAAAATGACAGGACAGTAGAAATATTCCACAATGCATAGTATGTTAGTATTAACACATGAATACTGTATTAGAGAGAGGGGAAATCAGTTTTTTTTTTTCTTTGTTTTGGGTGGGTGTCCTAATCTTGGCTTGTCCTTACATTGAAGAACATGGTAACAGAAATGTTTAACATTGTCCGAACTTGCTTACACCTCCACTCCACCAGGAGGCCCCCTCACCTCCAGCCCACTGTAAGTGCCTTGAATGTGCTTGCCTGTTCTCTGTGTTCCTTTCTGTATTTGGCTCTCTCAAAGCGGTTGGTGTTGTACTTTCTTGTTGTTTGTGTAGTACCAGCCATGTTGTCTGTGGGGGAGGAGGAGCAACAGCCCCAGCAGCCTCCACCACTCCAGGAGGCCCCCGCACCTCCATCCCACTGTAAGTGCCTTGAATGTGCTTGCCTGTTCTCTGTGTGCATTCTGGATCTGAGATGTCTTGAAGGTGTTTGTTGTGTTCTTTCTTTGTTGTTTGTGTAGCTCCAGACATGCTAGAAGAGGGCAAGCTGGAAGAAGAGGAGAGGGATGACTTCTCTCCCCCTCACGCCCACTGTAAGTACCTTCAATGTGTTTAGAGATATTTGTCTCTGTAGGTGACATTAAGGTTGAGGTGTAGGATTTGGTGGCTGAGGCAGAGCTGCTCCCATCAGGGCCAATGTTAGGCTTTCCATGGCTGCTATGCTTTTCTTTCCTTTCGCCTCATGTGCAAGAAGTGAAAGTCACTTTATTCACATGTTAAACACAGTCATTGCTGCTGTGTGATTGTCTGCCTTTGTGTTCCTAGATTCTGGCAGTTGGAGGTGTGGGCAGCATTCAGAGCTGGTACAATACTACTGCGACTTACCTAGGTGGTTGAAGCATTGGTCCCAATGCTTCATCTGTCCCCCCTTAGGCCGTAAGGGTGCTAACTCTGCAATCACATGTTTGCTGTCAGCTCAACCCCTCCCAGCACTCACTGTAGCCCTGGGCTGTGGAGTGAGAGGCAGCAGCAAGGCTCAAACTCTTTGTTATTCATGGCTAGGCTGACCCAGTTGCTGCTCCAGAGTCTCCAGTGGATCCCGACTTTGAAGTCGGGATCTTTACTCAGCCTGGCTATGCTGTGTGAGGTCAGTGAACTTCAGGCAGCTGCCCCCTGTAAAAAATGGGTCGCAGGAGTGCCAAATGAACTACACTTCTGTAATCCACAGGAGAGATACAGCCAAAAAATATTTGCCTGGGCTTCCCTTTTAATCTATGTATGTCAGGCTTAAAGTGTTAATAAACCCCGAACCCTGCATTCACTCTATCTGGTCTTCCACAGTAAACAAAACATGGCAATGCAAGTATTTTAGTCCATAAAAACTGCTAAATACCTTTTCTCATCAGCAGTTAGAGCAGTCTTGTGACTTCAGCAGAGAACTGTTTTAACCTCCCTGGCGGTATGATCATGTCAGGAATTTTGTGCTGAAAGCGGTACCATTTTTTTGCATGGAAATATGTAGTTTTTTAATTGTAGGCTGTAATTTTTAGGAATAACTCACTGAAATCTGTCCGAACAAGAGTCTATTAAACATTCCGGATATGATAAAACTTGAAACACAAAATCATAAATTATAATTTAATTAATAATCATAAAAAATAATAATATAATAATAATCAATTTAATTCAATAATATAATCAAACCAAAACACTGAAATTTGAAATACAGAGGCAAATTCGCACATCGCTGAGCAAAGTCGCAAAATCGTTTTCAAGTGTCCCCTGATGACGAATTTCCCCACAAATCATTATCACTCAATTCTGCAAGTGGTTCTGATTTACTATCGCTGTTCTAAAACCGCTTTTGATGTCAAGGGATGCTTTTTTTGGCCGCCATGGACTTTTCTAAGTTTTCCAGGCAGAAAGAAAATTCAAAATGCAGGCAGGGCACAGGGACAAAGCAGTGGGGACCAATGATGTATGAGAAATGGCAGTGAAAAAGCAATTGAACAGCAAAATGGTCATTTTTTTAAAAATTTCAAATTTCCGCCGCCGTTCCGCCGCCAGGCCGAGTACGTTTACGCCGACACGGGGACCGAACACGGGAAGTCAGATGCTGGCATCCGCTTGGAGTGAGATAGGACGGGGAGGCGCCTGCAGGGGACACCATCGTGGGATGCTAAGGACAAGGTAAGTGGCTGTCAGGGACCCCCAAGGAGAACGCTGGCAAATGGTTAAGCCCGAGTGTAGGTCTCGGGTTACCCGTTCTTTGGGTATAGTAATTCTACCACCCCGAGCTACACTCGGGGTAAACCGCTAAGGAGGTTAAAGTTTGTCGGGTAGGGAAGTATTCCTTTCTGTACTGCTCTAGGAGGAATGTGTAACCTCTGCCCCACTGAACAGTGCTGATTGTCCCTGTGCTGTTTCACAACTGCAGCCCACCCAAGACCAACCCCCCACCCCACCATATAGTAATAAGCAATGCCACTAGCAAACTGAGCATGTTACAAAATGTTGACTGACGGATTCAGTCATTATCAGTTATCAGCGGGTTCCATATTCAACATCAGCAAGGCAGTTTATTAGCTCAATATGTGTAGGCTCTGTAGACATCCATACCTTTCTGAGACAAGGTTTGCTGGTCTCTAGCACAGCATGAGGAAGGACAGTTTGGCCACAGGGTCAGTAATTTTTGGGGCCTGATGGAGTATGCCAAGCAGTGGGGGCCTTAATAGCTGGCTGCGAATGCACGACAGTCAAAGAAGAAACATCCGCCTTTTTGGGCCAAATTTCCAATTGAGCCTGCCCAATTTCAGGATATGAGCCCCCCAGAATTACACAACAGTATGGGGGTGGGAGAGCCTATCTCCGAGGTGCTTCCCCAGCTCTTAGTGTGTTGGCAAGTGTTCCGAGTGTGTGTGTCTTTTACTATCCAATTAAAGGGCCCCCTTTTGTCAACCTTTGAAAAGGGTTTTCAGCAAGGGATATGGCGGCACCAACCCCTACAATATCCAAAATAAGATTTTCATTTTTCCAATGCACCCTCTTCTAGGCATACCATCCAAACTACTGGAAATTTTGTTTCTTTTTGTACTTCACGTAGGGGAATTTTAAAGGGTTGGGTTCAACATTGTGTGTTTTCTAGTAAACCCTTAAATTTTCAAAGCCCAGAATAGACTGCATCTGGACCTTTTGCTTGTGTTTTTGTCAAGTCTTCTGGCACCCCCCC
>CATNWA010001698.1:0-29184 GCA_951230385.1 Staurois parvus
TGTATAATACATAAGGGGCGATATGAACTCCATGTATCATACATAAGGGGGATATGATCTCCATGTATTATACAAAAGGGAGGGATATGTTCTCCATGTATAATTCATAAGAGGGGGGATATGATCTCCATGTATAATACATTAAGGGGGGATATGATCTCCATGTATTATACATAAGGGGGATATGATCTCCATGTATAATACATAAGGGGGATATGATCTCCATGTATAATACATAAGGGGGGATATGATCTCCATGTATTATACATAAGGGGGATATGATCTCCATGTATAATACATAAGGGGGGGATATGATCTCCATGTAATTATTCATAAGGGGGGATATGATCTCCATGTATAATACATAAGGGGGGGATATGATCTCCATGTATAATACATAAGGGGGGATATTGATCTCCATGTATAATACATAAGGGGGATATGATCTCCATGTATAATACATAAGGGGGGGATATGATCTCCATGTATAATACATAAGGGGGGATATGATCTCCATGTATATACATAAGGGGGATATGATCTCCATGTATAATACATAAGGGGGGATATGATATCCATGTATAAATACATAAGGGGGGATATGATCTCCAGGTATAATACATAAGGGGTTCCAGTAACCCCCCCCCCCCCCCCCCCATTCCCATTATGACGATTACCGTTCCTCAAAACATCTGATTCTCCCCAGCTGCCTGGGCCCCCCTGCTGACCTGGGCCCCATACAGGAGGACTGGTGGTACTCCCTTATCCACGGCCTTGGGCGCCATCATCAGGGAGGGGGGTCCTGTGACCTGTGCGGGAGGTAATAAATACCTGGAGGGGTCACACTGACACATTACTCAGCATGAGAAGGTATATCTGATGACAGGCAGTGGTGTCCTGAGGCAGGTGCGGGGGATGCGGGCCGCACTGGGTGACACCAACCGCACGGGGTGACACCGACCGCACGGGTGACACCGTGACCCGCTCCACGAAAAGTTAAGTTGTAAAGAAAGCCGACGATCCCCGCAGGATGGATCAGATCTGTGGATTGAGAATAATGGAATCAGAGTCCGATCCATTATGCTCAATCCGCAGATCCCATCCATTCTGCGGGGAGCGTCGGAGGGTGTGTCACCAAGTGTTACCGCTCTGGGTGACACCAACCCTAGGGACGCCTCTGATGACAGGTCCACTGTGTAGGAGATATGAAGACCAGCACTGGGGGTCATGAATTCTCCCTGGACTCCATACATGATGTAAGTGACTCTGGCGGTGGATTGGTTGTCGGTGGATTGGTTGTCGGTGGCAGGTGTTCTGGCTGGAGGATCTCAAATGCAGCCGACCTCCTGGGATCTCCACCTTCTGCCGTCCTCAGAGACTGGAGAGAACAAAACAAAAACATCCAGAGACGGAACGTTCCGGAGACACCTTGTTCACACCGTCATATTATTATCATATTACTGGAGAGACAAAGTCAAAGACAAAAACATTATGATGCCTTTATATTCTGTCGATATTTTGTGGAGTTTAAAAATAAAATATTTTTTTAGTAAATAAGAAATATTGATTATGAATTGTCGATATTAAACCCAAATTCAAACATTTGTTATATTATGGTGGCTGCATTAGTTTTCTTTTTAGGCTTTCTTTCTTCTATTTTCATCTGGTGATCCAGCCAGTAAGTCTGTTGCCCAGAGACGTTTCACGGAGGTCATCTGCAGGGGCGGACTGACAAGTCATGGGGCCCCCAGGCAATAGGGATCATGGGGCCCCTGTGTCCTTGCCCACACTAACAAAAGCCTATAAAAAAGGTACCAGGGGCATTTCATGGGGCCCCCTACTGACCCCAGGCCCTCGGGTAGTGCCCGAGTGCTCGAATGGTCAGTCCGCCCCTGGTCATCTGTACACTGTCCAGAATTGCACCAACACCTCGGGCACCAGAGTACGGGAGGAGCCTTCACAACAGGCTGCATAGTCATGAGATGCCGATGGGGAGCCTTGAAGAAGGAGGACTATAGAACATCAGATGTCCTACCTGTTTGCTAAGAGCACAGAAATGAGACCACGGGGTCATGGCTGGATGACTGAAGAATGGAACCAATCTAAAATTTCAGCTCTGAGAGGCGGGTTGGGATTTGGAGCACACAGCACAAATCTGTGGAGCCGTCATGGTCAATGGAAGTGGTTGTGTCTGGTGGCAGTATACCGGTGAGGAATGTTTTCATGAAGTGCAAAATGAAAGGATCGATTTTCATTATCCCCTCAGAGACCCCCGATCTGTGGAGAGCTTCCTGGTTCCACATGTTGTAGGAGGACCGAACCATTAGGAGGGGTCCAGGACCTCAGTGTGGTCTGGAGGGCAAGTGAGAAGACTGCAGACAAATCTACATAGCCCTGGGGCGTTCTACACAAAAGAGCAGGGAATCGGGAGATCGGGATCCATTATTTTGGTCCATTCTTCATCCGTGGTTCTCTGGCATTTGGTGGTCGCCTGTGGTCAAGGATCTGCCTCAGAAACCCCACTACCAGTACAGCACCAAATATAAAAACCTTTCCAGATGTAGAATGTCCTCGTGGTACACATGGGCGGTCCTATTACCAGCTGAGCATCACTGGATGTGTTCCCATGTATTGATACCCTCATGTGGAGACTAGATAGACGTATCTAAGAAGGCGTCCATGGCCAACATGGCCTGAAGAAGGAGAACTAGAGAACACCAACCAGTGTCCCTCCTGTGTGCTACGAGCAGGAAAATGAGACTATGGGGCACTGGATGACTAAAGATTGGAAAAATGCCTGTCTGACCAATCTCAATTTCTGCTCCAACATTCAGGTTTTGATTCAGAGTACGTGGCATAAATCCATGGAACCGTCTTGTCCAATGGCAGCAATTGAGGCTGGTGTCAGTGTGTAACGTGAGGAATGTTTTCCTAAATTAAAAAAAAAAATGGATGAATGGAGTGATCAGAATCAATTGTTTTGGTTCATTCTTCTTTTAAGGTTCTCCAGTGTTTGGTGGTTACCTGTGGTCAAGGATCTGCAGGTGGTCACCTGTGGTCAAGGATCTACCAGTAGTCACCTGTGGTCAAAGATCTACCAGTGGTCACCTGTGGTCAAGGAGCTGCCGGTGGCCACCTGTTGTCAAGGATCTGCCAATGATCACGTGGTCAAGGATGTGCCAGTGGTCACTGGTGGTCAAGGATCTGCTGGAGGTCACTTGTGGTCAAGGATCTGCTGGTGGTCACCTTTGATCAAGTATCTGCTAGTAGTCAACAGTGGTCAAGGATTTACCGGTGGTCACCTGTGGTCAAGGATCTGCCAGTGGTCACCTGTGGTCAAGGATCTGCAAGAGGACACCTGTGGTCAAGGATCTGTCAGTGGTCACCTGTGGTCAAGGATCTGTCAGTGGTCACCTGTGGTCAAGGATCTGCCAGTGGTCACCTGTGGTCAAGGATCTGCTAGTAGTCAACAGTGGTCAAGGATTTACCGGTGGTCACCTGTCACCTGTGGTCAAGGATCTGCAGGAGGTCACTTGCGGTCAAGGATCTGTCAGTGGTCACCTGTGGTCAAGGATCTACCGAGGGTCACGTAGGGTCATGGATCTCCTGGTAGTCAACTTTGGTCAAAGATCTGTCAAGGTACACCTGTGGTCAACCCCCCAAAGGTGGTGGCACCCCCAAGACCAGCTGAGCATCATTGGATGTGTGCTCTGGTACTGATACCCTCTTGTGTGGATGTGTGCCCGGTACTGATACCCTCTTATACGGTTGTGTGCCCGGGTACTGATACCCTCTTATACGGTTGGGTGCCCGGGTACTGATACCCTCTTATACGGTTGTGTGCCCGGGTACTGATACCCTCCTGTGTGGATGTGTGGCCCGGTACTGATACCCTCTTGTACGGTTGGGTGCCCGGGTACTGATACCCTCTTGTACGGTTGGGTGCCCGGGTACTGATACCCTCCTGTGTGGATGTGTGCCCAGGTACTGATACCCTCTTGTACGGTTGGGTGCCCGGGTACTGATACCCTCCTGTATGGTTGTGTGCCCAACTACTGATACCCTCTTGTACGGTTGTGTGCCCGGGTACTGATACCCTCTTGTATGGTTGTGTGCCCAGGTACTGATACCCTCTTGTACGGTTGGGTGCCCGGGTACTGATACCCTCTTGTCTATGGTTGTGTGCCCAGGTACTGATACCCTCTTGTACGGTTGTGTGCCCGGGTACTGATACCCTCTTGTACGGTTGTGTGCCCGGGTACTGATACCCTCTTGTACGGTTGTGTGCCCGGGTACTGATACCCTCCTGTGTGGATGTGTGCCCGGGTACTGATACCCTCTTGTATGGTTGGGTGCCCGGGTACTGATACCCTGAACTTGTACGGTTGTGTGCCCGGAGTACTGATACTCTCTTGTACGGTGTGTGCCCGGGTACTGATACCCTCTTGTACGGTTGTGTGCCCAGGTACTGATACCCTCCTGTATGGTTGTGTGCCCAGGTACTGATACCCTCTTGTACGGTTGTGTGCCCGGTACTGATACCCTCTTGTATGGTTGTGTGCCCGGGTACTGATACCCTCCTGTATGGTTGTGTGCCCGGGTACTGATACCCTCTTGTATGGCGGTTGTGTGCCCGGGTACAAAATACCCTCTTGTATGGTTGTGTGCCCGGGTACTGATACCCTCTTGTACGGTTGTGTGCCCGAAGGTACTGATACCCTCTTGTATGGTTTGTGCCCGGGTACTGATTACCCTCTTGTACGGTTGTGTGCCCGGGTACTGATACCCTCCTGTATGGTTGTGTGCCCGGGTACTGATACCCTCTTGTATGGTTGTGTGCCCGGGTACTGATACCCTCTTGTACGGTTGTGTGCCCGGGTACTGATACCCTCTTGTACGGTTGTGTGCCCGGGTACTGATACCCTCTTGTGTGTGCCAAATAGACATACCTAATAAAGAGTCCATGGGTTTGTCTATGTAAAATTGGCTATTAAAAGGATCTGCTTTGCAGAGTTCCCCTTTAACCCACATCCCTGCCCGCTGTTCCACGTGCCAACGGAATGCCCGCACCGCCCCTCTCCATTGTTCTGTGCCCGGGACAAGCGTGGAATTCTAGTAAACAATAACACCTTCATAGTTTCTCACCTTCCCCATATCACTGACTGACTGACACACTGACTAACCGACCTGTTCAGTGACAACCGGAGAGGATTACTCCGCCGTCCGCCCGCATTCCTCGCCCCGATGACTCGCCGTCGCCTTATGGTAATGAGGTCGGGGTGCTGCTCCACCACGTGTCCTGCATCAAACTGCGCCCCGCGTGCTGCCAGACTGCGACGCCAAACCGGTACGCCCGCATTTTTTTCTCTTTTCATTTTGGAATTTTCTGTCAGCGGTCCAATTTTTTTTTTCTTTTTGTTAATGAAGGGATTTGTGGCGGCCGTGAGTGAACCAACAAAATACCCCGAAACCGTGCAAATGCCACCGCCAGAGGATCCCCGACCTTCACAACTTTATCCAGTCTGAACCGAAGTCCAGAGAATTATGGAAAGGGTCAGGTGGGCTGGTGGCTGCATTTGTTTTCCTTTTTTCAGCTTTCCATTCATTTTCACCTGGTGATCCTGCCAGTAACACACTTCCTGTGTAAGAGTGCACCCCCCCCCCCTCTGCTGCTAATGCATGTACCACCCTGCCTGCGCTGGAATGCCCAGCAAATTCTCCACCCCCCCCCCCCATGTTTTTGCTGCCCATACTTGTTATGGAGGGTGCACTGCACATGCCCATCATTCCGCCTCCCCCCGTGTTTTGGTTGCCCATACTTGGTATGGCGGGTGCGATGCGCATGCCCATCATCCCCCCTACTTCTGTGTTTTGGCTGCTCATACTTGGTATGGAGGGTGCACTGCGCATGCCCATCATCATTCTCCCCCCCCCCCCCGTGTTTTGGCTGCCCAAACTTGGTATGGAGTGTGTGCTGCGCATGCCCATCATTCCCCCTCCCCCCCCCCGTGTTTGACAAGTTTTTTTGACACCAAAAGAAAAATGGTGACAGGATAGGGAGCTCCAGCAGACAGCCTGTGATTGACAACCTCAGCTCTTTTGCTGTGTGCAAAGGAGGGGGGGGGGTCCCTTCCCTCCAATCCCTTCACTGAGCTCTGCAGTGTGTAATTTCTGCTCTCCGCCCCTTTTTTCTGAACTCTCAGACAAGCTTTATACATTCAGCACTTTGAGCTGTAGAGAAGAGAAAACTGCAGATAAAAAGGTACAACTTATGTAGGAGGATTCGTTTCTCTCTGTATCACCTGAGGCCGGTCACTTCACTGGGGATATGGAGGGTTTGCCCCCACTGAATCATGTCATTGCCCCCACCCACTTCCTGTCATGGTGACCACACAAGAAGCAGATTCCCAGCAAAATATACAGGAAGTGCTACTAAACTACAAAAAGAATACAACTCGGCTGGCGGAGTAAAAACATCATCTCCATTAATGTCTGTGACCTGATGTGTCGGTGGGATGGGGGGGGGGTCCCTTCCCCCTCCACTGAGCTCTGCAGTGTGTAATTTTATCTCTCCCCCCTTTTTTCTGAACTCTCAGACAAGCTTTATACATTCAGCACTTTGAATGGCTGTAGAGAAGAGAAAGACTGCAGATAACAAGGTACAACTTATGTAGGAGGATTTGTTTCCTCTTTCTATCACCTGAGGCCGGTCACTTCACTGGGGACATAGAGGGTTTACAACCACCCTAAACATGTCTTTGCTCCCACCGAATCGATTCCACCCACTTCCTGTCATGGTGACCACACAAGAAGCAGATTCCCAGCCAAAGATACAGGAAGTGCTACTGAACTAAAAAAAGAATAGAAGTCGTCTGGCGGTGTAAAAACATCGTCTCCATAAATGTCTGTGACCTGATGTGTCGGTGGGGCGATGCGTGTGACTCATGGAGTTTATCTCGTTTTTCGTGGCGCGGCTTTTGTTGACGAGGATCCGCGTGTCGGTGACTGAGGCGATATCAATGCCGCGCTCCGACACGAGACGTTATCTGCAATTCCAAAAACAGAACTCAGGAATTTCAATTAAAATTTTTACAGACTTCCATTGTGCGAGATAATTGCCGTAATTATGTCATTCCTTCCGCTGGATCCGCCACGTGACACCCGCCATAAATTCACGGCTCAGGAGTCACCCCGGCTCACTCGCCTTCTGCCAGGTCACAGGAGCCTTGCCGGTCCTTCATCACAGGAGCCTTGCCGGTCCTTCATCCCAGGAGCCTTGCCGGTCCCCTTTCCTTCCCAGGAGCCTTGCCGGTCCTTGCCATCCTTCATCCCAGGAGCCTTGCCCGGTCCTTCATCCCAGAAGCCTTGCCGGTCCTTCATCCCAGGAGCCTTGCCGGTCCTTCATCCCAGAAGCCTTGCCGGTCCTTCATCCCAGGAGCCTTGCCGGCCCTTCATCCCAGGAGCCATGATCTGCTACTTGGTCCACATCCTGGGGATCCTCTCCGGGGCCATCGGGATGATCCTCACCTGGGTGGTCTGCTTCCTTCCACAATGGCGGCTGGTGGTCCTGGCGGAGAACAACGGCTTCGTGGTGGAAGGCGGGAGGATCGACGGCGAATGGCTCAGCCGATGGGACGGTCTGTGGGTGACCTGCCTCAGCCAACGCCGCTTCACCCTGGAGTGCAACGACTACGGCTCCCGTGTGTCCCTCACCTCCGACCTCAAGGCTGGCCGCGTCTTCCTGGGCTTCAGCATCGCCATGACCGTCCTCGCCTTCATCTTATCTCTGATCGGGATCATAGTGTCCGGCTGCTGCTCCCGGTGCTGCGGCGAAAGCCGCGAGGATAGGCGCTGCCTGACCCTGACCGCAGGAATCCTCTACCTCCTGTGTGTGGTCCTCATCCTCATCCCCGTCCTCTGGGTCATCATCAACCTCGCCCGAGGAGCCTACGACGCCACCTTGACCAGGGGGGCCGTGAGGATGGAGATCGGGGAGGCCTTGATGCTGGCCTGGCCCACCATCATCTTCCTCCTCATTGGGGGGCTCATTCTGTGCTCGAGCTGCTGCTGCTGCGGGTGGGTCACGAAAGGCCAATATAAAACCGGCCTGCGACCAGGAGATGGTGCAGCGGAAGCGCCCCTGCGATGAGCGCTCCTGCAGCACTCCCAGGATGCAATACATATAAGTGTCCACCGGATGTCACCAGAGGACTTTACTGACTTAGCTGGGCTGTGAAGGTGCCTGAAATAAGAACTGTCTGTGATCCCGCTTCTTGGACTCTTCCAACGCATGTCTGAGAATGAATGGCAGAATCTGATTGGGTGTCACTGGGGAAAACAGTTTTCCTTTCACATAGAGGGGAACGTCCGCCAACCGCAGAAATGGACCTGGGACTTGTAGTTCCTCAGCGGTGCCGGCGGATGCCTGACATCCATACACATGAGAGCGTCTGTCGGGTCGTCTGTTCTGTACAATGCTTCATGTTCAGACTGCTAATGAAAATCGACCAATCAGGCGTCATGTACATAATGTGAATTTCAATGTTACTTATTTCCCGTCTGCAACAATTGTATTTATTTCATGTATGATATTTGTATGATGACTTCATGTATGATATTTGTATGATGATTAATCACAGATATCATGTGATATTAAACCCCATACTGAACCAGATGATCCGGGTCAGGTCTGTCCTTCCTAGGGGGGGGGGGGGGGGGGGGGGGGGGGGGGGGGGGGGGGCGGGGGACAGAAACTTTGGAGGATTCTAATGTGATTGATTTTATATATGGAGACAGGACAGAGATACACTATATTGCCCCAAATATTGTCCCCCCCCCCCCCCCCCCCCCGTATACACACTATATTGCCCCAAGTATTGTCCCCCCCCCCCCCCCCGTATAAACACACTATATTGCCCCAAGTATTGTCCCCCCCCCCCCCCCCCCCCCCCCCCCCGTATATACACACTATATTGCCCCAAGTATTGTCCCCGCCCCCCCCCCCCCCCCCGTATACACACTATATTGCCCCAAGTATTGTCCCCCCGCCCCCCCCCGTATATACACACTATATTGCCCCAAGTATTGTCCCCGCCCCCCCCCCGTATACACACTATATTGCCCCAAGTATTGTCCCCCCCCCCCCTGTATACACACTATATTGCCCCAAGTATTGTCCCCGCCACCAGCCCCCCCCCCCGTATACACACTATATTGCCCCAAGTATTGTCCCCCGCCCCCCCCCCCGTATACACACTATATTGCCCCAAGTATTGTCCCCCCCCCCCCCCCCGTATACACACTATATTGCCCCAAGTATTGTCCCCCCCCCCCCCCGTATACACACTATATTGCCCCGAGTATTGTCCCCCCGCCCCCCCCCGTATACACACCATATTGCCCCAAGTATTTGTCCCCGCCCCCCCCCCGTATACACACTATATTGCCCCAAGTATTGTCCCCGCCCCCCCCCCCCCGTATACACACCATATTGCCCCAAGTATTGTCCCCTCGCCCCCCCCCCCCCGTATATACACCATATTGCCCCAAGTACTCTCCCCCCCCCCCTGTATACACACACCATATTGCCCCAAGTACTGTCCCTGCCCCCCCCCGTATATACACCATATTGCCCCAAGTACTGTCCCTGCCCCCCCCGTATACACACCATATTGCCCCAAGTATTGTTCCTGCCCCCCCCTATACACACCATATTGCCCCAAGTATTGTCCCCTCCCCCCAATATATACACCAAATTGCCCCAAGTATTGTCCCCCCCCATATATACACCGTATTGCCCCAAGTATTGTCCCTGCCCCCCCATATATACACCATATTGCCCCAAGTACTGTCACCCCACCCCATATATACACCATATTGCCCCAAGTATTGTCCCCCCCCCATATATACACCGTATTGCCCCAAGTATTGTCCCCCGCCCCCCATATATACACCATATTGCCCCAAGTACTGTCACCCCCCCCCATATATACACCATATTGCCCCAAGTATTGTCCCCCCCTGTATATACACCATATTGCCCCAAGTACTGTCACCCCCCCCATATATACACCATATTGCCCCAAGTATTGTCCCCCCCCATATATACACCATATTGCCCCAAGTATTGTCCCCCCCCGTATATACACTAATTGCCCCAAGTATTGTCCCCGCCCCCCCCCGTATACACACTATATTGCCCCAAGTATTGTCCCCGCCCCCCCCCCCCCCCCCCGTATATACGCACCATATTGCCCCAAGTACTCTCCCCCCCCCTGTATACACACCATATTGCCCCAAGTACTGTCCCTGCCCCCCCCGTATACACACCATATTGCCCCAAGTACTGTCCCCCCCCCCGTATACACACCATATTGCCCCAAGTATTGTCCCTCCCCCCAATATATACACCAAATTGCCCCAAGTATTGTCCCCCCCCATATATACACCGTATTGCCCCAAGTATTGTCCCCCCCCCCATATATACACCGTATTGCCCCAAGTATTGTCCCTGCCCCCCCATATATACACCATATTGCCCCAAGTACTGTCACCACCACCCCATATATACACCATATTGCCCCAAGTATTGTCCCCCCCCATATATACACCGTATTGCCCCAAGTATTGTCCCCGCCCCCCATATATACACCATATTGCCCCAAGTACTGTCACCCCCCCCCCCATATATACACCATATTGCCCCAAGTATTGTCCCCCCCTGTATATACACCATATTGCCCCAAGTACTGTCGCCCCCCCCATATATACACCATATTGCCCCAAGTATTGTCCCCCCCCCATATATACACCATATTGCCCCAAGTATTGTCCCCCCCCCCGTATATACACTATATTGCCCCAAGTATTGTCCCCACCCCCCCCATATACACTATATTGCCCCAAGTATTGTCCCCCCCCCGTATATACACCATATTGCCCCAAGTATTGTCCCTGCCCCCCCGTATATACACTATATTGCCCCAAGTATTGTCCCCCCCCCCTATATACACTATATTGCCCCAAGTATTGTCCCCCCCCCCGTATATACACCATATTGCCCCAAGTATTGTCCCCCCCATATATACACCGTATTGCCCCAAGTACTGTCACCCCCCCATATATACACCATACAGTTGCAAGAAATAGTATGTGAACCCCCTTGGGATTACGTGGAGTTTTGCATGAATTGGGCATAAAATGTGCTCTGAACGTCATCTAAGTCACAACAATAGAAGAACACAGTCTGCTGAACATAATACTACACAAACATTAGATGTTGCCATGGTTTCATTGCACATAACATGTAAACATTCACAGTGCAGGGAGGAAAAAAAGTATGTGAACCTTTGGACTTATTAACTGGTTGACCCTCCTTTTGGCAGCAATAACCTCAACCAAACATTTCCTGTAGTTGCAGATCAGACCTGCACAACGATCTGGAGTCATTTTGGACCACTCCTCTTCTCAAAACTGTTTCAGTGTAGCAATATTCTTGGGATGTCTGGTGTGAATCGCTCTCTTAAGGTCATGCCACAGCATTTCAATGGGGTTGAGGTCAGGACTCTGACTGGGCCACTCCAGAAGGCGTATTCTGTGCTGTTGCAGCCATTGTTTTGTTGAATTACTTGTATGCTTTGGGTCATTGTCCTGTTGCATCACCCATCCTCTGCGGAGCTTCAGTTGGCGGACAGATGGTCGTAACGTTTTCCTGCAAAATGTCTTGATAAACTCTGGAATTCATTTTCCCATCATATGACAACAATCCATCCAGGCCCTGAGGCAGCAAAGCAGCCCCAAACCATGATGCTCCCTCCGCCATGTTTCACAGTGGGGATGAGGTTTTGATGTTGGTGTGCTGTGCCTTTTTTCTCCACACATAGTGTTGTGTGTTCTTCCCAAACAACTCAATCTTGGTTTCATCTGTCCACAGTATATTCTGCCAGTAGTGCTGTGGAACATCCAGGTGCTCTTTTGCAAACTTCAAACGTGCTGCAATATTCTTTTTTGGCCAGCAATGGCTTCCTCCGTGGTGTCCTCCCATGTACTCCATTCTTGTTTAATGTTTTCCTTATTGTAGATGTGTCAACAAAAAATGTTAGCATGTGCCAGAGATTTCTGTAGGTCTTTAGCTGACACTCTGGGATTCTTCTTTACCTCATGCAGCATTCTGCGCTGGGCTCTTGCAGTCATTTTTACAGGACGACCACGCCTAGGGAGAGTAGCAACAGTGCTAAACTTTCTCCATTTGTAGACAGTCTGTCTTACCGTGGACACATGAACATCAAGGCTCAAGGAGATACTTTTGTAACCCTTTCCAGCTTCATGCAAGTCAACAATTCTTGATCGTAGGTCTTCTGAGAGCTCTTTTTCTGCAGGCATGGTTCACATCAGACAGTGCTTCTTGAAACCAGTAAACCAAAACAGTGTGTGTTTTTTAAGGGCAGGACAGCTGTCAGCAACACATCCAATATCATCACACTGATTGGAGTCAAGGTTGGCTCACTCCTGGCTCCAATTAGCTCTGGGAGAAGTCATTAAGCTAGGGCCTCACATACTTTTTCCTCCCTGCACTCTGAATGTTTACATGTTATGTGCATATAAACCATGGCAACATCTAATGTTTGTGTAGTATTATGTTCAGCAACTGTGTTCTTCTATTGTTGTGACTTAGATGACGTTCAGAGCACATTTTATGCCCAATTCATGCAAAACCCACGTAATCCCAAGGGGTTCACATACTTTTTTCTTGCAACTGTATTGCCACAAGTATTGTCCCCCCCATATATACACCATATTGCCCCAAGTATTGTCCCCCCCCCCCATATATATACACCGTATTGCCCCAAGTATTGTCCCTGCCCCCCCATGTATATACACAATATTGGCCCAAGTACTGTCACCACCCCCCCCCCATATATACACCATATTGCCCCAAGTATTGTCCCTTCCCCCCCATATATATACCATATTGCCCCAAGTACTGTCACCACCCCCCCATATATACACCATATTGCCCCAAGTATTGTCCCCCCCCCCCATATTGCCCCAAGTATTGTCCCCGCCCCCCCGTATATACACCATATTGCCCCATGTATTGTCCCCCCCATATATACACCATATTGCCCCAAGTATTGTCACCCCCCCCCCCCCCCATATATACACCGTATTGCCTCAAGTATTGTCTCCCCCCCATATATACACCATATTCTCCCAAGTACTGTCACTCCCCCCGTATATACACCATATTGCCCCAAGTATTGGCCCTGCCCTCCATATCTTGTGATTCAGGTGTTCCAATCCCCTCCATATCATGTGATTCAGGTGTTCCAATCCCCTCCCAATCATGTGATTCAGGTGTTCCAATCCCCTCCCAATCATGTGATTCAGGTGTTCCAATCCCCTCCATATCATGTGATTCAGGTGTTCCAATCCCCTCCATATCATGTGATTCAGGTGTTCCAATCCCCTCCATATCATGTGATTCAGGTGTTCCAATCCCCTCCCAATCATGTGATTCAGGTGTTACAATCCCCTCCATATCATGTGATTCAGGTGTTCCAATCCCCTCCCAATCATGTGATTCAGGTGTTCCAGTCCCCTCCATATCATGTGATTCAGGTGTTCCAATCCCCTCCCAATCATGTGATTCAGGGGTTCCAATCCCCTCCCAATCATCAGGTACTCGCTCTCCCGGGGTGACAGGTACTCTCCCTGGCCTGTGGTAAGTGGCCGTGTCAGATTACTGAGAGAGTACTTATAAAAGTAATTCTACATTTGTTCTCAAACACTTCACTTTACAGCGCTGCAAATGAGTTCATTGCTTTGCAAAACACTCGTCTCTGCTCTTCAGGTGTGTCGAGCTGCCGGCTGTTGTCGGGTTTCGGCTTCAGTCTGACATTTCTGGGTGGATCAGACTACACCGCACAACCTGGACCTACAACCTGACCACACAATCTGACCACACAACCTGACCGTACAATGCGACTGTACAATCTGACCACACAACCTGACCACACAATCTGACCTGTAACACGACTGTACAACCTGACCCACACAACGTGACCACACACAATCTGACCACACAACCTGACCGTACAATCTCTATACAATCAATGTGAGATTTACCAAAACTATGTGATATGAGCGCCAACCTCAACTCTACAATTCATCTCATCCAATCAGGCCGAGCCTTGCAATATATACCATGTTTGTACAATCAGATTGTGTGGTGAGTGGGAAGCCCAGGTGGAACTCCAGCCTAAGACAGAAGATTCAACAAGTTACAGTTATCAGCAGAAGAGGAAAAGAGAGGAACCCTCCACTGGAGACACCACATTTCCCTCACTATAAAGGCTCATCTTTTTAATTTTCCTTATGACCCCAGGAAATCTTCCCAGTGGGGCCACACACAAGACAGCACTTCTCAGCCCCCCCCCCCCCCATAATCTGAGCACACACAGGGCAATCTACTACATGAAAAATATCCATTGATGGGGGTGGGAAGGCTCATGATGGATGGAAGGTGAAGGTGGGAGGGAAGGCTCAATTGAAGTAGGTGGGAAGTGGAAGGCTCAATGAGGGAGGTGGGGGAGGGAAGGCTCATTGAAGTAGGTGGGGAAGGGAAGGCTCAGTGATGGAGGTGGGGAGGGGGAGGCTCATTGATGGAGGTGGGGGAGGAGGGAAGGTTCATTGATGGAGGTGGGGAGGGAAGGCTCATTGATGGAGGTGGGGGGGGAGGCTTATTGATGGTGGTGGAGAGGAGAAGGCTCATTGATAGAGGTGGGAGGGAAGGCTCATTGATGGAGGTGGGGGGGGAGGCTTATTGATGGAGGTGGGGAGGGAAGGCTCATTGATGGATGTGGGAAGGGAAGGCTCATTGATGGATGTGGGAAGGGAAGGCTCATTGATGGAGGTGGGGAGGGAAGGCTCATTGATGGAGGTGGGAAGGGAAGGCTCATTGATGGAGGTGGGGGAGGGAAGGCTCATTGATGGAGGTGGGGGAGGGAAGGCTCATTGAAGTAGGTGGGAAGGGAAGACTCATTGATGGAGGTGGGGGAAGGCTCATTGATGGAGGAGGGGGAGGGGGGAGGCTCATTGATGGTGGTGGGGAAGGCTCATTGATGGAGGTGAGAGGGAAGGCTCATTGATGGAGGTGGGGAGTGAAGGCTCATTGATGGAGGTGGGGGAAGGAAGGTTCATTGATGGAGATGGGGAGTTCGAGTTGCCAAATGTCAGCCACCAAACCTTAATGACTTGGAGAGGATCTGCCAAGAGGAGTGGGCCAAAATCCCTCCTGAGATGTGTGCGAACCTGGGGGCCAACTCCAGGAAACATCTGACCTCTGTGATTGCCAACAAGGGATTTGCCACCAAGTACTAAGTCATGTTTTGTGAAGGGGATCAAATCCTTCTTTCCCTCATGAACATGCAGATCAGTCATCATTTGTTAGACACATTTCTGCTGAATTTGTTGTTGTATTCTGTCTCTCAGTGTTACACCGAACATTCCATTGTTAGACCGATCATTTCTGTGTGAGGGGCGAACATTCCATTGTTAGACCGATCATTTCTGTGTGAGGGGCGCGAACATCGTTTCTGTGTGAGGGGCCAACATTCCATTGTTAGACCGATCGTTTTTTCTGTGTGAGGGGCCAACATTCCATTGTTAGACCGATCGTTTCTGTGTGAGGGGCGAACATTCCATTGTTAGACCGATCGTTTCTGTGTGAGGGGCGAACATTCCATTGTTAGACCGATCGTTTTCTGTGTGAGGGGCGAACATTCCATTGTTAGACCGATCGTTTCTGTGTGAGGGGCGAACATTCCATTGTTAGACCGATCGTTTCTGTGTGAGGGGCGAACATTCCATTGTTAGACCGATCGTTTCTATGTGAGGGGGAACATTCCATTGTTAGACCGATCGTGTTAGACCGAATCCGATTTCTGTGTGAGGGGCGAACATTCCATTGGGGCGAACATTCAGCATCAGCAGGGGAGCAAATACACATTTCCTGCACTGTATATGTAAAAAAATATGTTAAATATACTTTTTTATGTTAAAAAAAAACTGAATATATTTAAAAAAAGATTTTTCATATATTTTGTAATATATAAAAAACGCATTTCAACACACAGTGTATATATATTTATTGAAATATATTGAATACGGCCAAAATTGTAGCATTTCAATATATCAATAGTTTTAAAATATATTTCAAATATATTTTTCTTCCGTATGGGATAGTTGCTGGCTGTTGGGGGATCTATCGTCACTGAAGGGGATCTATTTTTGGGTGGTGATCGATTTTTGCTGGTGGGGGATCTATGTGAGTTTGGGGCCATGCACCCACACAGATGTCATGTTGGGATCAGGGGCAGACTGACAACTCATGGGGCCCCCGGGCAATAGGGGATCATGGGGCGCTGGGGCAATAGGGGATCATGGGGCGCTGGGGCAATAGGGGGGGCCCCTGTGTCCTTGCCCAAACTCAAAAAAGTCTATGAAAAAGGTACCAGGGGCATCTCGTGGGGCCCCCTACTGACCCCGGGCCCTCAGGCAGTGCCCGAGTTTCCAAATGGCCAGTCCGCCCCTGGTTGGGATGCAGCAGCCGTGTCCATGCAGCTGCTTCCCAACTGACAGTCCCGCACCTGGGATGCACAGATCGCCTGCATATCCTGCGCAGGCAGACGCAGCCCTGACACGGGGCGCACATTCGTACGTCCCGGGTGACGGAGGCCTCTCTCTGATCTGTACACATCGCTCCATAGACAACAGCGCCCCCTCTAATAATCGCGGTTTTTTCTCACTCCTGTGCGCAGAAAGGTCGAACTGTTCCGGAAAAAAAGACGAATTCACATCATCACAAGTGTGCGGCGTCCAGGGTGGTGACCGCTGTGCTGACAGGCCCTCTTTATGCGGCGGCGAACGCGGCCATATCCGTAACGCCGCACAAGGCGATTCACCGCCATTTCTGCCCGTTGTCAATAAAAATGAATAAATCGCGGGACCGTCTACTGAATGAAAGATTTCACAGATGTTATTTCCTCTGAAAATTCCACCGTGAGGTTGTCATGTGACAACACCATGTGCTGCGCTGTGATTGGCCACCTGCCCTGGACTGTGCAATAGGGGAAGTCCCCTCCAGAAAATATATAGATATGGAGCGTGACCGGGACATCAGATTGCTGAGTGCACGCCGCTGCGTCTGACGCCATGGGAGCCAATCTGGGCGCAGGTATGTAGGGAGCGGGTCTGCTGTTCTCTAATATGGCCATGGAGGCTGGAGGGCCTCCACCCAGAACTGAGATTTCAGGGTTTGGTGGATACTGGAGACAGATCCTTCAATGAGATTTCTGAGACAATGATGAGGGGTTCCCACCATCCTTGCTGAGCACACAGGTGGGTGAGAGCCTGTAGGAGGACCAGACCGGAGCCAGGGGAGACCACCCAGGCAGGCCAGAACCAAGAGAGAGCCCCCAGGAGGACAGGGGCCGGGAGAGAGCCCCTAGCAGGACCAGGGCAGGGAGAGAGCCCCAGGAGGACCGGGGCAGGGAGAGAGCCCCCAGGAGGACCGGGGCAGGGGAGAGAGCCCCCAGGAGGACCGGGGCCGGGAGAGAGAGCCCCCAGGAGGACGGGGCAGGGAGAGAGCCCCCAGGAGGACAGGGGCGGGAAGAGAGCCCCTAGCAGGACCAGGGCAGGGAGAGAGCCCCCAGGAGGACCGGGGCAGGGGGAGAGAGCCCCCAGGAGGACAGGGGCCGGGAGAGAGCCCCCAGGAGGACAGGGGCCGGGAAGAGAGAGCCCCCAGGAGGACAGGGGCCGGGAGAGAGCCCCCAGGAGGAGGGGCCGGTCGGGAGAGAGCCCCTAGGAGGACCGGAGCCGGGAAAGAGCCCCCAGGAGGACTGGGGCCGGGAGAGAGCCCCCCAGGAGGACCGGGGCCGGGAGAGAGCCCCCAGGAGGACCGGAGCCGGGAGAGAGCCCCCAGGAGGACCGGAGCCGGGAGAGAGCCCCAGGAGGACCGGAGCCGGGAAAAAAAAACCCAGGAGGAGCGGAGCCAGGAGAGAGCCCCCAGGAGGAGCGGAGCCGGGAGAGAGCCCCAGGAGGAGCGGAGTCGGGAGAGAGCCCCCAGGAGGAGCGGAGCCGGGAGAGAGCCCCCAGGAGGAGCGGAGAGCCGGGAGAGATCCCCCAGGAGGAGTAGAGCTTGGAGAGAGTATCCAGGAAGACCAGAGCCAGGGAAAGAGCATCCAGGAGGACCAGAGCCAGGAGAGAGCCCCCAGAAGGACCAGAGCCAGGAAAAAGCATCAAAAGAACTAAAGCCGTGAGAGAGCCCCCAGGAGGACCAGAGCCAGGGGGAGAGAGCACCTAGCAGGACCAGAGCCGGGAGAGAGCCTGCAG
Organism: Staurois parvus; assembly: GCA_951230385.1. Lineage (NCBI taxonomy): Eukaryota > Metazoa > Chordata > Amphibia > Anura > Ranidae > Staurois > Staurois parvus. The sequence goes on from CATNWA010001698.1 coordinate 18,394, forward strand.
GAGGACCAGAGCTTGGAGAGAGCACCCAGGAGGACCAGAGCCGGGAGAGAGCACCCAGGAGGACCAGAGCAGGGAGAGAGCACCCAGGAGGACCAGAGCCGGGAGAGAGCACCCAGGAGGACCAGAGCAGGGAGAGAGCACCCAGGAGGACCAGAGCCGGGAGAGAGCACCCAGGAGGACCAGAGCCGGGAGAGAGCAGAGAGCACCCAGGAGGAGGCCCAGAGCCGGGAGAGAGCAGAGAGCACCCAGGAGGACCAGAGCCGGGAGAGAGCACCCAGGAGGACCAGAGCCAGGAGAGAGCACCCAGGAGGACCAGAGCCGGGAGAGAGCACCCAGGAGAACCAGAGGCGGGAGGGAGCCTGCAGGAGGACCAGAGCCGGGATGAGAGCACCCAGGAGGACCAGAGCCGGGAGAGAGCACCCAGGAGGACCAGAGCCGGGAGAGAGAGCACCCAGGAGGACCGGAGCCGGGAGAGAGCTCCCAGGAGAACCGGAGCCGGGAGGGAGCCTGCAGGAGGACCAGAGCTAGGAGAGAGCACCCAGGAGGATCAGGCCGGAAGCAGGAGAGAGCACTGCAGTGGTGCAAGGGTTGTGCTCCACTGCAGGGGGCTCTGTACACTGAGGGGACTGTGTGTATGAGGACATGTGGGGTCCCTGGAAGATGGGGGTGCAGTCAGTTTGTGTGTGTGTAGTGGGGGGGGGGGGGGGAGGGATAGGGGAATGGTATGACATCCAGTCAGTTTAGAGGAGCTGATGGGGGTGCAATTGAGGGGATGATGGGGTAATAAAAAGCAGGGGATGTTGGAGGTACAGAGGACAAGATGATGGGGGTACAGTGGAAGGAATGATGGGGGTACAGAGGAGGAGATGATTGGGGACAGGGAGGGGATGATGGGGCTACAGTGGAGGGAATGATTGGGATACAGGGGAGGAGATGATGGGGGTACAGAGGGGGGATGATGGGGGTACAGTGGGGGGATGGATGGGGGTGTACTGAGGGGAGGATGGGGGTGTAGTGGGGGGAATGTTGGGGTACAGTGGGGGGAATGTTGGGGGTACAGTGGGAGGATGGGGGTACAGTGGGGGGGGAGGATGGGGGTACAGTGGGGGGATGATGGGGCAGTGGTGTGAGTGGGGGGATGATGGGGGTGTAGTGGGGGATGATGGGGATACAGTGGGGGGATGATGGGGGTACAGTGGGAGGATGGGGGTGTAGTGGGGGAATGTTGGGGGTACAGTGGGAGTGGGATGGGGGTGTAGTGGGGGGGATGATGATGGATGGTACAGTGGGGAGGATGATCGGGGTACAGTAGTGGGGGGGGAGCAATGGGGGTACAGTGGGGGGGATGATGGAGTGGGGGGAGGATGGGGGGGTACAGGGGATGATGGGGGATGATGGGGGTACAGTGGGGGGGATGGATGGGGGTGTACTGGGGGAGGATGGGGGTGTAGTGGGGGGAATGTTGGGGCTACAGTGGGAGGATGGGGGTACAGAGGGGGAATGATGGGGGGGTACAGTGGGGGGATGGATATGGGGGGGGGTAGTGGGGGGAATGTTGGGGCTACAGTGGGAGGATGGGGGTACAGTGGGGAGGAGGATGGGGGTACAGTGGGGGGTGGGGTGTAGTGGGGGGATGATGGGTACAGTGTAGTGATGGGGGTACAGTGATGGGGGTACAGTGGGGGGGATGGGATGTACAGGGGATGTGTGGGGTGTAGTGGGGAGGATGGGGGTGTAGTGGGGGAATGTTGGGGGTACAGTGGGGGGATGATGGGGGTACAGTGGGGAGGATGATGGGGGTACAGTGGGGGGGAGGGATGGGGGTACAGTGGGGAGGATGATGGGGGTACAGTGGGGGGAGGATGATGGGGGGGTACAGGATGGGGGGGGGGGAGGATGGGGGTACAGTGGGAAGGATGGGGGTACAGTGGGGGGGATGATGGGGGGGTACAGTGGGAGGATGGGGGTGTAGTGGGGGGATGATGGGGGTACAGTGGGGGGGAGGGATGGGGGGGGTACAGTGGGGAGGATCGGGGATGGGGGGGGGTAGGGGGGGGATGGGTGTACAGTGGGGGGGATGATGGGGGTACAGTGGGGGGATGATGGGGGTGTAGTGAGTGGATGATGGGGGGGGTACAGTACAGGGGGTACTGATGGGGGGAGGGGATGATGGGGGTACAGTGGGAGGATGGGGGGGTACAGTGGGGGGGAGGATGGGGGGGGGTACAGTGGGGGGATGATGATGGTACAGTGGGGAGGATGATGGGGGTACAGTGGGGGGGGATGGGGGTACAGTGGGGAGAAGGATGGGGTACAGTGGGGGGGATGGGGGTACAGTGGGGAGAAGGATGGGGGTACAGTGGGGGGATGTGGGGGGTAGTGGGGGGATGGGGGGATGGGGGTGTGGGGGTACAGTGGGGGATGATGGGGGTACAGTGGGGAGGAGGATGGGGGGTGTACAGTGGGAGGATGGGGGTGTAGTGGGGGGATGATGGATGGTACAGTGGGGAGGATGATCGGGGTGTAGTGGGGGGGGAGGATGGGGGTACAGTGGGTTGGATGATGGGTGGGAGGTACAGGGGAGGATGAGGGGGGTACAGTGGGGAGGGTACAGTGGGGGGATGGGGGTACATGGGGGGGGTGTGGGGGGAGGATGGGGGTACAGTGGGGGGGAGAGTACAGTGGGGGGGTGATGTAGTGTGGGGGGATTTTGGGGGTACAGTGGAAGGATGGGGGTGTAGTGGGGGGAAATGTTGGGGGGTTGGAGGATGTTGGGGGTACAGTGGGGGGATGTTGGGTACAGTAGGGGAGGATCAGTGGGGTTAGGGGGTGGGAGCGATGGGGGTACAGTTGGATGATGGGGGGAGGATATGAGGGTACAGTGGGGGGGTGGGGGTACAGTGGGGGGAGTTGTAATGTTGGGGGGGGATGTTGGGGGGTAGTGGGGGGATGATGGAGGATAGTGGGGTACGGGTGAGTGGGGGGGGGATGGGGGTATGGGGGGAGTGGGGGGAATGTTGGGGGTAGTTGGATGGGGGATAATGGGGTACAGTGGGAGGAGGATGGGGGTGTAGTGGGGGGAGGGGAATGGGGGGTGTAGTGGGGGGGAGGATGAGGAGGATGGGGGTGTAGTGGGAGGATGATGGGGGTGTAGTGGGAGGATGATGGGGGGGTAGTGGGAGGATGATGGGGGTGTAGTGGGAGGAGGATGGGGGTGTAGTGGGGGAATGTTGGGTGTAGTTGGAGGATGATGGGGGTGTAGTGGGATGATGGGGGTGTAGTGGGAGGATGATGGGGGGGTAGATGATGGAAGTAGGGGGCGCTCTTAGCGATCGGCGTTCTCTGTTCGGACTCATAGCTTCTCCGGTGACGTCATGTTGGGGGCGGAGACTCCTTCTCCCGGCATTCCCCGCGCTCTGGGCTCTGCAGAGATGAGGGAGGAATGGAGACAGGTGAGGGACATTAGCGGGACTTCCTCCGAGGTGACACCGTACTGGATATGGGGGAGGGAGGCACAGTGTATGAGGGAGGGGGGTCCTCTATAGCCCGACCCTCCCTCCATAATCTTCATATTCCCCTCCCCCATTGTACATTATCACTGGGACTGGCGCAGCTTTGGACTGGTACTGTACTGGGACTGGCGCAGCTTTGGACTGGTACCGTACTGGGACTGGCGCAGCTTTGGACTGGTACCGTACTGGGACTGGCGCAGCTTTGGACTGGTATCGTACTGGGACTGGCGCAGCGTTGGACTGGTATTGTACTGGGACTGGCGCAGCGTTGGACTGATATCGTACTGGGACTGGCGCAGCTTTGGACTGGTACTGTACTGGGACTGGCGCAGCTTTGGACTGGTACTGTACTGGGACTGGCGCAGCTTTGGACTGGTACTGTACTGGGACTGGCGCAGCTTTGGACTGGTATTGTACTGGGACTGGCGCAGCTTTGGACTGGTATTGTACTGGGACTGGCGCAGCGTTGGACTGGTATCGTACTGGGACTGGCGCAGCTTTGGACTGGTATCGTACTGGGACTGGCGCAGCTTTGGACTGGTATCGTACTGGGACTGGCGCAGCTTTGGACTGGTATCGTACTGGGACTGGCGCAGCGTTGGACTGGTACTGTACTGGGACTGGCGCAGCGTTGGACTGGTATTGTACTGGGACTGGCGCAGGGTTGGACTGATATCGTACTGGGACTGGCGCAGCTTTGGACTGGTACTGTACTGGGACTGGCGCAGCTTTGGACTGGTATTGTACTGGGACTGGCGCAGGGTTGGACTGCTATCGGACTGGGACTGGCGCAGCTTTAGACTTTATTGGACTGGGACTGTCACAGCTTCGGAATGTATTGGACTGGGACTGGTATTGGACTAGCACAACATTGGACTGGTACTGTACTGGGACTGGTGCAGCATTGGACTGGGACTAGCGCAGCATTGGACTGGTACTGGACTGGGACTGGCGCAGCGTTGGACTGGTATTGGACTGGGACTGGCGCAGCGTTGGACTGGTATTGGACTGGGACTGGCGCAGCGTTGGACTGGTATTGGACTGGGACTGGCGCAGCGTTGGACTGGTATTGGACTGGGACTGGCGCAGCGTGGGACTGGCGCAGCGTTGGACTGGCGCAGCGTTGGACTGGTATTGGACTGGGACTGGCGCAGCGTGGGACTGGCGCAGCTTTGGACTGGTATTGTGCTGGGACTGGCGCAGCGTTGGACTGGTATTGGACTGGGACTGGCGCAGCGTTGGACTGGCGCAGCGTTGGACTGGTATTGGACTGGGACTGGCGCAGCGTTGGACTGGTATTGGACTGGGACTGGCGCAGCTTTGGACTGGTATTGTGCTGGGAGTGTCACAGCGTTGGACTGGTATTGGACTGGGACTGGCGCAGCGTTGGACTGGTATTGGACTGGGACTGGCGCAGCGTTGGACTGGTATTGGACTGGGACTGGCGCAGCGTTGGACTGGTATTGGACTGGTATTGGACTGGCGCAGCGTTGGACTGGTATTGGACTGGGACTGGCGCAGCGTTGGACTGGTATTGGACTGGGACTGGCGCAGCGTTGGACTGGTATTGGACTGGGACTGGCGCAGCGTTGGACTGGTATTGGACTGGTATTGGACTGGCGCAGTGTTGGACTGGTATTGGACTGGGACTGGCACAGCGTTGGACTGGTATTGGACTGGGACTGGCGCAGCTTTGGACTGGTATTGGACTGGGACTGGCGCAGGGTTCGGTTTCAGCTGTCTCAGTACAATACCAATCATTCAGGGAGCTGTTCCCACGCCATGACCGCCATGTTTTTTCCTCCGCTGTGGTGGGATGAGTTGGTTGGCGGCACGGACTGTCAGATTCGCCCATTGAAGCCAATTCGGCCAAAACTGGAAGCCAAACGCCTGGAGATTGTCGTCACTTTTTCTCATTTTCTGTCTGGAAGCCGAAAGAAAAACTTCTCCTTCCCCTTTGTGCCGCTGGCGGGGGGGGTGATGGTGGTTTTGAAACTCAGTTTGCAGGTTGGTCATGTGACCGCGGATTAACCCTTCACACACGGGCGTGAGTGCGGCAGAGGGGGAGGAGTTTACTATTTCCTTCCTATCAGAGTACACATTCTGTATATAGAGTATATAGTGTGTTCTCTGCAATGTATCCTATCATCCTGTTACAATGTATCACATCGTATCACATCGAGTACACAGAATGTATATAGCGTGTTCTATACAATGTATCCTATCAGCACACACGGGACATTTCCTGTTACAATGTATCACATCGGAGTACACAGAATGTATATAGCGTGTTCTCTACAATGTATCCTATCATCCTGTTACAATGTATCACATCGGAGTACACAGAATGTATATAGAGTATATAGCGTGTTCTCTGCAATGTATCCTATCAGCACACGGGACATTTCCTGTTACAATGTATCACATCGGAGTACACAGAATGTATATAGCGTGTTCTCTACAATGTATCCTATCAGCACACGGGACATTTCCCGCTACATTGTATCATTTGTATACATAGAATGTTTCTTTTTCTCATTTTTCTGCTCCAAGATCGCAGTTTTGGGGTGTAGGGGGGCGGTAATTTCTCCGGTCCGTACTCTCAGACCCGGTGGGCGTCACCTTTCCACACTCTGGCCGATTCTGCAGCGAATGCCGGTCCTGCGCTGACCCCGCGATTTTCCGGTCCCATCACATGGATTGGATGGAATCGTCTGACAACATAATAAATGACAAAGTTGTGATCTGAGTAACAATCGGTCCTTTCATTCTCCTGCAGAGTTGCGGCGGCGGCAGCGGTCTCGTGTCGCAGTTTGCGGGATCGGCGGCCGTATGATCAGACGTTTATATAAATCTCCTGACCCAGATTCTGTTCTCGTGTTACAGATCCAGATTGTCTCAGCCTTTGTAACGATTAAGCGCCCCCCTCCCCCCTTATGGTCGGTGAGATTTTGGTCCCCGGTGCAGATCTGATGTCGGGAGGAAATGCGTCATATTTGGTGATCGCCGCCAATATCCATGGAGTCTGCGTGTAACCAGGGAGCCATTTTATTGGATGAATCTAGAAACGCAGATTGGTAGTTTTGCCAAAATCTGGTGAGATCAGATCGGTCACATTAGTGGGGATGTTCGGTCGCACAAACGCTTTCCTTAATTGTGATAAACTTGGGAAGTTGGGTTCAGTGAGGCCTAGTTAGGGTTGAGCTCATGGGGTGAGGTTAGGGACAAGTTTTGGGGGTTAGGGACAAGTTTTGGGGGTTAGGTTAGGGACAAGGTTGGGGGGTTAGGTTAGGGTTGAGCTCATGGGGTTAGGTTAGGGACAAGTTTTGGGGGTTAGGGTTGAGCTCATGGGGTTAGGTTAGGGACAAGTTTTGGGGGTTAGGGATAAGTTTTGGGGGTTAGGGGCAAGTTTTGGGGGTTAGGTTAGGGTTGAGCTGACAAGAGTTAGGGTTGACCAAAGTTTGGTGAGTTTAGGGACAAGTTTTGGGGGTTAGATTAGGGTTGAGCTAGGGTTACGTTTGGGGGTTAGGTTTAGGGACAGTTTTGGGGGTTAGGGTTGAGCTCATGGGGTTAGGTTAGGGTTGAGCAAAGTTTGGTTAGTTTAGGGACAAGTTTGGGGGGTTAGGCTAGGGTTATGCTTGGGGGGTTAGGTTAGGGTTGAGCTCATGGGGTTGCACTAGGGTTAAGTTTTGGGGGCTAGGTTAGGGACAAGTTTTGGGGGTTATGTTAGGCACAAGTTTTGGGGGCTGGGTTAGGTTAGGGTTGAGCTGACAAGAGTTAGGGTTGACCAAAGTTTGGTGAGTTTAGGGACAAGTTGTGGGGGTTAGGTTAGGGTTGCGCTAGGGTTACGTTTGGGGGTTAGGGTTGAGCTCATGGGGTTAGGTTAGGGACAAGTTTTGGGGGTTAGGTTAGGGTTGGTGGGTTTAGGGTTGAGCTTATAGGGTTAGGTTAGGGTTGAGCTTATAGGGTTAGGTTAGGGTTGAGCTCATAAGGTTAGGTTAGGGTTGAGCTCATGGGGTTAGGTTAGGGTTGAGCTCATGGGGTTAGGTTAGGGTTGAGCAAAGTTTGGTTAGTTTAGGGACAATGTTTGGGGGTTATATTAGGGTTATGCTTGGGGGGTTAGGTTAGGGTTGAGCTCATGGGGTTGCACTAGGGTTAAGTTTGGGGGTTAGGTTAGGGACAACTTGGGGGGGTTAGGGTTGAGTTTTGTGGGTTAGGTTAGGGTTGAACTGAGAAGAGTTGGGGTTGAGCAAAGTTTGGTTAGGTTAGGTTAGGGTTGGACTAACAGGGTTAGGTTAGAGTTGGGGGGGGGGGGGGTGTTAAGTTTGAGCTCAGGGGGTTGGGTTAGCTTAAGGGTGAGCTCGGGAGGTAACCTTAGGGTTGAAATAAGGGGGTTAGGTTGGAGTTAAGCTCGGGGTAAAGTTGAGGTTGAAGTAAAGAAATTAGGTTAGGTTTGAGCTTTAGGGGGTTAGGTTAGGGCTAAGCTAGGAGGTTGGGGGTTAGGCTAGGAGGTTGGAGGTTAGGCTAGGAGGTTGAGGTTGGGGGTTAGGCTAGGACATTGAGGTGGGGGTAAGGCTAGGAGGTTGGGGGTTAGGCTAGGAGGTTGAGGTTGGGGGTAAGGCTAGGAGGTTGAGGTTGGGGGTAAGGCTAGGAGGTTGGGTTTGAGGTTGAGGGTTAGGCTAGGAGGTTGGGGTTGAGGGTTAGGCGTTAGGCTAGGAGAACTTGGGGTTGAACTTGGGGGTTAGGTTAGGAGGTTGAGGTTGGGGGTTAGGCTAGGAGGTTTAGGGTTGAGACTGGGGGTTAGGTTAGGAGGTTGGGGTTGAACTTGGGGGTTAGGTTAGGGGGTTGGGGTTGAGGTTGGGGGTTAGGCTAGGAGGTTTAGGGTTGAGACTGGGGGTTAGGTTAGGAGGTTTGGGGTTGAGGTTGGGAGTTAGGTTAGGAGGTTTGGGGTTGAGGTTGGGAGTTAGGTTAGGAGGTTTGGGGTTGAGGTTGGGAGTTAGGTTAGGAGGTTGGGGTTGAGGTTGGGGGCTAGGTTAGGAGGTTGAGGTTGGGAGGTTGGGGTTGAGGTTGGGAGGTTGGGGTTGAGGTTGGGGGTTAGGCTAGGAGGTTGTGGTTCAGGTTGGGGGTTAGGTTAGGAGGTTGAGGTTGGGGGTTAGGTTAGGAGGTTGGGTTGAGGTTGGGGGTTAGGTTAGGAGGTTGAGGTTGGGATGGGGTTGGGGGTTAGGCTAGGAGGTTGGGGGGGGGGTTGGGGGTTAGGAGGTTTGGGTTGAGGTTGGGGTGTGGGGGATTGAGGTTGGGGGTTAGGTTAGGAGGTTGGGGGTTGAGGTTGGGGGTTGGGTTAGGAGGTTGGGGGTTAGGTTGGGGTGATGGGGTTGAGGTTGGGGGTTAGGCTAGGAGGTTGGGGGTTAGGTTGGGAGGTTGGGGGGGGTGAGGTTGGGGGTTAGGTTGGGAGGTTGGGGTTGAGGTTGGGAGGTTGGGGGTGAGGTTGGGGGTTAGGTTGGGAGGTGTACATTCCTGTGATGGGTCACTTCCTGTTTGTTTTTGGGGTTCGGTAAATTGATGCAAATTCCGCTCATTTGGTTTTCGGATCTGGAATTCCCCGGAAGTCTCCCCGCCGGTCGCACTGCTCCAAGGACACCTACCTGTACAATGATGGATTTGTGGGTGGCGCTGTGAGGAAACCTGCACCTCGTGCCTCTTCATTGGTTGATGGGAGGAGTGTCTCCGCCTCCATTCATGGCCGCGCCCTCCATAATCCAGAACTGAGAGCAGAAGATTTTGGGCCGACTCCAGCCAATCGTCTGAGTTGGAGCAGAAGACTGGCCGGGGGGGGCTCTGCGGGTTTAGTGACAGTTATTTGTGGTCAGAGTCGCCCATCGGAGGGCGGAGCCCATGACAGACCCTGCAGGTGTGATGGGACCCCCAGAGTTCCCTTTTATCTTTTTATTCAATGTCTTTGTATTCGGCGGCCATTCAATCGCCCGCCACTCGATCCGTTGTGTGACCGCCATTGTGAGGTTCGGATTTTAGGATAACGCCTGCGTCTCAGCACGCCCCTCCTCCTCTGAAATGGGGATCTGTGTTCAGGTTGCTTTTTAGAGGTGATGACAGGAGGAGGAGTTTTAGGTGACTCCTCCCACCGCCGCCTGTTTTAACTTCATTTTTGGCACTGAAACGCGCTGCGACCGTGTGCATTGCATGTTGACTGGGGGGCGTCTATACAGAGCTTCCCCAATCGCTTGCTGCCGCCACCTGCAATATGTCGGATGGATGGTTTTTTTGCCACAAAGCACCGCACGCCCGCGACATGTGATCATCCCTGTCCACTGCCACTGCAGCTTGGGGGCGGGGCACTAAAACCCAACTCAACCACATGATTTTTAATGCCCCCCTTTCCCCAACCTCATGTCTAAATGTTTGCGCCTATTGTCTAAGGCTGGGCTTGGATGTGCAGTTGGAGGGTGTTTAAAAACACGCAGTTGAGCCACATTTTTAGTGAGGCTGCCCCGTCTAAATCGCTATGGCAGTGGATGGGTGTGTTCATTGTCGATGGGTGTGTTCAAAGTTGTTGATGGTGTGTGTTCACATGTCGATGGGCGTGTTCACATGTCGATGTGGCGGTGTTCACATTCCCGCGGCGCGCAAAACTATGTCAATTGTTTGCAATGTGAAATGTGACCCATTCAAGCAAATGGGGAAGAGCCGCCAAACCACCCCCCATCCTATGTGCCATGCATGCGGTCGGGGTGGTCAAACCGGGAAGGGTTTTTGGGGGAAAAAAAAGGAAAAAAAAAAAAAAAAAAAAAAAAAAAAAAAAAAAATTTCCAAAAAAAAAAAAAAAAAAACCCCAAAAAAAAAAAAAAAACTTTTTAAAAAAAACCAAAAAAAAGGAAAAGTGGTACACCTGGCTACAGTGACCATTCCACTTCTTTCCCCCTGGGGGGCGGGTGCCCTTTGGGTGCAATTACAATTTTGAAACACAGATGAATATTCAGGCTGTAAAATATAGGGGACGGGGATATTTCGATGTTTACTAGAGGACGGTATTAAACCATGTATAATCCTAGGGACGGTATATAGATGTAAAATAGAGGGACGGTATTAGATGTTTTACTCCCAAGGGGGACGGTTTTTATACGATGTATTTTCTTAAAAGGACGGTATATACGATGTTTATCCAGAGGCGGTATATACGTTTTAACTCTAGAGGGGGAAAAGGTTTTCTATAAACGGGTTTGTTATCCTCTAGAGGGGGTATATACGATGTATACTCCCAGAG
>CATNWA010001699.1:0-26018 GCA_951230385.1 Staurois parvus
CGAGAGCTGACCTCCCCACATCGCAGAGAGATGACGGCTCTTCACCCGGGTTACCACCCCACCGTTAACTATTGTTAACCACGGTTTTTTATGCTTATGATTACTTCACACATGTGAGTGTTTCTACATTTAGACTTGAATTAAAAGACTTATTGCACTTAGAGGCGCTTCTCTCCTTTTTCTCATTAATTTCAATGGCCTGCCTAATGTGTGGGAACATGCAAAAATACTGCAGGCATATTATTTTAAAAGTGTGTTGCACCTAACTGTGCACATCTGCAAAGGGCATTGCATTTCTTTGCTGTGCTGGAAAATGTGTGTTCTTGCATGCGCTTCTGCACCACCAATGGTGTGAACAAGTCCTAAGGGCCAGTACACACTATAGAAAACAGTCTAGATGTGTTCCTGATGCGTTTTTTTTGCATGCCCTTTTGGCATGCATGTTTTAGTGTGTGTTTCCAGTACATTTTGGATGCGTTTTGGACACGTTGCATTGCATTTTTGTATCCCTTCCAGTTAGTTTTTTCTACTTTCTTTTTATTCAATTTAATTAGGGACATGTGCGTTTTAGTACTTTCAAGGACGTTTCAATGTGTTCCAGTACAGTTCTGTGCAGAAACAATGCAACGTGGTCAACTTTGTTTACAGCACCTGCAATGCACTGAAAATGCAAGCGCTGATGTGAACTATGACATTGACAACCACATAACCTTCTTTCTGTGCATTTGTGATGCCGAAAAAGCAACTGAAACACATGTAGTGTGAACTGGCCCTAAAGGTTATTAGAGGTCAGGGAACGGGACTGACCAGGAATTGTGAATTCAATCAGACTAGTGGTGAGATACAATCAGCAATTGTATAATAATGTGAGATCTGAGCTGTAGCTGATAGAAAATGAGACACATTCACTTGATCAGTAAATAGATAGTTAAAGAGTAGGGCGGTGATCCATAGATTTGCATATGGGATAGGTGATGATGGGGTGGGGGAGGGGGTCAAGTTGTATAAGGAGACAGATTTAAAAGAAGAGAAAAAAGTTACAATGAAATATACACAGCATGAAACTTGCACATTTTCTAATTGGCAGAAGAACAGGACACAGGTAACATTCAACCACTTTCTAGTCATTAGGCAAAATCATAATTGATTGATCAATATTCCTGGCACTGACACAACCCAGAAAATTGATCTCCATTTTTTTAATGTTCATAAATGTCAAGGAGCTTATAATCTAAGGACAGAAGCTCAGCCATGTACTAGGCCCAATGAACCTAACAGCATGTCTTTTAAGTGTTGGCAGAAACACATCCATACAGGGAAAGCATGGAAACTGGGATGTAGCCATGACTGGGATTAGAACCCATGACCCAAGTGCTGGAAGTTCTGAGCTCTAACCACTAAACCACTGTGGGAGACACAGTTTGAGCTACAATGTATTACACAAGATAAATATAACCACGAACAGTAGTGCATGAACTCGTGAAAGGTCATCCACCCCTGTGACAGTGTACTACACTGTTAAGCACCTTTCTGGCTCCTGTGGCTGAGCTAATTCCTCCCCAGGACCATTTGGGCACCCACCCTGATGATGGATGGATGGATGGATGGATGGAGCTGGATGACTAACCCATAACTGCCAGCATACCGCTGCACCCCCAGATGTGTGTGATGTGGTATAACCCTTTCAAGAGTTCATGCACTACTGTCCGTCACGGAGAGACCACACGTGCCATTCATAGGCACTCTCTGAGTTGGTACTCTGACACGAAGGACATTCAATTATTCAGGAATGATTATATGAACTTATTTTAGCACCATTTACCATTTTACATCATTGTTGCAATTCTTTGCACTTTTTGGTTTTTACATGCGTTCATTATTGATAATATGCATTTATAGCGCTGCACTTGTCTTTAACATAGAATAGTTATGTGATTAAAGAGAATGAAGATATATAATTATATTGGGAAATTAGAAGTATCCAAATTATTGAGATATCAGTGTGAAAATGTTTAACATTTGAAAATAGAATGTATGACATTCATTAGTAAATGCATTAGTTTCCTGATCATTTTGGAGAAACAGCAAAAAAAAAAAACCTAACAAAAAACAATTCTAATATAGGTGTACTATTTATTGCATTCTAAAGATTCTCTTTTGCTAACACAAAAACGCCAATGTTAATAAAGCCCGTGCTTGTGCGCCATCTAGCGAACATATCCGGTATTGCACCTAAAAATGTGCCAGACGCGATACCACATTTACTAATAGCAAAGTAGACGTTGGTTAATGAGACTGCTAGACGCCGCTCAGAAGACTGACAGGTCTTGATTGATTTAACTGAGTCTGCCTGAATGGTCAGAGTCTGATAGTAGACTCACGTCTTGAATGTCTTGACAGTGCATGGCATTATGAAATCTGAAAATACCAAAGAATTCTGCAGTGCAATGTAGGGCACAGTAGCAGAAAGTTGGGTTCCCTCAGAGATCATGGGTCTTACAGCAGGACAATGACCCAAAGCACATGCCAAAAGCACCCAGAAATGGTTTAAGACAAGGTGCTAGAGAGTACTGAACTGGCCAGCAGTGAGTCCAGATCTCAATCCCACACAGCACCTGTGGAGAGATCTCAAAACTGCAGTTGGGAAAAGGAAGCCTTCCAATCTGAGAGACCTGGAGCACTTGGCGAAAGAAAAAGTAGTCCAAAATTCCAGTAGAGAAGTATATAAGAAACTCATTGGTGGCTACAGGAAGCATTTGATTTCAGTTATTTTTTTCCAAGTTGTTTGCTAACTTGAGGGTGCCAATAATTTTGTCCAGTCCATTTTTGGGGCTTTGCATGGAATATGTCAGATTTGGCTTTGTGTTTCTCCACGTTTTTGTGTCATACCAACACAAACAAAAGAAATAAACATGAGAATGCCTAGACATTTGTAATTGCAACAATTTTCTGGGCAAAGAGGTGCATTATCTGATAGAAATGCAGGGGTTCCAATATTTTTGGCCATGACTGTATTATTAGTTAACTGCTTAAGGACCGCCCTATAGTACATTTACTGCAACAGGGCAGCCCCCTGTGCGCAGGATCATGTGTATATATACGTGATTCTGCATTTCCGGGTAGGGGGCGCACATGAGCAGTGCCTAGGCTACCCATGCTGCCAATCGTGGCCCCCGAGTGTCAATCACTGGGTCCCGCCAGTAATTACCCGCCGGCGCCCGGAGATTTTCAGCGATCACCGACAGTGAGGAGGGCTGCATTGTTTACCAACAGCCCTCCTCCCTGTCAGTTTGGGCACAGTGCTCTGGATGGCTGAGCAGAGCCATCAAGAGCAGTGTGCTTACAGTGAAGAACACCCCCCCGCCCCCAAGTAAAACACTTCCATCATAGTTAACCCTTTGATTGCCCCTCATGTTAACCCATTCCTGCCCAGTGCCATTAGTACAGTGTCAGTGCTTTTTTTTAGCACTGATCACTGTATTGGTGTCACTGGGGATGTCACTGACACCAAGTCCATTCCCCACAGTGTTATAATGCCCACCGCAGTCTTGAAGTCCTACTATAAGTCGCTGATCACCACCATATGTTGCTGATCGCCACCATAAGTCTCTGATCACCCGCCATTATTAGTATTGACAGAAAAAAAATTCCAGTATCTACACCGCCATTTGTAAACACTATAACTTTCACGTAAACCAATTAATTTACAAGTATTGGGATTTTTTTTTAGCAAAAGACATGTCACAGAATACATTTTGGCCTAAATTTATGATGAAATTTGATTTTAACATTTTTTTACTGGACATATTTAATAGCAAAATGTCCAAAAATAGTTTAGTTTTTTTCTCAAAATTGTCGGTCTTTTTTTTATATCGCAAATAATAAATAAACAGGCGATCAAATACCACCAAAAGAAAGCTCAAATTATGGGGAAAAAAGGACAACATACATTTAATTTGGGTGCAGTAACGCAACACCGTAATGTAAACCTCTTCTTTAACTGCTTCCTGACTGCCCTATAGCAGAAATACTGCTACAGGGCGGCATGGGTGCACACAAACAAGTATATATATGTGATTCACGCTCCTGTGGTTTTCACGCCCCTCCCAGATAGCATCAGATTACCCATCAGTATGCCAGTAATCACATTTAACCAATAGATTGCCAGGAACATGCTCATACAGAATATCTTTGATCAGATCAGCACTATACCAGCATTCACATTAGTATAGTGTCCCCAAAAACACAGCGTTAGCGGGATCAGCCCCAGCACATGCCAGCACCTGCATTTAGCCCCTACGCTTCCTCCCCCCCTTCTCCCCCAGCAAGTGCAGTGTCAGTAGGTCACTGTCACTTGATACATTGCACACAAAACCGCAGTGTTTGCAGAATCAGGCCTGATCTCTGCTAGCACTTGCCGGTAAATTTTGATGACTCTCATATGCAGCAGGGTGCCAGTACTAGTGCCGCTATACTTTTTGGTGAACTGGCGAACACCAGCAGCCTAGTACATCCTGGTCTTTCACATACCAGCACTGCAGTATGACTTAATGACGCGGCGAGTCCCATAAGTGCTGCACAAGCTGGTGCAGTGGTGAGCACAAGTATTGTCCCGCAACCACCAAGAATTCGCACACAGGCCCATAGAGCCCATAGTATCCTTCCGGATGTGCTTGCAAATCCCGATTGGCAGCCCACAAATTCTAAAGCACCCATACTTCCCCCATTCACTGTCCAACCCGGAATTCAGGTGGAAACAGCAAATTTAACTACTCCCCTTGATTTTTTGGAGCTGTTTTTCATTGAAGATCTGTATGCATTGATTGTAGATCAAAGCAATTTATATGCACAACAATTTCTCGCTGCCAACCCAAATTCAAACCTTGCCAGACCATTCACATGGAAATCCATTGCAGTTTCTGAATTTAAATTTTTTTTTGGGCCTAACCCTCAACATGGGCATTACTAAAAAAAATTTATTGCAGTTGTATTGGTCCTCAGACCCGATTCATCATATGCCCATGTTCTCTGCTGCCATGGCCAGGCATAGATATGAGAGTATAATGTGTTTTTATGCATTTCAAAAACAACACACTCTGTCGTCCTTAGAGTGACCCTGAATTTGACCGACTCCACAAAATTTGGCCCCTCATAAATCACCTTATCCAAAAATGTGCAGATATCTATACTCTCCAGCAAAAAATCTGCGTTGATGAGTCCCTCATTAATTTTTGTGCCCACCTTGCATTCTTCTCCCAATTTCTCCCCAGCAAGCGTGCCAGATATGGGGTCAAGATGTATAAGACCTGTGAGAGGCAAAGAGGCTATACATATAAGTTTCGGATTTGTGAGGGAAAAGATAGTCATGTGGAGCCCCCCGGATGCCCAGACTACATGAGGGAGTAGTGGCAAGATATAGTGTGGGACTTGGTGTCATTCATTTTTTCCATATGGGGTACCACTTTACGTGGACAATTTTTTTTTCAAGTGTGCCACTTTTTAGACATTTGTATAATTTTGGAATTGGCACGTGACACCGTGCGACCTAATGGCCCTGATTCACTATTGGGCGGGGGCGCATATTCATGGGCTTAAGCCCCAATTTTCATGGGCGTCTATTTTTTAAACTGCAACCTAATTCACTATTGACCAGAGCCCATAAGCAGATGTCCAATCTAATTCACAAAAAGACACACGCCCGGAATCAGACTCACAAAGCAGACTTGCTAAGAAGCAAGTCTAACACCATGAAAAATCACTGCAGAGACATGTTCACTTAGAAATTTGCTTTGCCAAATATCAGGACTTCACTTTAAACAATATCTGCTATTTCAAAAAAAAATTAGGAATGTGTTAAAAATCGTTTTTTTGAAGGAAATCGACACAGTAAAAATCTAGACGCCCGTGCAGTGTCTTTGGCAGATACAACTGAGCATGTGCAGAACACATTTTAGACTTCTGCCATGGGCGTTTGCTTTTTAGCCACTGACTAATAGTGAATCTTACTGTGGAGTCCTCTGACAGCCGACACTCGGTTGTGACTACTGTGTTTAATAAACAGCACTAAGCATATCTTCATGTAATCTAACTAGATTTCATTAGTTCTAGTGATTCTATTTTTGTTTCTTATCCTTTATAATTATTTCTGTAATGATTTTACTTATTTCAAAGGTCTAGATAATATTTATTTTGACAGCTGAATGTAAAAAATAAAGGTCCGCAATAAAAAAAAAAAAAAAAAAAACCAGCGTGGGTCCCCCCCCCTCTCATCCTTACCAAGCCCTTCAGGTCTGGTATGGATATTAAGGGGGAACTCCACGCTGAAATTTAAAAAAAAAAACAGCGTTGGGTCCCCCTTAATATCCATACCAGACCCTTATCCGAGCATGCAGCGCCCGGCAGGTCAGAAAACCTGAACCATACCAGGCCACATGCCCTCAACATGGGGGGGTGCTTTGGGGCAGGGGGGGCTCCCCCCCCCAAAGCACCTTGTCCCCATGTTGATGAGGACAAGGGCCTCTTCCCCACAACCCTGGCCGGTGGTTGTGGGGGTCTGCGGGCAGGGGGCTTATCAGAATCTGGAAGCCCCCTTTAACAAGGGGGCCCCCAGATCCCGCCCCCCCCCCTACGTGAAGGAGTCTGCGGTACATGCTCCCGCAGACTCCTTCACAAAAAAAAAAAGTGTGGTGTAAAAAAAACACAGTACAGGGTCCCCCCCCTTTTTCTGACCTGCCGGGCTGCATGCTCGGATAAGGGTCTGGTATGGATATTGAGGGGGAGCCCCACGCTGTTTTTTTTTAAATTTCAGCGTGGAGTTCCCCTTAATATCCATAACCAGATCCGAAGGGCTTGGTACAGATGGGAGGGGGGACCCCACGCCTTTTTTGTTTTTTTTTTTATTTTTCTGCAATAAAGGGAATTATTTTACATTCAGCTGTCAGTGGGGAACCGCTGACTAGCTGAAACATTATCAAAACACATGGCTGTCGTTCCTACAATCCCACATGAATGTTTGTTATCGAAAACATTCATGCAGCGTTTTTAGTAGTGAAAAACCAATGCAGCGCTCATGTTTCAGCTGTCGGCGAAGTTCCCCACTGACAGTTGAATGTCAAAGTATTGCAGGGAATTAATAAACAGTGTTTTAAATAACCGGCGTGGGGTATTCCCTCCCATCCATACTAAGCCCTTCGGGTCTCGTATGGATGTTAAGGGGTAACTCCACGCTGAAATTAAATAAAAAAAAAATGGGGTAACCCCCCAAAATCCATAACACATACTTATCCGAGCATGCAGCCCGGCAGGTCAGGAAAGGGGGGGGGGGGCGAGCGAGCGCCCCCCCCCCCTCCTGAACCATACCAGGCCACATGCCCATACCAAATTATTCAAACATTTTGTAAACAGAACAATGAACTGAAATGTTTGGCATTTGTACCCCAATATGACGTTCCCTGAGGCGTTGGTAAACCGAGGTACGCCTGTATTAGTATTGCAATCCTTTGTATTGGGATACATAGAACCAACATACATCTGAATTGTGGTAACATAGCACAACATTTTTTGTCACATTGGAGATATCTGGTAGTTACACTGACCTTGCCCAGGGACCTAAGATTGATTCACAGCACAGAAATACAGGCTGGATTAGCAATGTAGCTCGTGGATTAGTGGTTAGCAGTACTGTCTCACAACTCTAGGGTTGTCGGTTTGAATCCCAACCACGGCAAGGAAAGTAGCATGATCTCCCTGTGTGGCTGTCTTCAAATAGATGTTCTGGCAAACATCTTTGCTTTCTGTCTAAATGATATCCCTTAAAATGTGAATTAGAATGAGGCCTTGTCTGTTGAAACACCTTCAAAGCTGCACCTTATGTGATTGTTCATACAATGGGATAAGGTAAGGGCCTGGACTACTAATAGATTTGATAATGATGGTTTACACTCACACCACTTTTGTGAAGGATTTGGCAAGCAAAGAGCTGACAGAGAGAGAGAAGAGCGAGCCAGTGAGACGAAGAAGAGTGAGCAAGATATACACACTGAAGAGTGATAAAGAGAGACATTCAGAAGAGTGAGCGAGAGAGAAAAGACTTGGTTGGTGAATCCACACATCAAACTTGTCACAAATCCTGGCGTGCATTTTTCCCAAAATGCATAGCAGACCCTTATCCCAGCAGGCAGGTACCGCACGCCTTCAAAGATTTTATTTCCTTTGTTGATTTTCCTGCTTCGCTCACACTATATGCAATTGAAAATTACTCTTTAAGTTGCCAATTTTACTGTGTTTTCTAGAGAATTACTAACTAGTTGTGTTTTCAATTGTGTGTAGCATTGCGATTTCTATTTGAGTCTAGATGTTAAATTGCTAATAAATGGCCACAATTCTCAAATACCTTTGAACTCTCGCTGCAACAAATGGCGTATGTTTAATACACTCACATTCACATTCATTATATCCAATATCAGGTACGATGTCAATGCACAAATCGCACCTGAAATTGCACACCCTGGATGTGAATTGTCATGTGATTGGCATGGCCAGCAGCTGTTGCTTGCTCTTTGCACATGGCAAATTGCACACAATGTTACTGGGGGCCAACACACTGTCACATCTAATCCGATGCGGGGCACAATTGCCCAACTTACAGTGAAGTTGCACGAGTTCACAATCCAATTGGATGTGAACAGAGCCTACAGTGGCCAATTGGGTGCGACTTGGTCTACGATTTGCAAGTCACCTGTCATGCCAATTGCATGGCAATCCCAAACAATTGTTACTGGGGGCCAACCGGGTCACATTAAAGCAGATTTCTAAGTGGTGTTATTGACACCACAGTCACATCATGTGACTTGCATAGAAGTTGCATGATTTCAAAAGTCGGGGTACATGGTGATTTCAAGTGCAATTTGCAAGACATCCGACAACGATCTCTCAGCAAATTGCATGAAAAGTAGTGTACTCATTTACTCTATTATTACTTGCGGCTCCGACCAAGTTTGAACCACAACAATATGAACGCTACAATAGCGTTCACATTGAGTGGGACTTGGCATGTGATTTGCACAACATGCAAGTTGTAAATCGTCTGCAAAGTCGCACCCTAATTGTCTGCTATTAGAGCAGTGTTTCTCAACTCCAGTCCTCATGGACCCCAACAGGTCATGTTTTCAGGATTTCCATTATTTTGCACAGGTGATTTGATCAGTTTCACTGCCTTAGTAATTACCACAGCTGTTTCATCTGAGGGAAATCCTGGAAAACATGACCTGTTGGGGGTCCATGAGGACTGGAGTTGAGAAACACTGGTATTAGAGAGCGATCCTATGGGTGCGTTTCAAACACTGATTTCTTAAGTAGTACATGTTCTACTTTAGTGGCAATTTGCATAGAGATCTGTGTCAGATGTCTTTGAAAATTGCATTTGAAATGGTCAACATTACTGTAAGTCGCATGATTTGTAAATCCGCTTTGCCCAGAGTGTAATGTTTGGTGATGTGTGATTTCTGGAGTGTTTCGCCAAATTGATGGGAAATTCACCATTACTAGTCAAATCGATTTGTCATTTTCAGTATTGCATACAAGATGTGGTCATGTGACTGTCTTAACTCATGGGAGAATCTGGAGGGAGTTGTGACCATAGTAGCAATAACGGTTCCAATTGGGGTTCCCTTTCACATCCCTGCTCAGTTGTATGTTCTGTTGTATGCTGCACACGTACATTTCACTGTATATATCTTTCTGATTTGTGGGGCCTGTATACCAAGGGTTAATGCAGGAGGAAGGGGATTCATCAGGTGAGAAAAAACACTTTCACTGACCAACTTAAGGTCAGTGGTGGGTGTGGCTTAATTGGGTGTGGGGCCTTGTTTGGCGCTCGAAATACAACGTAGCTTATATAAAGACGTGCAGTAGTGAGTGATTTGGCCTGTTACTGTTGTTGGCCTGGCGTGTGGTTTTTGACTAAGTCCTTGCATGGTGTGGTTTGGGGGAAGAAGAGATTTTGTGCTGAATTGCCCCAGACACCACTCAGGCTGTGTTTGGAAGTGGGCTGGAAATGTTTGCATATTTTTGGCCTTGTAAAGTGTTTGTGTGTTATTGCACAATGATTGTTTTTTCTCTTTGCATTGAAAGCCTCACACATGTCAATCGTTTTGTTTAAAATATGCTCTTGTTTTAATTTTGCTTGCTTATTTAGACTCCAATGCATTTTTTCTGACAAACCTATGTGTAGGGGATTTGTAGAGGTGGGAGGGGATTTGTAGAGGTGGAGGGTTTTTTTTCACATGCTTTGTTTTCTTTTTATTTTGATGTGTAGACTTTTTTTGTGAAATGGATCTTCATACTAAGTGATTGTGTAAGTAAATCTTATGTGCATGAAAATGTTACTTTGATTCATCTTCCCCTTTGGTTTCCTGCTATAACCTGAGCACACACAGTTCATTAGAAGTATCTTTAGATTGTAAGCTCTTATGAGCAGGAGTGTTTTATTTTCGCCGACACATCAATGCTATTCTTTTTGTGACTCACCAAGATATTGACTATACCTACTTGTTCCTGCTGACCAAATAAATGAAGATATATTTGATTAATAAATGTTGGACTGTTGTTTTTGTGTTTATTTTATGTTCAATATATGATCAACCTTAATAGTTACTTTGTATACTTACAAGCTACATTTGAGTAGATTATATAAGAGTGTGAATATGCAAGTGGGTGCAAACTGGCTTTTTCAAAAACAAAACAAAAAAAAGAACCAGTTTGCACCACAATATTATGTACCAATGAATACGTCACATTCACTGTGCAGCCAGCTACAGGTGTTCTACAATTCGATTTACAGTTATAAAATAGTCCACACTGTGTTGATTTTTGACCTTTGGAAACCAATATATATTAGCCAAGGTTAACAAATCACTAAGTAACACACATTCACGAAAGCTATCATAGCCGCGCATACAAATGCGCGATAGGGTACAAAATTGCGCGATCGCATACGAATAAGCGCCAAACAGGTGTCCCCATGGCGCACGAGCGGCTGTCCTCCCAGAAGTCCGTCATCACGTGCGCGCGCAACCGAAAGTGGTTGTGGGGAGTGTCAGTGGATGAGGAGTGGTTGGCGGTTTGCTGTGTGTCGTATTATTTTGAGAACTCTAGTGCAATTTGGACATGGCGAGAGCACAGTTTTCAACTGAGGAGATGATTCTTATATGTAAAGTAAGTATGGCCATTGCAAATATGTTAATAACATGTGAGGGACAGGTAATTGTGATTTTGTGGGTGGGGCCTAGCAGAATCTCACTTGGTGCACATGCTACTTATCTGTACATTAGCTCCTGGGTATTGAAGGGGTCAATTATATTAACCACTTGCCTACTGGGTACTCATACCCCCTTCCTGTCCTGGCCAATTTTCATCTTTCTGCACTGTTACCCTTTGAATGACAATTGTGCGGTCATGCCACATTGTACCCATCTTAAATTTAGATCATTTTTTTTTTCACACAAATAGAGCTTTCTTTGGGTGGTATTGACTTGCTGCTGTGTGTTTTACTTTTTGCTCGATAAACAACAAAATAGCTCATAATGAATAAAAGTCTGTTTATGTTATAACATTTGGTATAACTGGTAATTTAGCAAACACTGATGTGTGTTGATGAGGCAGCACTGGTGGGTGGCACTGCTGGCCACAGGTGGGCGGAACTGTTGGGTGGCACTGGTGGGCACTGATCATCGGTGCTGACGCCCCTGCTCTGATAATGCTGGTTCTTGGCAGTACTTTCCAAACATTCTCTGACAGCG
Source organism: Staurois parvus (assembly GCA_951230385.1). Classification (NCBI taxonomy): domain Eukaryota; kingdom Metazoa; phylum Chordata; class Amphibia; order Anura; family Ranidae; genus Staurois; species Staurois parvus. The sequence continues at coordinate 11,799 of CATNWA010001699.1, forward strand.
TGATGAAAGTGCAGCCAAAGACCCGGCAAATGCATTTCCCTGTGATCAGCGTGTCATTGGACGTGGCTGATCACATGGTAAAAAGCCGCTGTGATTGGCTTTTACCATATGACGTGATCAGCTGTGTCCTTAGGACACAGCAATCACGGAGAGCGCGTTCTGCCAGGATGTCATATGACACCCTCCCAAGAGCTGCCTGGATGCAGTGTAGCGTTATTCGGCTATCTGCGGTCGCCATATAGGAAACCAGCTAGGCCTTCATGGCTTAATCTTTGAATATCGTTGCACTGCAACATGTATACTGCGTATAATGCATTACATTCTACAATGTGTTGGTGTACAACGGTATTACAGTGTGCAATGCGTTGCTGGATTCTGCATGACAGTGTACAGTGCATCACAGTCTACAATGTGTGGGTGTACACGGTATCACAGTGTGCAATGCGTTGCTCCATCCTGCATGACAGTGTACATGGTGCATTACAGTCTACAATGTGTGGGTGTGTACAACGGTATTACATTGTTACAGTGTATTACAGTGTGCAATGCGTTGTACGCTGCAGTCTGCACTAAAGCATTTTTACACTCATGCACTGTACACACTAACGCATTTGACATTTCTAGTGTGCAATGCGTTGGTGTGCAATGCCTTGGACAGTACAATGCATTTGCAGTATTGGTGTATGTTTATTAAGCACAGATAATTAATCTGATTTTAGTTACAAGGAGAAGTCTTCTCTGTCCCCCTGTTTATGAGGTGGAGGACATTGTTTTCCGAAGAAGAGAGGAGACATTTTTTCAAGGAGATCTGTATAGATTTCCAGAGATATGTGTAGATTGGTTGAGGGGCTGCATGTGATCTCCGGAGATAATTGTGATTAACGATCACCTGAGTTAAACCAGTGAATGAAAAGTGTCAAAAAACATGGATTGAAAATAATCTGCACTGACCACTGTGCTTTGTCAAGCCACATATTGGCACATTCTGGTTTCACACAGATGCGATGTGAAATTTGCAGTGTTTTCTGTGCAAGCGCTGCACCGCATCACAACCGCAACCCTTCATGCCACCTGCTGCGGCTTTCTAGGTGAAGTTACCAACACACCAAAATTGGTACACAAAGCGTATTGCGATTTGCCAAATTGGATGGCATGCCTATTCATACCCATGTGCATACCTGAAAAAGGGTCCTGCACATTTTTGGCCCGGATGCGGTGCAATTTGAGGTGTGCAAAATGTTTGTCTCTTAATTGCAACGCACACAAATTTGCATGTGAGTTGCCCCAGGAGTGCGGTGTTAGACCACAATGCATGTATGTGAAGCCAGAATAAAAGGATGTGGATTTTGTCTACTTTTACTTGCGCCATGTTAACATTATGTAAGTGCGTTATTCTTCTGTTTAACATGCTATAGAAATGCAACATGCATTTGGATGTAGTGTTTTTGTATGTGCATTTTGGAAGTATTCTAAACACACACATTGACCCTAGGGCCACACCATATCTTATGCAGGCCATAGATAGGTCGAAAATCGGCCGATGCAACATTGTATCTATTTGTTTCCGAATAAAAACATCTGTATCCTAAATGGATACAAATACATTGTTGCAACCGCTATAAATGTCAAAGAACTGTCAAAGAAATAGCGGAGCTCTCTGCAGGGACACCTTTTTGCTGGCTGTAGACGGGATGAAAAATCGGCCGATTTTTTTTTACCATTGCTGGTAACGTCGGCCGCTTGAACAACCGATTTTTCATTTTTTAAAAGAAAAATTGGCTGTTTTTCTCCCCGTCTATGGCCTGCATAAGCATTAGTAGTGTGCCTGGGGGATGGGGGGGACCTTGGGCCTTTCCAAACACAGTAGATGCTCCAAGAATGTTTCCTTGAACTCTTGAAATGGTTAAAAAGGAAAGGACACTCTAGATAGCCTGCACTGAGAATTGACTGTCATGATGACGTGTCAATGATTATTTGCTCTAATTTTTCAGGAGTGGTACTGCTTGCGGTTGAAGCTGGTAGAAATCCACCTTCAGTCCTCCACTCACCTTCACTTGTGGCCAGTGGATATTTTCGAGGGACTGCATAATGACCCTGGCATGCCTGAGGTGGTTTGGAAGCAGCACAGCAATTTGACCATCCCTTTCCATGTTGGTTTTAGGGGTGCAGAATTGCCTCTCGTTCATGAACGGACTGTCGCCGGATATCAGAGTCCCCATATTTTCAAGATATGTTTTAGCCATGTTGGCTTATTTTTATGTTATTTTCCAAGTGTGTCGCACCTAACCGCACAGTAGTGTGGTGCCATGCGTATTTGTGGCTGTGAATGGGGCTGTTTTTAATAGACGTGTGTAGGTGCAACAACGTTTTCATCATGGTACCTGCGCACATCTACATAGGGCATTGCATTTCTTTGCTGTGCTGGAAAATGTGTGTTCTTGCATGCGTTTCTGCACCACCAATGGTGTGAACAAGTCCTAAGGGCCGGTTCACACTATTATAGAAACAGTCTAGATGTGTTCCTGATGGGTTTTTTTCATGCCCTTTTGGCATGCATGTTTAGTGTGTTCCAGTACATTTTGGATGCGTTTTGGACATGTTTACATTGCATTTTTGTATCCCTTCCACTTATTTTTTTTCTATTTTCTTTGTATTCAATGTAGTTAGGGACATGTGCGTTTTAGTACATTCAAGGACGTTTCAATGTGTTCCAGTACAGTTCTGTGCAGAAGAAACAATGCAGCGTGGTCAACTTTGTTTACAGCACCTGCAATGCACTGAAAATGCAAGCGCTGATGTGAACTATACCACATTGACAACCACATAACCTTCTTTCTGTGCGTTTGTGATGCCGAAAAAGCAACTGAAACACATGTAGTGTGAACTGGCCTAAAGGTTATTAGAAGTCAGGGAACGGGGACTGACCAGGAATTGTGAATTCAATCAGACTAGTGGTGAGATACAATCAGCAATCATATAATAATGTGAGATCTGAGCTGTAGCTGATAGAAAATGAGACACATTCACTTGATCAGTAAATAGATAGTTAAGGAGTGGACTTGCACATTTCCTAACTGGCAGAAGAACAATACATAGGTAACATTCATCCACTTTCTAGTCATTAGGCAAAATCATAATTGATTGATCAATAGTCCTGGCACTGACACAACCCAGAAAAATGATCTCTTTTTTTTAGGATGTAGCCATGACTGGGATTAGAAACCCATGACCCAAGTGCTGGAAGTTCTGAGCTCTAACCACTAAACCACTGTCGGAGACACAGTTTGAGCTATAATGTAGAATAGTTACATTGTTTAAAAATGATAGAGCGAGCTGGTCACTGATATAGACTAGTAAAATGGTATTACACAAGATATATATAAACCACGTAGAACAGTAGTGCATGAACTCGTGAAAGGTCATCCACCCCTGTGACAGTGTACTACACTATTGAGCACCCTTTCTGGCTCCTGTGGCTGAGCTAATTCCTCCCCAGGACCATTTGGGCACCCACCCTGATGGATGGATTGAGCTGGATGGCTAACCCATAGCTGCCAGCATACCGCTGCACCCCCAGATGTGTGTGATGTGTATAACCCATGCACATTAATACTTTTGTTCTGGTGAGTGTAGACCAGTCCAAGGGTGGTTTACCTTTCACAAGTTCATGCACTACTGTCCGTCACGGAGAGACCACACGTGCCATTCATAGGCACTCTCTGAGTTGGTTACTCTCACACGAAGGACATTCCATTATTCAGGAATGATTCTATGAACTTATGTTTTAGACACCATTTACAATATTACATCATTGTTGCAATTCTTTGCACTTTTTGGGGTTTTTTACATGCGTTCATTATTGATCACATGCATTTATAGCGCTGCACTTGTCTTTAACATAGAATAGTTACGTGATTAAAGAGAATGAAGATATAATTATTATATGGGAAATTAGAAGTATATAAATTATTTGAGATATAAGTGTGAAAATGTTTAATCATTTGAAATACAGAATGTATGACATTCATTAGTAAATGCATTAGTTTCCTGATTCATTTTTGGAGACACAGCAAAAAAAAAGAAGAATAGAAGAAAATAGAAAATTCTAAATACAGGTGTACTATTTATTACATTCTAAGAATTCTCTTTTGCCATCATAAAGACGCCAATATAATTAATAAAGCCCGCGCTTGTGCGCCATCTAGCGAACATATCCGGTATTGCACCTAAACATGTGCCAGACTGGATACCACATTTAGTAATAGCAAAGTAGTCAGTAGACGCTCGTCAATGAGCTTGCTAGACGCTGGTCAGACGACTGATTGATTGACCGGAGTCTGCCTGCAATGGTCAGACTATGCTGATAGACTCACATCTTAGTGAATCAGGGCCAATGTGTTCTAATGCCCACCATTAGAAGTGGGTGGATGCAGGGCGGTATATACTAATGGTGGGCATTACCACAACACTTTTTCTGGCAGAGATTTCTTCTCTTTTTTTTCATTCAGCCCACAGACTGCATACAAAAAAAAAAAAAACATAGCATATATACAATAAGACCAGCGACTTACTGGTACATCACTGGACTTTGAATAGTTATACCAGGATGATGCCTAGAGCTGCAGGCATCATCCTCGGTATCGTTTTTTTCAGCCGGAGATTGGCTTTCATGTATAGGCAATCTTAGTGGCTAATTAGCTGAAAGATTGCTTTTACAAGCAGTGGGAGACGATGCCCCCCTCCCCCCACAGCCTTCTCAAGCAGACCCGTGCCATCGGGGGAACCTGAGCATTGCAGCCAGTGTTTCTACCAGCTGACCATAGAGCTGATTGGAGACAGGAATGGTGGCAATTAATCTCAATAGTCTAAGAAATCGGAAGCTATGAGAGCATTTCATCACTTCAGTTTCGCAGGATATAAACAGCACCATTTGTTAAATTGGGAATAAGCATCTGATCACAGCGATCTTGGTGAGATTAGGATAATGAAGGGCAGAGGACGATATCTAGTCTGATAGACTCCAGATTTCTCAAAAAAAAAATATATGACAATGCCCATTAAGTTATAGGGCGATATTTGCATTCCCTGTGATAGCATTAAAAGTGATTAAAAAATAATGAAAGGCACAGTGTGAAAATATTTTTAAAAAATCTAAACTAAAAAAAAAAAAAGCACCCTCGCCCCCTTCTTGTGCGGCATGCTTTGACTCTGTGAGTCGGTTATGTACAACAGCGGTTGCACCATGTATGTGAGGTATCGCCATGACCGTCAGATCAAGGGCAGTAATTCTAACACTAGACCTCCTCTGTAAATTTTAAAATGCTAGCTTGTAAAAGGCTTTTTAAAGCGTTTTTTTGTCTGTGGGATTATTAAAAATGTATGCAGTCCTTTTGTCGCCCATTTTTGCACGGGACATGCGCAGTTTTAAAGCATGTCATGTGTGGTATCTATTTACTCGGCGTACCATCATCTTTTATATTTTACCAAACATTAATTGTCAATTTATTGTGTTTTTGTGCATTAAAAGTAAAAAAAAAGTGTATTTTTTAAAAAACATTGCATTTGAAAAATCGCTGTGTGAGTACTATTGTGACATAAAAAATGTGCAGTGCCCACCATTTTATTCACTAGGGTATCTGTTTTTAAAAAATATATAATGTTTGTGGGTTCAAAGTAATTTCCTAGCAAAAAATTCTGCTTTTTTTCAAGTGAACAAAAAGCCTGTCAGAAAAGGCTTTGGTCTTCAGGTGGTTAGAAGCCTCCGTGAATGATGTGTGGCATAAAACTTCTAATGCTGGGCATAAAATGCCCCACCCCCCAAAATGAACACTTTTTGGAATAGTAGACACCCCAAACTATTTGCTGTAGATGGCATATCGAGTCAATAGAAGAATTTATTTTTTTACCACAAGTTTTGGATAATGACAAAAAATGTTTTTCTATTTACACAAAATTGTCACTTAAATGATTTATTGCTCACGCATGCCGTTGGTATATGTGGAATTATCTCCCCAAAATACATTTGCTACTTCTCCCGAGTATGGGGGTAACCACATGTGAGAGACTTTTTTGGCACTCTAGTCAAGTACAGGACTCCAAAATCCAATCAGCACCTTCAGCCTTTTAAAGGGCTTTATTACCTCATTTACACTTCCTGACTACCTATCACCATTTCAGAGGCCCTGAAATGCCCAGGACAAGCACCAAACCACCCCAAATTAACCCTTTTTGAAAAGTAGACTACCCCAAGGAATTTGATAAGAAAGCATGGTGAGTATTTTTCAAGATCTCGTTTGTTGCCACAAGTTTTGGGAAAATTAAGAAAGAAAACAAAAATACATAATATTTTCGTTTTTTTTTTATTTTTCAAAACCTTGTGAGAAAAAATTAGTTGGATCTTCAAAATACTCGCCATTCCTCTCTTTAAATTCCTTGGGTGTCTACTTTCCAAAAAGGGGTCATGGGGGGGGGTTCCCTGGTCATGGTATTTCAGGGCCTAACGGTGATAGGTAGTGAGGAAGTGAATTGAGGAAGTTACGCAACCTTCAGGCTTTTCAAAAGTGGCCATTGGATTTCAGGCTCCTTATGTGAGAAATATATCATTAAATGGACAACTTTGTGTAAAAATAAAAAAGGAGATGTTTTTGTAATTTTTCAAAAACTTGTGGAGAAAAAAAAATATCTCATCCATGGACTCATATGCCCCTCACAGCATAGATGAGAAAGGGGTCATTTGGGGGTGTTTTTACTGCCCCTGGTATTTTAGCACCTCAAGAAATTGTGATGGGCAGTCAAAGTAAAAGCTGTGTAAATTCCATTATATATCCCATAGTTTGTAGATGATATAATCTTTCATACAAAGCAATCAAATATACACTTATTGGGATTTTAACCAAAAACCATGTAGCAGAATACATTTTGGCCTAAAATTTATGACGAAATTAGGAATTTTTTGGATATTTTTTATGACAGGGGGCATATGAGTAAAAATAGTTTTAAAAAAAAAAAAAAATTTTATAGCGGCCAAAAAATGTCATTTATGTGCCATATTGCATGACCGCTCAATTGTCAGTTAAACTAGCGCACCGCTGGATTAGCAAAAAATTGTAATCATAAATTGCAGTATCTATACCATAGTTTGTAGATGCTATAACTTTCACACAAAGCAATCAATATACACTTACTGGGAGGGGGTTTTTTTACCAAAAACATGTAGCAGAATACTTTTTGGCCTAAGTTTATCTACCAACTTTGAGTTTACTATATATTTTTATAGCCGAAAGTAAAAAATATAATGTTTTTTCCCTTCAAAAATTTTCGGTCTTTTTTTTGTTTATTTACGTTATTTTTTTTTATTTTATTTGTTGATCAATATTATTTTTTCTTTTTACTTCTAGAAAGCTCTGTTTTGGTGTTGTATGTGGGTGGTTGTATTTTTGTGTATTGGGGTACATGTTTGTATGGTACCACGTGCAATTTTTTTTGAATGGTTGTCAGCGTTGGTATGTGTTTTTAAAAGAAAGTTTTGTGGGTCATGGAGTGGTTTGATGGTTGTCAGTGGTGTTTGCAAGGGGTGGTGAATGTTGTATATTGTTGAATGGGTTGTTGAATGGTTTTAAGTATTATTGGGTAGTTGGGGGTTTGGTATTGATGGTGTTGTGAGTGAATTATGATTTGATGGTGTTTGGTGGAGTTTATAAGTGTAATATGGATGTGTTTGGAAATTGGAATAAAGGAAGTTTGGATTATGGTAAAGATTAAGGGTAAATGGTAGGATAATGTAATTAGAAGAGTTGGATAAAGGAATGGGAATGGTAAAAAAGAAATTGTATAAAAAGAATGATAATGTAAAAAGGTAGTGAGTTTGTAAAAAAGGATGGATAATGTGTAATGGAAATGAAATGTTATAAAATGGAAGAGTTAGAGGAGGAGAGAGAAAGAGAGGTTAGGGAAAATGAAGAATAAATGGGAAGGGAAGGGGGAGAGAGGTTGTTTGGGACAAAAGTTTGTAAAAACCCAAAGAAGCAAAATCGGGGGCAGAAAACTGAGGAAAGGGGCCAAGGGGAAACTTGCAGGGCTAAAAAAAGCGGAAAAGCTATCACCCTGGCTTTGGGCACCCCGGGGAACTTCAGATCAAGGTAATGGGGGAAAGGACTTGGGCCCTAGATAAAATTTCCAGGGGTTGGGCCAAAAATTGTGAAACCCCCAAAGGGGGGTTGGGAGGTTTTAGCAAGAAAGAAACGGGGGTTTAACTGGTAAATTGCCCTGAGGGGGCAAACAAATTCAGCTAAAGCAGCCCCCAAAACAAAATTTTATTGAGAAAATTTTTCAAAATGGGGGGCCTCAATAAAGGGGGAAAGGAAAAACTTTTTTTTAGGTGGTCCCCCGGACATTCGGAAAAAATTTAGGGAAAACCCCTGCATTTCCGGGAAATATTTGCTTCTCCCAAGATCATGTTTGGGTTTTCTACCTCTCTTAAATTGACCCTTCTGGGGGGCCCCCCTGTTTTTGGTTTTTTTAAACCCAAAAAGCTGCCCGGGTTTGTCCTTTTTTCCAAAAAAAATAACCAGACACCCCTTTAAAAAATTTGGCAAAAAGGGTTTTGGGAGTGCTTTCAGGGCTGCTTGAAATTTCCGGAGCACTGAAAATCTTTTTCCCCCCAATTGGGAAGCTAAAACCCCCCGCATTTGTTTTGTGAGTAATCGAAAAAGGGCTCCCTACTGTTTTTCCGGCATTGGTTGTAAACAAGGGTCCTTTTGAAAAGAAAAATGTAGGAGCGAGTGAGGGTTTTTTTGAGGTACCCACCATCACCGGGGCACTTTGGAGGGGGGGGTTAATTTTTTATATCTCCCTAAGATCTCAATCCGAAAAAAAATTTGGTAAAAAATTTCCCTTAAAGAAAATAATGTGCCCTTTTATGAACTCACATTTTTAAAAGTTTAAGCTCAGGGCTTTTCATAATTTTTTATTTTATTTTTTATTTTTTTTAAAATGGGGAGGGTTAGAGCTGGTTGTTGGTATTAGGTGTGTTGTTGGATGGGTTGTGTTGGGAGGAGGTGTATTGTGGGGATTTGGTGTGGGGGGGATTATTTAATGTGAAAAAAATGAAAAGAAAATGATTAAAAAAAAAAAAAATGTAATAAAATAGAATAAAGAAAAAATTAGTATAAAATGATGAGAGAAGTATGGATGTTGGGGGGGTGGGGAAGAAAAAAAAATTAAGGTGATAATAGGATATTATTAGGAAAAGATATATAGAGAAATTTGGCTTAAGGGGGAACGGGAGGAATATTGGGGGAGGTATAAAGGATAAAGGGAGCGGGAAAAATGGTTTCTTGGATAACCCCTGGAGGGGGGGTGAAATGGGGCAATGTTTTTCCCGGTTCGGGTTGGATGCGGGCAAACGCCCAAGCCCGGGTGGTGGAGCTCTTTGTAGTTTGCGGCGCCCCAAGAGTGATTTCCCTCCCTATTTCGAGGGGAATAAAAATTAATCACTGCCAGTCCACTTCCCCAAAAAGGGAGTTGTGTCATATAATATGAGCATTTGGGGCCTAGGGAAAAATTTTGGGGCCCCTTATCTTTTATAATGTGAGTGCAAAAAAGGGGCCCAGCCTTTTTTAGTTTTAAAGAGTTTTTTAAAGTTTTGTACTATTTGTGTTTTTTTTATTTGTTTTTAAAATTGCCATCTAAATCGGGGGAGTTTTTTTTTGGGAAGGATATAAAGTACAGAGTTTTTTCGGGGAGGATATCCCTCAGTCTTTTTAAAGCTTTTTAAATTTTTAAAGCCATATCGAAAAGGCCCAAATTCCCCATTGGTGAGGGGGGATTGGGGGCATTTTTCAGGGGGGATGGGTGAGAAACTTTTTTTTTTTTTTAAAAATTTTTTTTTTACCACTTTTTTTTGGGATTGAGCACAATTTTAATATTATTTTAAAATATTTTTTGGGGACTTTTTTTGGGACTTTTTGTCACTTTGTTAATAATTGTTTTTTGCGCTGGGGAAAGTTTTTGTATTTTTTTTTGTTTTTTTTTTACTTTCTTGAACGCTCCATTTTATTTTTGATTTTAGAAATTTTTAATTTTTCTGTGGGCCCCAAGTTTTTATTTATTTTTTATTCATTGGCCCGAGGGTGTGTTTCTTCCCTTGAGAAAGGAAACCCCACCCCAAATTTCCCGGGGTGGGCCAAAGGGGATATTTTTAATTTAAAAAAAAACCCTTCCGGGGTTCTTTCACTGGGAAAAATGACCATAATAAGATGAAAATTTTTTTGAAACTTCACTCTGATGCCTGGTATCCTTTTAAAAGAAAGAGAGATGGCCCTTGAGAAAAAGTTCTAAAAAGGGGCCCCCAGATATAAAAGGGAAAGTTACTGGGCCAGTTTGTCTAGCTCTTTTTGTGTTTTTTTATCCAGCCCAAAAATCTGTAGGCTGGGCCCCGGGGAATTTCCTGCTGTTTTGTAAATTGGGGGGGGTGAAGTGGTTGCCCTCATAACCCTGATGCTGGGTGAAAATACCCTCTTTAAATGCCGCCCGGCCCCAACCCCCTATGTACAAATTTTTCTTCCATGGAGCTTTTTTTTTTTTCATTTTTAGGGGTTTTAAATTTGGCAGGGTTGTGATTTGAGCATGTTCCGCTAACAGATTCCTTTATTGGGTTATTTTTCTTTTTTGTTGTAAAATTTTTGGTTCACAAATGTGGGTCACTGGGATATATTTCCCTTTTCAAACTTTTTTTAAAAAAAGGGGCCCCTTTGTTTTCTTGAAAAGTTGGTCACCTGTGCATTCAGTTGAGTAAGTGGAGTTTTTAAAGTGTGTTGGCCCATTGTTTTTTCTTTTACAATTTCATTTGGGGGGGTTTACTAAAAAATGGGGCCCCTAGAAACTGGTGTTTTTTGTGCCTATTAACAACCCGCTTCTAGGTTTTATTGTCAAAGCCCTTTAAATTTAAAAAAGCTGAAGTTAGAAATTTATTGGTTAAATATCCCCACTTTAACTAGATCTGTTTTTCACCATTTTAGTTAAAAACCCCCCATTGCAACATTATTAGCTGTGAGCCCTATTTCACCCGTTGTTCAAAAGAAGCATTTTGGGAATTTTAAAATGGATTCAAAAATGTTTTGGTATGAAAAGCAAAAATTTGACAAAAAAAACCCCGACCCTTTAAAAAAAATTAAAAAAGGGCTTTCCCCAAAGGTTTCCAGATCAAACACAAAATTTGTTTTGGAAAAAAAGCTTTGAGGAGGGATAAGGTATATCACTTATTTGTGTGGTTTTTGATGCACAAAAATTGGGAAAAAAATGTTTTCAACCAGTTTTCCGCCTTCCCACAGTACATTTCCCCCAGTACTGCAAGGGGATGTCACCCGGGCTTTGGGGGGATGACCCTACTTTTTTGTTTCCAAACCCCGGGGCACGCAGTGCACCACCCCCCACAAAATGCCCGTGTCAACCCAAAAAGGTAAATTGTACTCCCCAGTACCTGGCCGCTTTGAGAAAAATGGGGAGGCATGTGATTTGATATCAATGTCAATTGAAAAAAAAAAAAAAAAAATCCCTGATAAACCCCCCCGGGAGTAAAAGTGGGTTTCCTTTGGGGACACTGAAAAACTCTGATTTTAAAATAAATAAAAAAATAAAAAAAAAATGGGGGAAAAAAAGGATTTTAAAAACCCTACATCGTGTCCCTGATAACCGCCAAACCCCAGCATATGATTGGGGCCCGTACTGCCCTGGTGACAGTCATAAAAACATAAATGTAAAAAAAAATAAAAATTTTTTTTTAAAACTTCATTTTCCAAAAATTTTTGTGACAAAAATGTTTGATTTAAAAAAATCGCCATGCCTTACTTAAATACCTTGGACTGTCTACTTCCAAAAAGGGGTCATGGGGGGGGGGGGCTTTATTTGTACTTTCCTGGCATTTAAACCACTAGGGACTGCCACCGTAATTATACTGTGGCAAGCGGCCCCTGTAGGCAGAATCATGTATATAAACGTGATCCTTGTTTACATGCAAGGGGGCGTGCGCAAGGTGCTGCGAACTGCCCTGCCCGCTCAGCCATGGGTGTCAATCACCAATTCCCGGCCGGGTTGATTACCCGCCGGATCCCGGCGATTGCTGGCAATCATTGAAAACAGAGCGCGGCTGCTTGTTTTCAATGTCAGTTCCCAGCTCACTTTTTCCGGAGAGTGGAGCTTAGTTTTCTGGGACAGCGTGCAGCAGTGAAGTACACACCCCCTGCCACTAGAAAAACACTCCCCTCACACAGTTAACCTTTTGATTGCCTAAAAAAGGTAACCCCTTCCTCCCCAGTGCCATTGTTACAGTGTTTAGTGGGTTTTTTTTTTTTTTGCACTAATTACTGTATTGGTGTCACTGGGGATGTCGATGACCCAAGTCAGTTTCCCCCCCAGTGTCTGAACGTCCCCCTGCAGTCCCACATCCCACCACAAGTCGCTTATTGCCGCCATAAGTCGCTGATCGCCGCTATTATTAGTATACAAAAAATAATCCAGTATCTATACCCCGCCCAATTGTAAATGCTATAACTTTCACGTAACCAATTAGTTTACACGTATTGGGATTTTTTTGGGGACATGTCGCATAATACATTTTGCCAAATTTATGCCGAAAATTTGATTTTTTAATTTTTTTACTGGACATGTTTTATAGCAAAAACCCAAAATATTTTTTTTATCAAAATTGTGGGTTTTTTTTTTTATAGCGCAAAAAAAAAAAAACACACGGGGCGATCAAATCAGCTAAAGAAAGCTCAAGTCAGGGGGGAAAAAAGGATGAAAATTTTCTGTTTGTCCCGTGTTGATGACACGCACCATAACACAAAGTCTTATGTAACTGTTTCCCTGACCGCCTATAGCAGAAATACTGCTACGGGCGGCCAGTGCGCAAATCACATATAATATATATAATGATTCACCAAACCGTGGTTTTCATGCCCCCCCAGATAGCGTCAGTTGCCGCAGTACCCAGTCATCACTTTTAAACCCCCTTGATTCCCCAGGAAGGGGCTTTTTAACAAATAAACCTCCTTTGTGGAAAAGTTCTGAACGGATAAATATTTTTTTGATCAGATCAGACTATACCGCATTCACTTAGTTTACGTCCCCCAAAAAGCAGCATTGCGGGATCGCCCGGGCGTTTAGCCCCCCGCTTACCCCCCCTTCTCCCCCAGCAAGTGCGTTCGTAGGTCACTGTCACTTGTACATTACAAAAAAAAAAATCGCAGTGTTGGCAGAATCAGGCTTGTCTCTTAGCATTCCCGGTAATTTTGATGACTCTATATCAGCAGAGTGCCGAAATAGGGCCACGTTATCTTTTGGTGAACTGGAAAGAAACCCAGGGGGTTTTAGTACATCCTGGTCTTTCAAAAACCTTTAGATTGTAAGCCCCCGGGTCGGGCCCCTCCAACCCTCTTGTATTGAACTGCTTTGTTCTGATGTCTTCCCCTTTATATTGTACACGCTGAGCAAACTGTTGACACTATTATAAATCCTGTATAACAATAATAACTGAAAGGCTACAATTTCCCGGGGGAAATTGTGCGAAGTGTTCTTGCCTCCCCCCATAGTCTACAATGGGTGGGGGAAGGAACGGGGGGGGGTTGAGTAACGTTGTTGGTTTGGGGTGGCTGGAGAAAATGTGAAAAGTTTTGGGCCCGGGGAGGTAACTTTATGGAGTGGGCAGAGAAAACTGTGTGGAGTTTTTTGGGGTGGTAAAGATAGTAAACATTACACAAACCATTGATTGACAAATTTAAAAAGGCACAGGCAAGCTTTATAGAGTGAGAAAAATGCATTCAACTTTTTTTTTTGAGTTTTACACTCTAGCGTTTTTTTACTCTGCTCACACACCTGGGTTTCCCATGGCAACCACTCGCAAGGGGGGAAAGAGCGGTTAAAACAAACGCTCCCCCTTGCTCACTTCACTGGTGGGTTTCCTCTTCAAATGTTTTTTTAAAAATTATAAAACTTTATAAAATTGCTTTTTTTTGTGAGAATCACAAGACCCAGCCTTAATTTTGATGCATAGTATGTCTCTGAAATATTAAAAAAAATTTAAGGCCGGTCGCATTTAGAATTGCCCCTTTAAATTTGCTGGCTAGAGTGGGTTTCAAAGAAAGTCAAAGGGCGGATGGTTGCAAACAAATTGTCATATTGTGAAAGCTATCGGACTATGGTTAGGCGTTGACATTTTTTTTG
>CATNWA010001700.1:0-28954 GCA_951230385.1 Staurois parvus
CATCATTACTATTCATTCTGAAATGTTAACAAGGTGACCCTAAATGCATTACAATTTTTTTTTGCCAAGAGATAAGGTTTTTTCCCCTTTCCTGAATAAATTCCCAAGCTGGATAAAAATTCACAGTGTGGGAATAGGGAAAAAGGGTTTCATACAATTTAAAAAGCCAGCTTTAAAAATGTTGTCCTTGCAAAATGACAAGGCAGTCACTAATAAATTTATTTTTCCCTCTCCTTGCATTACGGAAGTGAAAGCTTATTTTTCTCTAGGGCAGGTGCATCCTGACTATCCCTAAAAATTTTTTGTTTCCCTTTCACCTGCCTCTTTTAAAGGGACAAGCCATGTTCTGAACCCAAACCTCATTGTGAGTTGTGAAACTCTGTAACCCACTATAAGTATCAAACATGTCATTAAAATTTTCACATTAAATTCAACATATCCCTTGGAGGCAGTTATCAGCACAGCCATCAAACCCTGTTTGGGTGTAATTTTAATACACTCTTCAGCCTAGTAAAATTTACTCCTTTTTTCCTTCCCATGATAAGTCTGACTTGTTTTTTTTTTGAAAACACCTGGCATCAAACCATCATTTATAAAAAGCCCCTTTATTAGGCAAACCTTAAGCTTTTGACTAATGCAAATCTTAAAGGGGGGGGCATTTTTTCCCGCACGTTTCAGAGACAGTCCTTTCATAGGACGTGACACGCACGTTGTGTATTTATTTTTGCATGCCGAATCCCTTTTTCACTCGCACAAAAACGACTGTTAATTTTTTTTAAAAAAATGCATTTTGTGAACAAAAAATAAAAACAGCACTGGATTGGACATTCTGTAAGGGCCAAATTTTTTCCAAACCAATAGCACTTATGGTAATAACAACCATGCGACATAAAAGATCAGTTTGGCATAATTGATAATAAAGGACTAATCCAGATAAATGGGGTGTTTTGTTACTTTGTGCTTTCCCAACAGCTCATGTGCGCCAAAAACATATACAATAACCAGCCCCATATTTCGCTTCCACAGCCAACATTTTTCTGTTTTTTTACAGACTTTGAAGATTCTGTAGCCTTTACAACATTTCAAACAGAAAACTCTCAGGGGGTTCTAAGGTTAAGGGGCCATTCATACCACATGGGGTGGACTGCATTGGGCACTATTCCAGTGAAGTACACCACAGCCTTGTCTCCCTATCTCCAGGGTTTATCCATGCATTGCAGGGGTTTTGGGAATAGTATTTTCTTTTTTTGCCACGCAGTGCAAGGCAATCCACTGCCTCCCCCATACAGCCCACATTTGAACTTTATCAGATGTCTATATGACACTGAAAAATTCACAAAAAAAGGAAAATGTGCAATGCGCTGACTTGGTTTGGACTGCACCACACACCAGCATCCTTAGTTGAACATACCCTTAAATAGTTTACCTTTTACTACGGTTTCCTTTACCCTTCATCCTTTTAAATGCAGAAATTTACAAAGGACCTTTGCACTGAAAAGCAGCAGGTGGGGGTTGAAGTTAAAAATTGAAGGACGCCCCACCCCCCCTCCCTACAGCACATATGAACAGAGCTGAGGGTTGCAGCACAGGTTTTTTTCTCTCCCATTTTATCTTTTTTCTCTTAGTGTCGGGAAAAATTTTCCTGAGAATGACTCATACAGATAGTAAGGAAAAAGGGTCCCCTGTTTTCCCCGAAAATAAGACCTCCCCCCGAAAATGAAACCATTTTGTGACGGGGTTTTTTTCAGCCGGGAAAGGTGGAATCCAATCCGCAACCTCTGGCAACTGGGCCCGTCACACCCATACTACTGCTCTTTTAAACACAGAACGCGGCTGAAGTGACAGCACCACCACTCCCAAAAGAACCTCCCTACCTCTGTACTCACTGTGGGACAGGGAAGGAACAGATATCTGTGGGTGCAGTATGCAGTGTGTTTAGGGGCGGGGTAATCTCCTCCGGGCAGCCTAATGCATGGAAGCCGATCCCCCCGGGGGTGATAACCAGCCAGGGGGGAAGAGGCGGAGGGGTGAGGAAGATAGGACCCGAAACGGGAGTTACTATAGAGAGGGCCCGGCTGCTGACAGCTGTGTTTTGCAAAGCTAGCTAACCATATGAGGGGCATTTGGAGGGGGAGGGGGATGTGCAAAAGGTGAGCTGAAGTCAGGTGTTGCAGAGGTAAATTGAGTCAGGTGAGTTGCAGACCGGGTGCATAGGTGATTTGTGGCTGGGGGGAGGGGCAGAGGTGACTGAGTTGCAACCCCCCTTTTGCACCCCCCAGCCACAGCTTAGCCGGGCACCCCCTGGCCACAGCTCACCCTGCACCCTTTTCTGCAACTCACCCCCTCACCCTGTCTGTGGCTCATATCTGCACCCTGTCTGAAACTCACCTGTCAAGTCACCCCTGCAACACCTGACTTCAGCTCACAAATGTCATCATCCGCCCTCCCCCATAGTAAACCTCATCCACAACTCCCTGCAGCTCACCTCTGCACCCCCTGTCCACACCTGAACATTTAAAAAATAAGACCTACCCTGAAAAATAAGACCTAGTGGTTTTTTTGAGCCCAAAAAAATATGACAGTGTCTTATTTTTGGGGAAACACGATAGCAGACAGAAATGACACTTAATACTCTGGATTAAAACAATCCACACACTCACTATAGAGCATGGTTTCTCAACCAGGGTTCCATGGAAGGCTAGGGTTTCTCAAGAGATTGCTAGGGTACTTTGAGCCAGGAACAATTCTGCCTCTCACAAGTTCCTACTAACACCCCCTTGACTTTTTTAGCTTTTTGAAAGGGGGTCATTCTTCCCAATGCCCACAAGAGTATGGATCATTAATTCCCATGATCATCACAAAAATGTATCATGAGTTGTAGAAATATTCATTTTTTAACAGGGGTTCCCTGAGCCTGGAAAAGTTATTTTGAGGGGTTCCTCGTTGTTGAAAAGGTTGAAAAGGTTGAAAAAGGCTGTTATAGAGGGATAAGCCTGTTCATTTTCATGTCTGAGGTTTACAACCACTTTGACTGACCTCTAGTCAGCTGATAAAAATCCCCTAAATAGTAAAGGTCTAATGCTCAATTACCTAATCTAGCTAACATAAACGGCCAATTCTTATGAACCAATCAAAAATTTTGGGGCATAGATGACCCTGCTGATACCACCCAGTTTCACAAACTTCTATTAAGAAACAAAAAGTGCCAAGCAGAAAAAGAGATGTCTGAACTGGAATGCAGCCCGTCAGCTGCCACCACTGTTTGGTTATTCGACAGCCATAGGGGCTGTCTTTTAGAATAAAAAAAGCTGGAAGCCAACGATTCATTTGTCTACATTGTTTAGCATGAGATCCTGAGAGGCAAACCAATATTTTAGAAGCATACATTCCCTATTCACACAATTCAATTTTTTTTGCTGTATATCATGATTCCTAGCCATCGTATAATCATGTATTGCTCTGTGTATTCCATGCTCCACACAGTTGAATTTTCTACATTGTGCTGTACACTTCCTATTCCAAACCATCCCATTCTGCATGCTAAACCTTGGGTTTCTATTCTACATTCCTTCTTCTTTATGTGCTGTACATTCTTTATTCCACAATATTACTTCTGTATGATTGATATTCTGTATACCAGGGGTCTCCAAACTTTCTAAACAAAGGACCAGTTTATTGTCTTGCAAACTTAAGGGGGGCTAAATGTGGCCAGTGGGAGTAGAAAATGTCCTGGTATCAGTGGAGTAAATGGTGTTCTCTGTTTGGTTCCTTGGTACTAGGGAGAGAAATAGTGCCCCATTGTTGGTGTCAGGGCGAGAATAGTGCCCTACTGTTGGGGTCAGTGGGAGGAATAGTGCCCTACTGTTGGGGTCAATGGAGGAATAGTGCCTCGCTGTTGGGGTCATTGGGAAGACTCATGCCCCATCATCGGTGTCAGTGGAGGAATAGTGCCCCATCTTTGGTATTAGGGGAAGAACATGACCCATTGTTGGTGTCATGGGAGAAATAGTTCCCTGCCATTGGTGTTAGTGGGAGAAATAGTCTCCCCACCATTGGTGTTAGTGGGAGAAATAGTGCCCCATTGTTGTGTCAGTGGGAGAAATAGTGCCCCATTGTTGGTGTCAGTGGGAGGAATAGTGCTCCATAGTTGGTGTCAGTGGGAGGAATAGTGCCCCATTGTTGGTGTCATGAGAGGAATAGTGCTCCATAGTTGGTGTCAGTGGGAGAAATAGTGCCCCATTGTTGGTGTCAGTGGGAGGAATAGTGCTCCATTGTTGGTGTCAGTGGGAGGAATAGTGCCCCATCTTTGGTATTAAGGGGAAGAATAGTGCCCCATCTTTGGGTCTCAGTGGGAGAAATAGTGCCCAGTTGTCAATGGAAGGAACTATACCCCATTGTTACTGACAATGGGGGGTATAAATTGCCCCAAGGGTCAGATAAAAGCTAGCCAAAGGCCCGCATCCAGCCCTCAGGCCACACTTTGGAGACCACTGCTGTATATCTGCTGCCATCTTACACTATCTGTGCAAACAGGCTGTTGTTTTTTTATTGCTACATGTCAAAAGCTCTATAGGGCAAACTTCATGGTCGCCAGACTTTTGAAAGCAAGGTAGATTTTTAAGCAGTTTTTGCAGGGATTACTAGAGATGTGATTTTGAGTGAGGAAGGAATAAAGAGCTTAGAACAGCCTCTATGCACAGGTACCATTAGATAGGATAGCATAAAAAACATTATGGGGCACTTTAAATATCTCATTTGTGTGCTGTTAAATGCATATTGCCCTGTGATCCACAGTAAAATTCATATTTTAAAAAGAACTTGATATGCCACTTAAGCTGTGTTTGGGTGTTGTGTGAAAATGTTTTCTGTATAATTAGACAGAAGGGAGTTGCTCTACTATCTCAGACTTATGCTTTTTCAGTGACAACACCCATCGCAGTGCGTTCAGTGCCTGCTTACATTTGGTAAGTTTTTATTTTTACAGTCTAGCTGTAAGATTTCACTTCAAAATACAGAAATAGTTTTGCTGTGGGATGGGGGATGGCTACAGAAATAGTCTGGAGACCTTAGTTCAGTCACTGCTACAATACGTATACAGTTGTCTATTTACTCTGTAAAGAATCAGAATATTGAACTGCCTTATATATACGTGGTCCTTAAGTTGCCAGGGTCACATCTTGACCAATATTTGGTGTACTCAGCATTCTATAAATATTTGAAGGAATGTGGAGTTTTAACTTAACAAACGTCTTGGTCCATTGAAAACACTTTCAGCATACCAATGATTGTGCAGGTGGACTTAAATACAGATGTCTTTTTAGGACTTGTTGACATGAATATTTTTTGTTTGGCCTTTTGTACGCATGGCTTTTGTAGTTTGACAATCATTTCGACATCTTCTGACATCATTTTTATTGAAGTGTTTTTTATGGGATGTTGATGGAAGAAGCACATTTTTAAAATAGTTTTCAGATGGATTTGTGTAATACCTGCATGTTTAAACTGGTAATAAACCCAAAAACAAAAGTTTAATATATCACAATTTACCAATCCTTAAAGCTCAACTCCAGGCAAATAAAAATGTCTGCCTTGCAGAGAGGCTGTACCTGCACTGCAAAGGTTAACTGCTCATT
The DNA here is from genome assembly GCA_951230385.1 of Staurois parvus. NCBI lineage: Eukaryota > Metazoa > Chordata > Amphibia > Anura > Ranidae > Staurois > Staurois parvus. The sequence goes on from CATNWA010001700.1 coordinate 5,634, forward strand.
TTTGTCTGGGGTAACTATGAAAGGAGCTATACTTACCCGATTCCTCCACTCCTATTTGCAGCTAGACTGGTTCCTGCGCTTCGCACCCCGTACTCAGCGTCGGGGATGACGTCATCAAACCAGAGCAGCGCCCAAATGCTGCTCGGGATGGAGGAAGCGCGCATAAAATGTTGGTGCTAAAAAATTTCTGTATAATAAAAAATAATAATGGCGAAACGTGGAAGTGCTGTCTGCCGGAGGAGCAGAGGATCAAAAGCAAAACTTTTTCCCTTTCTCCCCCTAGACCAGCCTTTCTCGGGGGGTGACCCTGGGGGCCTTGGGGTTTTCTTTAGGGTCCCTTGGCAAAATTCAAAAAAATTTCCCAAAACTTCTATACAACCAGGGGGTGGAACAAGCCTCCTTTTGTTATACAAAGCCACGGGTTTCTTTGTGCACCATTACGACCTTCTAGCGCCGGCGCCTGACAACCAATGACAATCTTCAGTTGATAAGGGGGATTCAGCCCTGCACCATACATTTTTTGACCCTCCCTCCCCCTCCCCATACCCCCCATGCCCCCCCCACCCCCCGCTGGCTTGTATACAGGCGGGGCACATAAGCTCATAATGGAGAAAAACTGAGGAAGAAGAAAAACCCGAATACACCAGCACCAGGGGGCAAAAGTGATCTGCTTTGGAAGAATACTCACCTCTAATGTTGGTGTCCTACAGTGTGGGTGTTGCTTTGTATATAAAAATAATAGAATATTTTTCACTTTTTTAGAATGGGGTCCCCTTTTTTAAAATTATGGACATCAGAGGCATCCCATTTAGAAGGGGGGCCCCCTCAAACTGCCCCATAATTTTAAAGGGTGCCTCAGGACTGTTCATAATTTTTAAAAGGTCCCTTTGACTAAAAAAAGGGTTGAAAAAACACGCCCTAACAAAACAACTAAAAAACGTTTGCGGGTCTTTATTCTGAGTTTGGGGGCTCGGGTCAATTGAATGGTGAGCCCCCGATGTCGCACCAAGTCATATGCGTGGTAGTCATGGCCCGGGGGCACAGAACTCAAAGGGGGATGGCTAAAGTAGCTGTCACTTCAAGTGCAGAGCTGGGACCTTATGGGCTGGAAAACGTGAAGTCTCCTTTACGTGGGCACTTTTGGAGAAATTCATTGTACTACAGGCAAGCTTTATTATAAGTTTACCTTTGGGGTACAATGTCCAACAGTTTTTTAATTAGCACTTTAAATTGGGGGTTTGCCGGGGTTTTTTTTTTTTAAAACTTTTTTTGCTACCTGTGATCTTGCCATAACACACTTCCTGTTTTGGGGTGCTCAATCTAGAGCGGAGCAACTGAGACACCTTTGTACAGCACATTATCATTAAGTGTAGTGTAAAATGCACTAGCAAACTAAAGGGGCTTGACTAACAAATTAAAACTGCACTCAGTTAAAACATTTGGGGCAATTACACAACATTTGTTTCCCTTTTTGGGGAAAAGGTTATACATACAGTGGGGATCAAAAGTTTGGGCACCCCAGCTAAAAATTTGATTAAATGTGCATAAAGAAGCCAAAGGAAAGATGGAAAAATCCCAAAAAGGCATCAATTCGATTAACATTCTATAGTCAACAAAAGTTAGATTTTTTTTCCATCATTTACACTTTCAAAATAACAGAAACAAAAAAATGCCTGCAAAAGTTTGGGGCACCCTCAGAATTTAAAAAAGCACCCCCCCTTTGCCAAGCTGAGACCCCGCCATGTCCTGGGGTTGTTCTCAATCATCGCTGGGGGACCAGGTGATGTCAACTCAAAGGTTTTAAATGCCCAACTCATCTGAACCTTGCCCCAACAATCAGCACCATGGTTCTTCAAGATTTTTTAAAAAATGAAAATTTAAATAGTTTACGCTCACAAAGCGGGGAAGGCTATAAAAGATGCTAAGCGTTTTTAATTCAATATCCCCCTGTTTTTGGAATGTAATAAAGAAAAAGGCAGTCATCAAACAGGGAATTAAAGCAAGATCTGGGAAAACCAAGAAAAATACAGACAGAACAGCTCGAAGGGTTTTGGAAAAAAACAATTCAAAACCCACGTTTGACGCACGATCCCTCCAAAAGACTGGGGAACACTGATGTTGTGGTAAAATATTCCCCCAAAAAAACGATACTTTTTACAAATATGGGCTTTTATGGAAGAGTCACAGAAAAAAACCTTTTCTACCCTCACCACAAAAATCATCGTTTGAAAAATTGCAAATGAACATATGACAAAACCTGATCATTTTGGGAAAAAAGTTCTGTGGACCGATGAGGTTAAACTTGAACTTTTTGGCCGGAATGAGCAAAGGTACTGTCAGGAATGGACTGGCCAGCAATGGTGGGGGCTCACCTGCCTTTTTATCTGCAGTACCCCCGGGGTGGGCCCCGGGGGGCTCCCAGCAACAAGACTCAACCTTCAGCCAGCTAACACCGGGAAAGATGAACGGGGTATTTAAGGATGGCCAACTGCAACTCTGCCTTGGTGTTGTGTTTGTCCGGGCCCTTCTCTGTCCGCATCCTTTTTCGTCCTTTGCTGACCCTGTCGATCTATCCCTGCTGACTTTTCCTGCTCATCCCGGGTCGCTCCGACCATCCCTCTCCTGACCCCTGTACCACGCTGCTTGCACCTGTTCTGATCCCTGGGTTGTGACCCCGACCATCCCTGCCTACCCTTGACAAAAGCTCTAGCTACCTGCTGAACCTGGCCTGTGACCCCGACCCATCTCCGCTTGCTCCCCCTGTACCTACCTCCCCCTATTGATATTGACCCGGCCTGCCTGACGACGCTTGCTTGTGTACTGTAATCTGTGGGTGGTTGGTTTTTGGTTTGTTTGCACGGTGATAATGTTTTCGTAATTTACCACACGCGTATATGTATGTAATTGTTAGTGTTAAAAAACTTATAATGTTTATCACATATCTGAAATTCTGCGTTTCCCTGCGTCAGTCACACATCTCTGGTCACACCCTGGAGCCCTGACATTACCACCAAGGCCAATCCTGACCAGACAAGTGAGCTGCAGCAGGGAAGCCATCTTGCTTGTAGCGCTGCGGGAATGGATGGATCTGGATGAGGTTGTATTATATACTCTGCTAGTAGTTTGATGACAGGATATGCTTATCAAGAAACCTTGAAGGAGTATAGCCCGGCGGATGAACTGCTAAATGTATACGGCTCGCTCATGTTCTAGTCGATCAGGGCACAGATTACTCTATGGTGCAGCCCATTTGATTCAGGAGTTTGTGTTGTGTTGGTTCATCTGGTTCCCAACCGAATGCATGAGGATGAACTTTTTGCCAACCATTATTAGAAGCTGGACCAGGGAAGAGTCCCTGGTGTGTTAATAGAGGATGATGTGGGTTATACTTTCTGGAGCGTTGAATATTCCACATGTTACACCACAGACACTAAGAGATTGTGATAAACGCAATGCAGTGTCATTGACCAGACAGGCTTGTGTAAGCTCAAGCTTTGTTCAACCCCATACTGCAGACATGGAACGCGTACTTGTTGCAAAGCACCCAGCCTCAGTCAGCTTAACAAACTGAAGACATGCTTCGAAAATCCATTGCTTCAAAGCTCTACTCCTGTATTCCCAACAGCTCCGCCCATTACAAGCCCCTGTATACTAGGCTATCTACCGCATGTCAGCGGTACCCTGTTCCCACTCCGCTGCCACCTATCCTGCCTTTAACCCTGTAAAAAATGAGCCCTCTGTAGCAACTGCTCCCTCTCCTGTTCCATCCTCCAGTCTTCTTCTCTGTCTCCAGCTGCTCCATTCGTTTGCAGACCTGCGTTTACTTGCAGTGCTCCAGTAGTTAAAACCAGAAAAAGAAGCGAAAATTCTTTCCACCCAATACGCATCCTGCCAGTATCCAAAAACCGGTTGAACCTGCCTTCCGTGGTTCAGCCTGGAAGCCTTACTAATCCCCTACTCAGCCTGATGCTCTGTACTCAGCCTGAGCTCTACTTCAGCCTGAAGCTCATCTACTCGGCCTGAAGCCTCTACTACGGCATGCAGCCTGAACTCGGACCTCTCTCTTCAGCCTGAAGCCTCTACTCAGCCTGAATGCCTCTACTCGGCCTGAAGAGCCTCTACTCAGCCGGACGCCGGCATTCAAGCCTGATGCCTCTACCCAGCATGATGAACTGATCCAGCCTGACGATCCTATTAGGCCAGTTGACTCGATGCCCGCTGTTTGATCCAGATGATCCGGTACCTGATCCGGTGCCCGCTATCGTGCCAATTGACTCAGAGCCCGCTGTCGTACCTGGTGACTCGGTGCCCACTGCCTTGCCAGATGACGCGGTGCCCGCTGGCGAGCCCAAATGACCTGATGCCTGGTGACCCAGGGCCCCCGCTGGTCATACCTCTGGTGACCCGATGCCCGCTGTCGAGCCAGACGATCCAATGTACCTGGTGACCCGGTGCCCACTGTCGTGCCTGTTGACTCGGAGCCCACTGAATCGGTGCCTTGCCAGATGACGCGGTGCCCGCTGTCGAGCCAAATGACCTGATGCCTGGTGACCCTGTGCCCGCTGTCCAGTACCTGGTGACGATCCCCAAATGTCTGAGCCAGACCCCGGTACCTGATGACCCGGTGCCCCACTGTCGTGCCTGTTGACTCGGAGCCCACTTGCCTTGCCAGATGACGCGGTGCCCGCTGTCGAGCCAAATGACCTGATGCCTGGTGACCCGATGCCCGCTGTCCGGCCAGACGATTCAATGTCTGCCCCAGTGCCCGCGGTCATGCCAGTTGACTCGGAGCCCACTGCCTTGCCAGATGACGCGGTGTGCTCGCTGTCGAGCCAAATGACTTGATGCCTGGTGACCCGATGCCCGCTGTCCAGTCAGACGATCCAATGTCTGACCCAGTGCCCGCGGTCATACCAGTTGACTCGGAGCCCACTGCCTTGCCAGATGACGCGGTGCCCGCTGTCGAGCCAAATGACCTGATGCCTGGTGACCCGATGCCCGCTGTCCAGCCAGACGATCCAATGTCTGACCCAGTGCCAGCGGTCATAGGCCAGTTGACTCGGAGCCTGCTGTCGTGCCTGGTGACTCGGTGCCCGCCCGCTGCTCTGTGCCTGGGGGCCCGGTGACCGCCGCTCCGCCTGGGGGTCCGAGCGCCTGTCGCCCCCGCCTGGGGGTCCGATGCCCCGTCCCGCCTTGGGGGCCCGATGACCGGTACGCCCGCCTGGGGCCCGAACTGCCCGTCGCCCCGCCTGGGGGCCCGGTGCCCGTCGCCCCGCCTGGGGGCCCGGTGCCTGTCGCTCCGTCCTGGGGCCCGATGCCTGTCGCCCCGCCTCGGGGACCCGGTGCCCTGTCGCTCCGCCGGGGGCCCGAGACTGTCGCCCCGCCCTGGGGGCCCGGCGCCCGACCCGCTCCGCCTGAGGCCCGGGGCCTGGTGCACCTGGGGTCGGCCCCGCGCCCGCCTGGGGGCCCGGTGCCTGTCCCCCCGCCCGGGGGCCCGTGCCTGTCGCCCCCGCCCAGGGGCCCGATGCCTGTCGCCCCCGCACGGGGGCCCGATGCCGGTCGCCGGGGCGGTCCCGCCCGGGGGCCCGATGCCTGGCACCCGCCCGGGGGCCCGATGCCTGTCGCCCCGCCTGGGGGCCCGATGCCTGTGCCCCGCCCGGGGGGCCCGGTGCCTGCGCCCGCCCGGGGGCCCGGTGTGCCCTGCTGCTCCGCCCGGGGGCCCGGTGCCGCTGCCCGCCCCCGGTCCTGCTGTGCTCCGCCCTGCTGCCGCCGCCTGGTAATCCGATGTGCCTCTGCCCGGAGTCCTGCCCGATGTGCCTCTGCCCGAGTCCAGCCCGATGTGCCTCTGCCCGGAGTCCTGCCCGATGTGCCTCTGCCCGGAGTCCCTGCCCGATGTGCCTCTGCCCGGTGGAGCCTCTGCCCGATGTGCCTCTGCCCGGAGTCCAGAGCCCGATGTGCCTCTGCCCGGAGTCCTGCCCGATGTGCCTCTGCCCGGAGTCCTCCTGCCCGGTGTGCCTCTGCCCGATGTGCCTCTGCCCGGAGCCTCCCCGGATGTCCAGCCCGGTGTGCCGCTGCCCGGAGTCCTGCCCGGTGTGCCAGTCTTTGATATCCCGCCAGTTACCAGACCCGGGCGGTGGAACATTTTGCCCAGCTAGGACTGTTTGGAGCGTCCTGAGGCCGCTCCTTGAGGGGGGGGTACTGTCAGGAATGGACTGGCCAGCAATGGTGGGACTCACCTGCCTTTTGATCTGCAGTACCAGGGCTGGCCAGCGGGTGCTCCCAGCAATCAGAGACTCAACCTTTCAGCCAGCTAACACCTGGAACTGATGATACTGGTGTATTTAAGGGATGGCCAGACTTGCAGACTCTGCCTTGGTGTTGTGTTTGTCCTGGGCCCTGTATCTGTCCTGCATCCTGTTTCTGTTCCTTTGCTGACCCTGCCTGATCTGAACCGCTGCTGACTTCTCCTGCTCTGATTCCGGCTCGCTCCTGACCATCCCTCTGCCTGACCCTCTGTACCACGCTGCTTGCTACCTGTTCTGATCCCTGGCTTGTGACCCTGACCATCCCCTCTGCCTGACCCTCTGTACTACGCTGCTAGCTACCTGCTGAACCTGGCCTGTGACCCCGACCCAATCTCCGCTTGCTCCCCCTGTACCTACCTGCCCTATTGATATTGACCCGGCCTGCCTGACGACGCTTGCTTGTATGTACTGTTATCTGTGGTGTGGTTGGTTTGGTTTGTTTGCACTGTATTATGTTTTAGTATTGCACTGCGTTTAATGTTTGTATGGTTAGTGTTAATAAATTGTATTGTTTATATCACATATCTGAAGTCTGCGTTTCCCTGCGTCAGTCACACACCTCTGGTCACACCTGGGAGCCCTGACAGAAAAAGCTGAAGTTAAAGAGATGATGGCTTCTACAAATGGATAATGATCCTAAAACACACTCTCGAATCCACGGGAATTACATCAATTGGCGTAAACTGAAGGGTTTTGCCATGGCCTCGCACAATCTCCTGACCTCAACATAATTGAAAATCTATGATAGACCTTAAAAGAGCTAAGTGCGGTGACAGACAGCCCAGAAATCTCAAAGGAACTGGAAGACTTTTGTAAGGAAGAATGGGCAAAGGGATACCTCAAGACAAGAATTGAAAGACCTCTTGGCTATGGCTACACAAAAAAGCGTTTACAAGCTGTGTTACCTTGCCAAAGGGGCAGTACAAAGAATATTAACTCCTGCAGGGTGCCCAAACTTTTGCAGACACCATTTTTTTGTTTCTCTGTTATTTTGAAAGTGTAAATGATGGAAAATAAAATCTAACTTTTGTTGACATATTATAAGAATGTTCTAATCTGTAATTTGATGCCTTTTGGAGATTTTTCCATCTTTCCTTGGCTTCTTTATGCACATTAATACATATTTTTTTAGCTGGGGTGCCCAAACTTTCGATCCCCACTGTAAAATGAATATAAAAACTGACAATTTTAAGCTTTCCTTCTCAGTTTTGATATGGTTTGTCTCAACTTTATTTTAATTTCCCAATTTTCCTCTGGACAGCTTGGTCTGTGACCCTAGATTTACACCAAGCATTTTTCCGTAATATTTTTGCAGAAATGCAGCACAGTTCCATTTAACATGATTTCCTATTGGGACATGTTCACATCTCGCGCGTTTTCATCACCCGGTGCATTTTTTTGGAAAGGATCAGGGACTTTTTTTGAATGCAAAAAGTTGTGTTTTTGGTTCTATAGACCTTCAATGGAAACACTGCAAGCAAAGCATGTAGTGCATTTTTGCTGCATTTGTTATGCATTTTGCCATGTTTTTGATGCGTCTTGCATTTTAAATCTGCCTAGGAACAAGAAACATGGAAAAAAAAATGCAAAACACATAAAAAATATGCAACAAAAACGCAAAATGCACTTCTAAAATGGATCAAACACCAACCTGCATAGGTGTGAACCTAGCCTAAAAGTAAGTTGTAAAATAATGTACTTACTGGCCAAATCAATGGGTGAAAAAAAAAAATTCTTAAAAAGAAAATTAATGTAGCCACCATGTCTAAGAATAGGTAAACTGCAATATACTGTATTAAATTCCTATTTGTGGCTTTTAAAGTTCACCTGTTCCTAAACTTTGCACATTAAACTATTTACATTGCTTTTATTGCTGTTTTCAGAATAAGTAATTGCTTTAGTGGTCAACCCTGTGCACATGTTCAATACATGAAAAAGAAAACAAATGCAGCCACGCACATCTAAAAAAAATCAGTAGGCACAATAAAATGCATTTTTCGTTTTTGGGGTTTAATACCACTTTAGGGTTATTGTAGTCGTATTAGTGCACAGTTGAGTACTTTTAATTTGCATTAACAAAATGTAACTGTTAGTTCAAAAAAAGAAATGATCACCAAGAGTATGTAGCGTGTTTTTGTTGTTGTATACCTGCATGCACTGGTTGTTTTACCAAACATCCCACACAAAAAAAAGATTTCAACTGTTCTGTAAAAATATATTAGACAAATGTCTCTCTCAGAATATCTCAAAATATCTGCAGTCCAAATCAAGAATGAAAGAAGATCAAATAGCCCAGGAATGTGTCCCCCCCAAAACTTATTAGGTCCATATGTTACTCAGGGGATGTTTATATCAGTCAGGATTCCTTATCCGTTATGGTTGTGTGTCCACTATAAAAAAGACAGGAGTATAAAGCCACTGGCCAACTCTATTAGACCTCCAAAAGGAAAGCCAAATAGCCCCCCATCCAGGTGAGCCAGCACTCCAATCAACCTACAGCGCCATCCCAATAGACTGGCTACACCAGTTTCCTGAGGACTCCAGTTTTTTAGCAAATGTGTGCTACACCTTCATGTTTTGCAAGTTTTGGAGAAGGAAGCTCCACACCATACAAGAGACCAGTGACAATATAGCACAAAAACAGGCTCTTGCCAGGACCACAACCTGTGAGTTCAGAGCACTGGTTGCATTTAATGTTAGCACTTGGATGGGAGCTAATTGGCCTACCTTTTGCAGGTCTAATAGCATTTGTTGAGTATCTTTGAGTGGCTTTACCATATTTCATGTTTTTTCCAGACTCTTCTTTGGCTCCTGAGTGGTCCTCAACAATCCAGAGAGTATTGCTGATATGATAAATGTTAACACACTTCTCTGTATGATTGTATTGTGAGAGCGAGGTGTTGTGCTGATGGTCCCACAGGTGGTGAGTCTATGGATGCCCTGCACTCCAGGAAGCAGTTTGAAAATGATATGCTTGGGAGTAGATTTACTAAAACTGGACAACTCAGAATCTGGTGTAGCTGTGCATGGTAGCCAATCAGCTTTCATAACTTCAGTGTTTGGTGTTCAATTAAAGCTATGTCAATAAAACTGGAAGCTGATTTGGTTTTTCTATGGTCAGAGCTGCACCAAATTTTTGCACGCTCCAATTTCAGTAAATCTTACCCCTTGGTGTCATTTGACCTAGAATAAATACCAGCGCTAGATTATACAGCTGGTGGAGTCCTAGACGGGGGGAAGAGAAGGTGAGTAATTGCAATCAGAGCTATTTGAAATATATAATAAAACTGGACTTAAAGCAATGTTTACATTAAAAAAATGTGAATTTTATATGGGGAAATGTTTACTAGCTATTTCTTACTTTGCATTTTGGTAAATGCAGCTTCTCTTACTGTGTGTTGAATTTTAATGTGACATACAAAGTAGAAGCATTTCCATAAGCATCTCATATGCATTCTAACTTTAATCTCAAATGAAAGGCATATTTCCTTGGAAATTCTATAAAACTATGCTCTGACATGCTTCTGAGTCCATGTAGACAAACCTCTATAAATTAAAACAGTCAATGACGGAAATTGTTGGGATTGCTGCTGCAGCCCCCCTGGCAACAGATCAGAACTAACAAAGAAAATAGTCAAAATAACAATAGTCCCAGCCACCTTTTAAGACACATTCCTGAGACAGTGGTGCCAATAGACATGAGCCCATCATGTCTAGTAATGAATCAGGCTTTGAGTGTGCAAAATTTAAAGTGGTTCTAAAGTCTAAAAAATAAATTATTACCATTAATCCACTTGCCCCGGAAGATTTACCCCCCTTCCTGACCAGGCTCCATTTTTTGCTTTTCAGCGCTGCGCTATTTGATAATTTGGGCGGTCATGCAACGATGTACTCAAACAAAATTTATGTCCTTTTTTCACACAAATAGAGCTTTCCTTTGTATGTATTTGATCCCAATAGGAATTTAAATTTTTTGTGATATAAAAGAAAAAATACCAAAAAAAAAAAAAACACCCGCTGACATTTTCTACTTTCTGACCATAAAAGACATCCAATAAAACTCAAATTTTGTTATAATTTTAGGCCAAAAATGAATTCTGTCTGACACTTTCTTTGGTATATAATCCAATTAAGTGTATTTTATATTTGGTTTGTTGTGAACGTTTATAGAGTCTACAATCTTGAGTGGAGCCACGTTTTAAACGCTACCTTTTACTTTCTGACTGCCTATCAATTGATTTCTTTCTTGTGGCACTAAAATGCCAGGGCAAGTACTAACACCCCCCACATAACCCTTTTCAGAAAGTATGACCACCCTGTAGTTTTTTGCTGTGGAGGCATGTTGAGTACCCATGGAGGATTTTTTTTTGCCACAACTTTTTTGTAAATGACAAATAAAAAAACATTTTTTTTACACAAAGCTTGGCTAGATTTAAATGCGTATAGTTTCTCCCACCTCATGGCTATGGGGTATATTTGGATATTAAACTTCAATTACATTATTATGCTACAGTCTCAACATTGTAATTGGGATATCACAATGTGTTGTGAGTCACCTTTTTTGCAGCCTAGTTGCACATATAGGGAGGCCAAAATTCCAATGATCCCTATAGAAAGCACTGTTGGCACGTTAATTCCTCACATTGTCACTTTATGAACAGCTACTATACACAGTTTTCTGAGGCTCTTGAAATTCCAGGATAGCACAACCCCCCCCCCTTCTCCAAATGTAACCCCATTCTTGGAAAAGTAGCGACACACAAAACTATGTGCTGGGAGGCAAGTGTGAGTCAATGGAAGATAATTTTTTTTACCTATATTATTTATTGGGAAAATGACAATTTTTTTTATAAACACATAAGTTTGTTCCACTTATAATTGATATAATTGCTCAAACAATGACGTTGGGTATATGTAGGATTATACAGACACCCCAAATTATAATTCAGCTACTCTCCTCTCAAGTTATGGGGATACCACATGTGTGAGACTTTTTGGGTGACTAGCCACATATCTGGGTCCCAAATTCAATAACCTCTTTGAAAAGCCTGAAGGTGTGTAATTTCCTCATTTCACTTCCTTACTACCTATCACAGTTTCAAAGACTCTGAAACCCGGGAAAGCAAACCCCCCCCCCCCCCCTAAATGACCCTTTTTGGAAAGTAACACCCCAAAATTTTTTCTGAGAGGCATGTTGAGTGAAGGAAAAAGTTTTTTTAAAAACAATTTTTGGAAAAATTACATTTTCTCTTTGTCATTTAAAAATGATATTTTGCCACACATGCCATGGATATTTGGGAATTACATCCCAAAATATATTCTCTACTTCTCTCAATATGGGGAACTAATGTGCAGACTTTTTTTGGGAGCCTAGCTGCATACAGGAGCCCAAAACCCACTGCCCCCCTTGAAACCTAAAGGTGCCTAATTTCCTAATTTTCCCCACTGCCTTACTCCCTATAACAGTTTTGGGGGCCCTGAAAGCCAAATAGGATGCACAACCCCCCTCCCCAAATGCCCCCCTTTTTTGGAAAGTAGACATACAAAACTATTTGCTGAAAGGCATTTTGGTCAGGGAAAGATTTTTTTTTTTACCACGTTTTTTTTGGAAAATGACAATTTTTTGGATTTTTGGGGAAAACCATCCACAGCACTGCAATCAGATGATTTTTAAAAAGCACCCCCCTATTGCTGTCAAAATATACAGATAGGTGCTGCCTGAATGGCTTCCTGAAAAGAAAACATGGTTACAATAAAACAAAGTAACAATAGAGAGTAAAACCAAATAAAACAACAATTTTGTTATTGAAATCTGTGCCAAAAAATAGAAAAATAAAAAGGGGCCAAAGCATAGGAACAATCCCCCCCATGGCCCCCCAACCCCCCCTTGTTTTGGGCACAATGTTTTTTTTTTTAAAAACTGCGGATGATAAATGTCATCGACAGCGCTCTCGCACTGAAGTATATTTGAGAGCACACCCCTTGCGTCAAAAAACAAGGGGGTGCTGCAGCCAATGGCTTTCCTGCAAAGAAAACAACCAGGAAAAACAATAAAACACAGTAACAAAAAAAAAACAATCCTCAAAAAAAACGACAACTTTTTTTTTTTTTTTTACTTTATTTTTTCCATTTTTTTTTTCATTTTTTTTTACTTTTTATTTGAAACTGTAAAAAAGAATTTTAGGGTCTCTTAAAATGTGATTTTCTAGTTTCCTGTCTACCTAACATATTTCAAGACCCTGTGTATACATGTGTCCTAGACTGTGCCATGCTAACTAATACAAAATAGGTAAGGAAACGAAAGGAACAGTTTTTTGAAACAGAGACCCGGTTGGCCAGGAAACAGGGGGGGCAAAAAAAAGTGGGTGTCACTCAATTCCATTTCTGCCCCTTTTTGGAGTGATTTTTTTTTGGGGTTGGGGTACCCAGAAATGGGATCAGGGGAAAAAACCTCTCATGCCCGCCGGCTCATGATCGGGGGTTTGGGGGTTTGAGCCAAAAAGCCCTTCTGGATAAAAAAAAAAGGGCGTCATAATTCTTCCTAAATGTTTGGAAGGGTCCCTTTTATTCTGTTTCTTTTTTAAAGCACAAAAGCGTTTTTACAACCCAATTGAAAAAAATTTTTACAGACTCTTTTTTATAAAAAGCGTCTGGCTTTTATGGGAAACTTGAAAAGGGCTTCACTCTGGGTTTTTGAAGTCCCCCCCCCCCCATTTATGGTTATAGTTGTGGGGCACAGAGGGGCTTCCAAAATACCAGTGCTGTGGAAATTTAGACCCCCTATTTCTGCGTTAATGGAAGAAGGGCGAAAACATCCCATTTGTTTTCCTTTACTTCCCCCTGCGAGCAATTCATCATTTTTTATGAAAAGGGTTCCTCCCCTTTCTAAGTTGGGGTATATCCAAACCATTGGGGGAAGCAAAAAGGGTTGGGATTAAGTGGTTTTAAAACAGTCCTTCATTAAGTTAAAAATTGTTTCGGGGAGTAAATTGCCTGCTCACATACCACACCCCCCCCTTAACTGAGTTTTTCCCCTTGATCCCGACTGTCCCAACCGTAGTGGGTTTTCCCCCGCTCCCCAAGCTTTCTGAGATAGTGGGGGCCATAGGCTCCCATGCTGTCAGTCAAACCTGTGACAAAAGCGGGGGCAAAGGTGTGCCATCTGCTGTGTCTATGGATCAGGGAGTGCAGCTCAAGACCGGCTCACATGGCCCCCCATGGAAGGGCTTCCTATGTGGGCAAACTGAGAAAAGGGGAACCAGGAATGGGCCCGTGGGTGATCCCAGAACAGGAGGATTGGGGTGCCCCTATGAAAACCTATTATAAGTATAATATGCTTGTTATTTTTAAAAAATGGACTTTAGCCTGCTGTTGGGTGAAAATGGGTCCACGAGTGCAGTTAGTTCTGCATCCATAGGAGAAGTATAGCCAAAAATCATTGGCTATACTCCCCTTTTAAGTTAACTAGTTAACTAGTTTCAGCGTGCTGCGGGAAAAACTGTAGGTTTTATTTACAAGTTATTGTAAGTACAAGACCATGTCTACTACAAAAATGGTTAAAAATTGACAGTGATGCCTTGCAATTCAATGGTTGTTTTTTAGTATATGGCACTCTCTGCATGGTCTCCTGTGTCTGTGTGGGTTTCTCCTGTAGTCATGAAACCCACTGGAACGTTTTAATAGGCTCTCAAATATCTGGCTTTAGGAGAGTCATTAGACTGCAAGTGCTTCCCGCTCCTGTGACATAATCAATGACTTTACACGCTAAAATGTGTCAAAAACTAGCAAAATTTAAGAAAAACATTTTGCCACTAGAGGAAGAAATACCTCTGAGACAACTTCCAGGAGAGTCAGCATTGAAATGAAGGCTACAGGTCTTATCAATGGGCCTCCTTATGGTATGACATCTGCAGCATAACCTACTACTTTATGTCTTCCTTCTAGTTTAGAAGTCAGACCTTCTCTTTTGTTTCTTTCCTGTTTCCGATACTACTGGTTTCTTTCTTTTTAATGAAATTTTTAAATTGAAGATTTTAAAGATACATTGAAACACTGCAGCACTAGACAGTAACATTAAGTTCAAGACATCTTGATGAGAACTATTACAAAGTTGCCATCCCTGAAAGCCAAAAGAAACAATTGCAGATTGTTAAACCAATGACTGCAAATGGATTTTCCCCAGATCTACTGCAGTGTTTTTCAACCTTTTTTCAGTAAAATTCTACACAATCTCAAGGCACCCCATTCCAAAATGTGAAAAACGAATCCAATCAATAGCTTTATATAATGCAGCAGCTTCCGCACATGTGGGGCACCCAATGTAAGAGCGTATTGTTCTTCCAAACCAAATAAAACCTTTGCTTACTAGTACTGACTAGTATTTCAATGTTTCTCTCTATCACCAGCTAATTTTGACCGCAGGGGAGGAGCAAACAAAGATGCAGTGCAGGTGCCCGAACATCCTCCTTATCAACTGATCACATCATTGGATGTTTTGAAGCCAGAGACTGGAAGGTTGTAATGGTGCACAATGAAACCCCTGTGGCTTTGGGTGACTAAAGGCAGGCGTGTGAACCACCCACGACTTTGTATACAATTTTTGGGCAAATTTTTAGGGACTTTGCCAATGCACCTGAAGAAACCTTAAGCACCCCCCGGGTAAAAAACCTGAGCACCAAAGGCTGAAAAAGGTGATCTAGGGTAATAATGTATAGGGTTTTTGTGGTCATTGGCAGATATGCTAGTTTTTAAAGCTACTATTTGTATCTATTTTTATAATTATGCATTACATGAACATTTAAGACTTCCTACATTTAATTAGTTGCTTTAAATTTTTTTATTTCAGATATTTAATTAAATGGTTAGTTCACCTTTACCAAAAGAAAAACTGCCCATGCAGGTAAGGAGTGCCTAAAGGTAAAAGGAAACAATGTAGCTTTGAGAGACACTCACATTTTGTTCTTGGACCAGCATTTAGTCTATTTGAAATGTGCACAAACATTTTTTGGGCGGTTTTTTTCTACTAAAGGGTTTTCCACAACTGCCAGTAATTTTGGGGTCAGGGAAAAAAACTGTAAAGTGTGTTCTCATTCTTCCTTGTGAAATCATTTTCATGCCTTTGAGGTCTTTAGCCCAGAAAAAAAAAAAGATTGGAACACCCCAAAAAAAAATAGAATATAGAAATTGGTTGTTTCTAGCAATAGAAAGAGATATATTTAAAGGGGAACTCCACTATGAGCATTTTGTATCTAAGCTAGCTCCATAACAGAATCCCGGCAAAATTTCAGATGAGGTGGTGGAAGAACTCCCCCGCCAAGACATTGTATTCCAACAACGGAGCACCCACCACTGTTTAGAATACAATGAAACTGGGGCTGCAGCTGCTGACCAACAGAAAGTTTTCCACATGATGTCCCTTTGACAGAAGTTGATTAAACAATCAACTTCTGGACTCCGACACACTAAACAAAATTTGCCCAGTCCCTGCTGGACCAAAGGGAAATTTTTTAATCAGTGTATAAGCCAGATTTTCAGACAATTGAAATGATCAATGATGTCATTCCTACTGGCTCTGCCGAGTGGCATTGGACCCAGAACTATGCAAGTGCCCTCAGATGGGAGGCCCAATCACCACAGCTCAAGGAACTTCCAGCAAGATCTGGAGGAACCCCAGGGTTCCAAGGAACCCTTGTTGACAATGACTTGTTTTACACATCTATTAATTTAATAAACATACAAAGAAGACAAAAAGGGGTATCTATAGCACGTGTGACCTTTTCCTCTTCTCAGCATATTTATTGCTGAGCATGTGTGAACAATGCAGTAGGAAGTCCTAGTTTACCCCTGTAAAAACCATGCTTTCCTTCAGCATTATACAGATGTGTGTGTGAGCACAGACTGAACCTAAATTTTAGGATGTCATGCTTTGGAACTGCATAAATTTTCTTCTCTTTGATTGCAGAGAAAACAAATAAACATGATCTCTTATAAAAGGAATAGTTTCTGTACTTTCACAGAATTTTTAGATATTAATGTAAAGAGAAAGTTTTGATGTAAATAATCTTATCAATGTGCATACATTTTTTTGCTCCTCATTGCCGGTTTTAAAACCCCCTTATTGACGATTGTATCATAAGCCATTGTGGGGGGGTTCATGATGCTTTCCCCATTGACATTACAGTGTGTATAGCGTTCAGCAAGCTTGTCGCACCACCAATTGCTACATGTCAGATCACTGAGCGCGGTCACAAAGGGAATTGATATATCTGGCAATTTTAGAGAAAAATATTTGTTTCTTTACAGAAATGCCTAATATAACCAAATATGTGTTTAGAAAGGCCACACTTTGAACATATAAACTACAGGACAAATATTCTACTTGGACAATTTTAAAAGGTATAATAAACCCAGTAATAGGATAATGACACAATTATGCTAATTACAGAGGGGTCAGTCTAAGCGATAATCCACTGGAGGCAATCAAGTAGTTCACAATGCACAAGATTGTTAAAAGTTAGCAAAGGCCAAGGCTACTTTCAACAATATTAAAATACAAGATTATTTCCCACAGAAAATGTAACAAACATACATATACACACCCTACACTCTGTAGCCCAGCTTTCACAAAGTGTGTTGGTGAATCACAAAGGCTAATCAGTTATTATCCAGTCTACTACTGTATGTTAGACACAGTAGCAGGATGGAAAGAGTATTATGTATTTTTGTATAGTGTTTTGTTTATACAGAATCAACAGTTGCAAAGTGTATTTGTTCCTATATCCACCCTTAGTAAACCAACATACATAACAGTTTTATTGAAAAAAGGATGTCAATGTACAGAGCATAGTTAGATATACAATCCATAGATACAATGTAGTGAGAGGTATCATATGATGTATATATCATGGATAGTACATAACTAAGTCATACTGTAGGTCTCATAGCTACAGTACATGTACAAAATGGGAATAAGCAACATACGCAGAAGTATTCAGTAGACCTTCGGACGTCGAGAAGGGAGGACTTCTCATTAATCAGACTGTACATTAACATAAATTAACCATCAGGGTACACTTTTTAAGATTTGGGGGGGGGGGGCAGAGAGTGAGGAGTAAAGGACCAAGGAGGATAGGTTTCTGGGCTCTCACTACTGGAAAAGCAATCATCTATAACATGGAGCAAGGTAGGGCTCTTCAAAAGGTGTGCTTAGGGTAAAGTTTATCAGCTATGGGCAATGTCATCCTCCCATGTAGGAAATTTACTAGGAGTAATTTGAGGACTGAGATAATATAGAGGAACAAAAAAAGGAAGGAAGGGGGTGAAGAAAGGGGGAGGGATGGGGGCTGAGGGAGAGAGGGGGGGAATGATGGTGGGGGGGGAGGGGGGGAGGAGCGGGCCAGGGGGGGAGCGTTGATGGAGAGGGGGGGAAAGGGGGATATAAGGGCGAGCTCGGATGGGTTATGGTACAGGATCCCTGCAAGCGGGAGGTGGTACTGAGTGTTCTAGGAGTCTCTATCACAGATAGCTGTTCGGATTGGAGCAGTGCGGAGCGCGTGTGAAAGGGGGGTTTTTGGGGTGTACCTAGTACTACGGTTGGTGTGGGGATTGTGGGGTGGGTGGGGTAGGGGGGGGTGCGTACGGGGTATGCCAATGGTGGGCTCGAGGGATATTTGAACGGGTCCGAAGCTCGCTGCTGCGGTGTGCGGGTTAAGAGCTGCTGGATTTCGGGTATGGTGGAGTACGAGGGCAATTGGCCCATTGGGGGCGAGAGTGACAGGGCGCGCTGGGACAGCGGACGATGCAACAACTTGGAAGCGGGGCACATATGCAACGCTATTGATCGGAATTAGAATTTGCCGGGAGATAGAGGTTTGGTGGGGGGGGAAATGGGGTCAGTGGGAGATCCAAAGTGAGTGTAGGCACCTGTGGTAGATGGTTGCCTGAACTCATACCAAAAAGTGGTAAACAGATGGGGGTTCCCACCAAATATGTGGAGCAGTGAGCCCACAGTGGGAAATAGATAGAAAAAACAACAAATAAATTTGCTAAGTTTGAGGAGAGACTGGAGGACAAATTTTATGAAGAAAGGCGGAATAGCAACTAGCGTCAAAATGGTAATGATCCCTTGTTAAAAAAATATATCAGGTGTTAAGGCAGTATATTTTATAATACAGCATCACTAAAAGAGTGTAATTTTAAGATTTTTATACATAGGTTCACATTCTACTAGGACATTGGTTCATATATAGAGACTGCAAAAACAGGCGATGAGTCAAGCGACCCCAGAGGAGTATGTATAGGTGGGGTCTGGAAGGGAGAGGCCTGTAGAAGACCACGAGGGGCGATGGAAGCGTGCCTACGTGTTCGGGTTGGCAGGCGGCGTGCGGGACGAACTGCTAAAGACCACAAAGTCTGCAGTAGAACGGAGGGGGGGGTGGGGAGGGGAGGGAGTTGCGGCAGGAAAAGACGAAGGTGGATACCCCATGGTTGGTGGCAGTAGGGGGTATTGGCTGTGTGGAGTATGCATCAAAGTATTGGGTACGAGGTTTAAGGTTGCGGGGGGCATTGTGGTGGAGGGTCAAAAAAACTGTAGCTGTTTTAACAGGGGATACGGTCTTTTTAGGGATGCTGGGGGGGGGGAGGTGGGGGGCTAGTAACTCGATCAATACAATCGCAAACTGACACATACTAAACTCAGTGTAACTATGTGTTTCGGGGGGGGGGGTGGACTGAACAAAAGGATCTAATATTGGCAATTGCAATGGAACCATGGAGAGATCCAGTGCTGGCGTGGGCATTTTAGGGGACTGCAGGAGGGAAGAGTAGCAGCAGGTGGGATGTAAAGAGTTGCGGCTTATAGCTTGAGGCCAGTAGAAGTGATACAGTTGCAAGAAAAAGTATGTGAACCCCTTGGGATTACGTGGAGTTTTGCATGAATTGGGCATAAAATGTGCTCTGAAACGGTCATCTAAGTCACAACAATAGAAGAACACAGTCTGCTGAACATAATACTCTAACACAAACATTAGATGTTGCCATGGTTTAATTGCACATAACATGTAAACATTCACAGTGCAGGGAGGAAAAAGTATGTGAGGCCCTAGCTTAATGACATTCTCCCAGAGCTAATTGGAGCCAGGACGTGAGCCAACCTTGACTCCAATCAGTGTGATGATATGGATGTGTTGCTGACAGCTGTCCTGCCCTTAAAAAACACACACACACCTGTTTTGGGTTTACTGGTTTTCAAGAAGCACTGTCTGATGTGAACCATGCCTCGCAGAAAAGAGCTCTCGGAAGACCTGCGATCAAGAATTGTTGACTTGCATGAAGCTGGAAAGGGTTACAAAAGTATCTCCAAAAGCCTTGATGTTCATGTGTGTCCACGGTAAGACAGACTGTCTATACAAATGGAGAAAGTTTAGCACTGTTGCTACTCTCCCTAGGCGGTCAGTCCTGTAAAAATGACTGCAAGAGCACAGCGGCAGAAGGCTGCATGAGGTAAAGAAGAATCCCAAGTGTCAGCTAAAGACCTACAGAAATCTCTGGCACTATGCTAACATTTTTGTTTGACACATCTACAATAAGGAAAAACGTGGTAAACGAGAATGGAGTTACATGGGAGGGGACACCACGGAGGCAGCCATTGCTGTCCAAGAAAGAATATTGCAGCACATTTGAAGTTTGCAAAAGAAGCACCATAGGATGTTCAAAAGACAATACTAAAACCTGTGGGCAAAAATACTGTGGACAGATGAAAGTCTCAAGATTGAGTTGTTTGGGACATGGAAGAACACACAACACTATGTGTGAGAAAAAAAGGCACAGCACACCAACAGTCCAAAACCTCATCTCCACTGTAAAACATGGCGGAGGAGCATCATGGTTTGGGGCTGCTTTGCTGCTCAGGGCCTGGGGACGGATTGTTGTCGTTGATGGAAAATGAATTCCAGAGTTTATCAAGACATTTTGCATGAAACCGTTACGACATCTGTCTGCCAACTGAAGCTCCGCAGTGGAGGATGGGTGATGCAACGGGGACAATGACCCAAAGTCATACAAGTAATCAACAAAACCACATGTCTGCAACAGCACAAAAATACGCCTTCTGGAGTGGCCCAGTCAGAGTCCTACCCCCAACCCGATTGATATGGCTGTGGCATGACCTAAGAGAGCGATTCACACCAGACATCCCAAGAATATTGCTACACTGAAACAGTTTTGTGAAGAGGATGGTCCAAAATTACTCCAGATCGTTGTGCAGGTCTGATCTGCAACGTACAGGAAATGTTTGGTTGAGTTATTGCTGCCAAAGGAGGGTCAACCAGTTATTAAGTCCAAAGGTTCACATACGTTTTTTTTCCTCCCTGCACTGTGAATGTTTACATGTTATGTGCAATTAAACCATGGCAACATCTAATGTTTGTGTAGTATTATGATTCAGCAGACTGTGTTCTTCTATTGATGTGACTTAGATGACGTTCAGCAAAAGCACATTTTATGCCCAATTCATGCAAAAACTCCACGTAATCCCAAGGGGTTTCACATACTTTTTCTTGCAACTGTAGGTCTGTACGGCATCCGAACCTGGCCTGCTGGAATGCATTGTGCTGTGTATGGACCTGACAGCGAAAGGGTTAAGGTTGGCAGCTATTTTGAATAGTTTTGGGTCTTGGCAAGAAAGCTATGAAACCTTGGTGGTAGCAAGAGACTATACAAAAAGATATCATTGTTAAAAATATATATCCTGAATGGCTGGTGATAAAGGTTTTGTGAATGAGCAAAATTTAAAAAATAGAGGTAACAGAAAAGGATGAAAGGTATCCAAGGGGAAGATCCCTTGAAAAGCATATTAAAATTTTAGCAATATCAAATACACAGTACATATGTAAAAAATAAAACCCCTGGTTAATGCAGGGTTTCCTGGCAGCACCAGGTACTGGTCTTGTATCCACCCCCTCCTATTGGTTTTCTGAAGGCAGCCTGTAGTGAGTGAGTATGTGGGGTCCCCTTCCCACAGCTATGCTTTCTCACAAATTTATGTACAAGCACTGTGAGGGCTTTTTTTTACTAGTTATATAGAACATGTTATACAACCCTAATCCCTCTCTTCTTTTTTCAGGTCCCCCTGCCAATGCTCCTGGCTCCTCCCCCCTTGACTAGTGCCCCCGCAATAGCAGCCAGCTTGCTATAGGGGCACTGGTGTGTGCTCGCTGGATGTTGAGGCACAGCTCTATGTAGTCCCCATAATAGCCACACATAGAGCTGTGACTTGGCCCCGCCCTTCTCCTTATTGGGCTCACTGACTGTGATTGACAAAAGTGCAGGAGAGGACTGTACATGGTATAATGGAGGGCACTATGTGGCATGAGAGAAGTGTGAAAAGGAAGGGGTTTAAGTGGGCAAGTTATATATGGTTCAGGAAAAGAGTGTGGCTGGGTATGGTGGTGGGCATTATGTACAGTAGAGAAGCGTGGAGGGTATGTATGGTGGAAAGTACAGTAATGGTTCATAAGCAGAAAAATGAAGAGGGTTAAATGATGGCTGGGGCGGGGGAAGAGCGCATAAGAAGAGTGTGGGAGCCTTATAGTGGTAGGGCAGTATGTACAGGAAAAGGTGGGCAGCATTATGATGGAAGGCAGTATGGTGCATGCAGAGGACTGCAGTGATGGTATGAATGTTATGTGCACTCGGGTGTGGGCAACATGAAAAGGTGTGTGCAGGGTATGAATGGGGAGGGCATGTAAATTGCATCGAAGAAAAAGGGTGGAGGGTAAAAATGTCCCCCCCCTGGTGGGGCCAATTATGGAAAAAAAAGAAGAGAAGTGGGTAAGAGTATGAAAAATGTTAGGCAGCATGTGGCAGGAAGAGGATTGGCAGATGGTAACAAATGGCGGGGTATATGTGCATGAGAAAGAAGGGTGTAGGGGATCTTGAAGGGCATTTATGTACAGGAGTCAACATGGAGGAGGCAAGACAATATGCAGTCGAAGGAAGCAGCAACGAAGTTGGGTTCAAACGGTCCATTGACCAGCCCAAATCTTATAACTGCCAGCTGCAAAGAGACCAGGGAACCATGTGATCTACACTGCTAACATGGCTTTTTGAGGAGAACAAGTGGTGTTAGGAGGTACAGGTACCATATTTCCAGCGTCCCTCAAGAGATCCTGTCAAGTAGACAAAGTGAGTTCCAAGAGAAGGTTTTTCTAATTGGAAGGGAATTTCGTGTGGGGGAAATTGAGATGGTCAGGATTGGAGTGGGTGAGGAGGATCAGGAGAATGAATGTGAATATATGGGAAGCCAGGCAAGAAGTGTTGCAGGATATGAGGCATTGAGAGTCCAAGATAGCAAGTCTAGGTAGCAGAAATATTAGCAGAATAAAAAGTGACCACTATTTAGTTTTAGAGAAGACCAGCACTGGGCTTATGTTGGTGAGAAATGTTGTTTCAGGTTTGGAGAATATCATTTTACTGGCTAATCACTATTGGTTTGCCTTGGTAAATAATTCATCGTTCATAATGTGCGCTAACATACAGGCCCATACAATATGAATGTGTGTGCCTAATGCACCCAGTCATAATGAAGAATTTTTGTAGCAGATTAGCGTTTGTGGCAGTGCAAGCAAACACAAAAGCCCCTTTTTATTAGCATACAGACTATTGCAAAACAAAGGTCCACAAGGAGGTAATAAAAGGAGGTTGAAACCCTAAAATAATACTCCCCTGCATGTTCTTTATATAGCATTTACACCATGGTTCTTCCATAGAAGGTGGCTGCCATATAGCTAAAATATTACCTCCTTTGACTTAGCGGACGCTCTGCTGTTTGAGCAAAAATCTTAAGTCCTATTCTTATTTCTTTCTTTCTTCATTTTCTTCATTCCATCTCAAAAATTGTACTCAGAGAAATATGGGAGCTGTATTGCTTAAAAACACAATTGCCCGGGTGTTAATCCAATTGCTTTTAAATCCCTGTCAAGTAGAGTATTAGAGGTGAAATCAGAACCCCTCTCTGAT
>CATNWA010001701.1:0-27944 GCA_951230385.1 Staurois parvus
ACATTATTTCTTTAATAGTCAATATTATTTACATATTATATTTTAAATCATACTTAAGTCCTATATATTTGATATTGTACAAACTCATATGATGTAAAGCATGGTTCTCCAAACTATGGCCCTCCAGATGTATAAATATTACAAGTCCCATCA
This sequence comes from Staurois parvus, assembly GCA_951230385.1. Lineage (NCBI taxonomy): Eukaryota > Metazoa > Chordata > Amphibia > Anura > Ranidae > Staurois > Staurois parvus. The sequence continues at coordinate 154 of CATNWA010001701.1, forward strand.
TGTCTCTGACTCTGGGACTCTTGCCTGTGGCTGTCATAGTCTTGCAAGGCCTCATGGGACTTGCAGTTTCTCAACACCTTGAAGGCCATACAAATCCTATCCGTTACATTAAAAAAAGGAACAATGCAACACGCACTTACATCTATTTTATAACAAATGTAACCCCCTGCGTACAGGGCACTTCTCCCCCCTTCCTGCCTATCACACTTTGAATGACAATTGCGTAGTGATACAACACTGTACCCATAAAAAAAATGTATTCATTTTTGTTGTGACAGATAGAGCTTTATTTTTTTACTATTTAATCACCCTTTTTTTTTTTGTTTTCCCAAACAAACCAAAAACTACCGAAAAATTTGAAATACAATTTTTTTTATGTCTTTGGTATTCAATTTTCAAAATAAGTGACTTTTTTCCTTTACTGATGTGCACTAATGAGTCTGCAGTGATGGGCACTGATAGGCTGCACTGATCCACACTGATAGGTGGCACTGATGAGGAGGCACTGGTAGGTGGTACCGATGGGCATTGACAGGCATCACTGATGGGCACTGAAAAGCAGCCCTGATACATAGCACTGATATATGGCACTGTTAGGCAGCACTGACTGGCACTGATGGGCAGCACCGACTGACACTGATAGGTGGCACTGATTGGCAACACGTATAGGTGGTGCTGATTCGCACTGATAGGTGGCACTGACTGGCACTTATGGGAGACACTGAAAGGCAGCTCAGATGGGCACTGATCTGTGGACTTGATGTGCACTGGTAGGCACTGACATGTGGCATTGATGTGTTATTGATGGGTACTGGCACGAGTCAGTGTTGGACACTGACAGGTGGCACTGCTGGGGCTACACTGATCATCAGTGCTCTCATGATCAGTGCACATGTCCCCTCGGCGTAAAGCCGATTACTGGCTCTCCTCTCCTCCTCTGTCAGCATGACAGCTCGAGAGGAGAGAAATGCCGATAACCAGCCTTTCCGTGTTTACATGCGATGAGCTTTGATTGGACACAGCTGATCATGTGACATCCTCCAAGAACGAGAGAACCACCTTGCACCTGTCATTGTACTATATGGAGGGCGGGAGGTGGTTATAAGTGTTTATGTATCACAAACTGAACATGTAATTTATATACAATTAAATTATACATTTTGAACATAGATAAACCAATTTTAATATTTTGCATGTATAACAATTTTAATATGTACATTATATAAAAATAATTTAGAAATTGACAACATAGTCAAACCTTTCGGACACTTCAACCAAAATATAAATATGTACAAAATCTATCAAACATCACAGTTCTTCTAGGAAATTTAAATAAAGTCCAACAATATTTACATTTTTAGTAATAGTTTTGAATGCACAATGGGCATCTGTATTCGTCTGGAATTTGTTGCCCTGTGCAGGATATGTGGAACCACAGTGCACAACTTTCACATGAAATCTGGAAAAAATGTAAATGATATATTAAAAGATGAAGTTAATTAATTTTGTTACATACATACATATATGGCTCTGTAAATGGCAAAACACACTTTTAAAACTATGTATATCTTTTTCGCTCTCCCCTCTTCTCTCACTCTCTCACCCCTCCTATATCCCCTCTCTCTCACCCCTCCCTCTCCTTTTTTTTTTTTTTTTTTTCTTTTTTGTAAGACTTTTTTTTCATATTTCACTATGACCAAAGTAGTTCTATGTTACCATAGTAACATTGTACTTCTTTGGTGACGCTTTTTTTTTTTTTTTGGTGGAAAATTAGCTTATAGCAATGAATTACTCTGCTATAAGCAAGCATTTACCTGAATGACATCGATTCATTCACGTTTTTTTTTTGTGCTTAGCTGTGATTTGTCCACAGCTAATCACATGACATAGCTGGGCTGTGATTGGCCCAGCTTGTGCATGTGACCGCTGTGACCATTCACAGCTACACATACTAGTATCCAATGGATGGCATGAAAGGAAGCCATCCATTGTATACAACTGTTATGTGACCTGCTGTGATTGGTCACACCAGGTCACGTTACCAGCAACGGTGCCAGTACTCCGATGTCATCCACCTAGAGGGATAAGGGGTTTTGAAGGCCGCCATCTATCTATAGGCTGGGCAGGAACCTGTTAATAATAATAATAATAATAACAATAATAATAATGTAAAAAAAACAAGCAAAAGATGAAAAAAGTTTAATGTATTAACCAAGTGATGAAATCGTGTTTCAACTGAAATGTATGGTTTGACAAATTTTATCACATTACACAGCGTAATTGTCCTTTCTTTAACACACAAGTGTTCATATGCTCATAAATATTTATATTTTTGGGTGCATAAATTATAAGTTAATTCTTATGTTTTCTGAAACATACCCATTGGACTGTGTATGTGTGTTCATTGAAATCGTTTTCTTCTCCACATATCCGGCAAAGGCCATGCAAATCATCTGCATCAAATAAATGTTGAAGTTAAAAAATTACATAAGTATACATTTGCAAATAATAATAGATGTAATCAATTGTTTTGTTTCCCTTTTGATTTACTAAGCACACACGGTACTATAAATTACTAAACTTTACCTTGCTCATCACTACTAATCTTTGGCTTTTTACAGTGAATTCTGGAATACTTTTTAAATATATATTATTTATTAAGTAATAATATCAAATTGTATAACAAAAAACTTTATTTTAATCTAACTAAAGTAAATACATTTTAAGAAAATTAAATAATTATATTAATATTGATGTATATTTTGGTTTTTACATTTAATTGAAATGTTGTGTAAAGCCTTATGCAGGCTTGTCATTGAAAGTCATATTCAAATTTTTCTTTTAATTTTTAGTAATTTTTATATATAAATTGACATTTTTATGTTATTTGAAATAAATACATCAACACTACTGCTTTAACAGGCTGTGCATTTATAGCCATATTTATCATTGACTTTGCATGTCATAAAAAGAAACACACCATAAGATAAGGCCTGGTCTATTGTGACTCTTTGTTTGCCAATAAAAAAAATTTTTTGCCTCTGTCATAGCTAATCAATTTAAAATATATATATAATTTTGTGCTAAAGGACATCAAAATGTTTTTCTTATGAATTTTGGAACCTTTTTTGTGGGTGTACAGGCTGCTCAAGCTTCATGCCTCATCCCCTTTTAACCTTTCTAATTTGTGTATTAAATGTACATTAATCTTTTTTTTAATGAGTTAACCAAAGTGGGAGCATGTACTGCCCAAGCTGAGTGTTTTTTTAGAGAGATGTGATGCAGTTACTGAAATGTATACACTGTGAGGGACAAATAATTCCATTAACTTTTTTTTTTTTTTCATTTTCTTTGCTCAATAGTTTTGAAGTGTTGTTGTGTAAAATCGTTGGCATGTTAAAAATTGTAAGTAATTTAAAATGATACAAAAACACCATAATTTAACCAATCAAATGCACAGTTCTTTTTGTTAACACTATCCCAACCCAAAATCCTTGATGTACATTGACATTCTATATATACTTTTTTTTTACAAAAAATTTCTATAGTTATATATAGAGAAATTAATACACACACACACATAGACACAAACACCAACATTATTAGGTGCCCCTGTTTAATTGCTTGTTAACTAAAATTCATAATCAGCCAATCACATGGCAGCAACACAATCCATTTATTCCTCTATACATGCTGGAGACGTCTTGTTAAGGTAAACAACATTATTATTATTATTATTATTATACAGTATTTATATAGCGCCAAAAGGTTTGCTCAACGCTGTACATTACAATGGGAGACAATACATGGGACAGTACAGTAACAATACAGTACACAAGGGGATTGAGGGCCCTGATCTTTCAAGCTTACAATCTAGGAGGGAGGGGGGAGGGGTATTGGAGGAAGTGGTTGTGTTGGATGGAGTGGTAGGAGGAGCAGAGATCTATTGTTAGGTTGGGGTGGGGTAGTCTTCTCTAAAGAGGTGTTTTTTCTGGGTGCGCCTGAAGTTGTGGAGGGTAGGTGACAGCCTGATGAATTAGGTTAGGGATTTCCAGAGGATGGGTGAAGTCCGTGGGGAGTGTCAGGGAGGGGTGGCAGAAGTGGAGCTGGTGGTAAGGTGGACGAGTCTGGCTGCTGAGTGCAGTGGGGATAGTCTGTGATGAGGGAGGCCGGTGAGGAGGGAGTTGCAGTAGTCCAGACGTGAGATAATAAGGGAGTGAACGAGTTGTTTAGTAGTGTCTGGGGTTAGGAACGTACGTATTTTGGAGATGTTGCGGAGGTGGAGCCTGCATGAATTTGACAGCAATTGGACTTAGGGTAGGAATGATAGCTTAGAGTCCAGGGTGACACCTAGGACTTTAGCTTTCGGGGTGTGAGTTATGGTGTTGTTTTTGGTCGTGATGGAGAGGATGGGGGGGGGGCATGGGCTGGGGGGAAAACTAGGAACTTGGTTTTGGAAAGGTTAAGTTTGCGTAAATGGAGCAACATCTAGTCTGATATCTCGTTTACTAGGTGGGTGATGCGGGCGGAGACTGCGGGATTGAGGCGAGGGGTGTAGAGGTAAATTCAAGTGTCATCGTTGCAGAGGTGATACGTGAAGACGTGGGAGTGTATCAGTTTGCCAAGGGGGGAGATGTAAATGGAGAAAAGAAGCATGAAAGCATGGCTCCATCCTGCCTTGTATCCTGGGGTCTGGTTGTTGGTCACGGTGTAATGTGTGTGATATTATCTTGCCACTAGCAAGGTGTGCAAAATTAAGAGGCCGTTGCGTTTATATCTATCTCAATAATAGTTGTCTTATAATTTAAAATATAACTGTAAACATCTCACCATCTCAACAAAACTTTTAATGATACAGTTTGTAATCAAAATAACAATTATTACATACCTCTTTCTTTAAGAATAGTTTTAGCTATTTCATAGCGAAGTTCGTTGATGTTAGCTGTAGAATTTTCAAACGAGATTTCGCTATGTCCGATTATGTGCTCTGCAAACTAAATAAAATAAAGATGTCCATCACAATCTTACATATTTTTTTAAAGAACATTATAAAAAAAAAAAAAAACATATATATATTATATATATATATATATATATATATATATTTTTATCTTTAGTTTTCACAAGAAACCAAATTAATATATTTTATTATTATTCAATATAATACCTTGCACACAAAAACACCGCAGGAGACGCTGTCGATTTGGTTTGGGTGGGATTTACTTTCACATTTTATCTTGGAGACGTTGATATTATTTTTTCTGAAACAAGCTCTAAAAAATAAAACACAGAAACAATTTAACAATACTGATACATTTTTACTTGTAAAAAAAGTTATCAAATAGAACTTTACTTGAATAAAGTGATTTATGTCATTTCATTTGTGGAACTATGTCATAAATCGTCTAATCTATTTCTCCTTAAATTATTCCCAACCCCAGCTCTTTAAACTCTATTGGTGGTCTGGCTTCAAAGAACTAAAGTACCTTGACCAGTAACTAATTAAGATTGCCCAGCTATGCCCTTCTGAAATGTCCCTTCACTCATTTCTTACAAGCCATTACTACCGTATATACTCGAGTATAAGCCGTCCCGAATATAAGCCGAGGTACCTAATTTTACCACAAAAAACTGGGAAAAACTATTGACTCGAGTATAAGCCGAGGGGGTAGGAATAGTGCCCCATCGTTGGTGTCAGTGGGGGGAGGAATAGTGCCCCATCATTGGTGTCAGTGGGGGGAGGAATAGTGCCCCTTCATTGGTGTCAGTGGGGGAGGAATAGTGCCCCATCGTTGGTGTCAGTGGGGGGGAGGAATAGTGCCCCATCGTTGGTGTCAGTGGGGGGAGGAGGAATAGTGCCCCATCATTGGTGTCAGTGTGGGAGGAATAGTGCCCCATCATTGGTGTCAGTGTGGGAGGAATAGTATCCCATCATTGGTGTCAGTGTGGGAGGAATAGTGTCCCATCATTGGTGTCAGTGTGGGAGGAATAGTGCCCCATCATTGGTGTCAGTGTGGGAGGAATAGTGCCCCATCATTGGTGTTAGTGGGAGGAATAGTGCCCCATCATTGGTGTCAGTGTGGGAGGAATAGTGCCCCATCGTTTGGTGTTAGTGAGGGGGGGATTACTGCCCCATCGTTTGTGTCAGTGGGGGGAGGAATAGTGCCCCATCATTGGTGTCAGTGGGGGGAGGAATAGTGCCCCATCATTGGTGTCAGTGGGGGGAGGAATAGTGCCCCATCGTTGGTGTCAGTGGGGGGAGGAATAGTGCCCCATCGTTGGTGTCAGTGGGGGGAGGACGAGTGCCCCATCGTTGGTGTCAGTGGGGGGAGGACGAGTGCCCCATCGTTGGTGTCAGTGGGGGGAGGAATAGTGCCCCATCGTTGGAGACCCCTGCTCCAGCCTGGGCTCATTCGCTCCTTCCCTCTCCCATGGTACACACTTACCGGTCAGATGTCTTCCTTCTCCGGCCGTTGTCCTCGATCGATCTGCGCGGTACCGCTCGGCTCCTCCTCTCCAAGCTCCACCTCCTCGCCGGTGATTGGCCGCCGGAACTGTAGCTCAGGAGAGGCACACAGGCGCCCAAATCACCGGCGAGAGGAGGAGCCGAGCGGCACCGCAGATTGAGCGAGTGAGGAGGAGGAAAGCGGCCGGAGAAGGAAGACATCTGACAGGTAAGTGTGTACCATGGGAGAGGGAGGGAGCGAACGAGCCCAGGCTGGAGCAGGGGTCACCAACGATGGGGCACTATCCCTCCCCCCACTGACACCAACGATGGGGCACTCGTCCTCCCCCCACTGACACCAACGATGGGGCACTATTCCTCCCCCCACTGACACAAACGATGGGGCAGTAATCCCCCCCCCCACTAACACCAACGATGGGGCACTATTCCTCCCACACTGACAGGATTGATCCCGGGGGGGTGTCCAGATGACAGGGACAGCATGTCATCTGCAACGTTGACTCGACGTTGACTCGAGTATAAGCCGAGGGGCCGCCGTTTTTTTCAGCACAAAAAATGGGCTGAAAAACTCGGCTTATACTCGAGTATATACGGTAAGTAGTATTGATATTTTAAAAATATGTGTGAATTGATAGGGCTGATCTGTCAATCACTCAATTGTCTTACATTCATAGAGGTTCTGTGAAATATTTCTATCAGTGTATGAGCAGGTTGGCAAGCATAGTCAGGCAATACAATAGTTCCTTAAACTACCACAGCAACCCCACCTTATCGTTGTTGTTTGTACAAGAGTTAATATTTCTTAAAACCAAAAACACCTTTGGAAAAGTGTCCGTTACGTCACAACTGTGGACAAGAACCTAAAACATAAAAATGTCAAGCTTTTACCATGCAGTGGGTGTGTACATGCAGTGTAAGTTGTCAACTGCTTGTTTTGTCTTTTCGATACAAAACAACCATATACAGAAGTGATCCTTTTATCTCCCTGAAAAAGTAATTTACACACAAATCTGCAGTGTACTTGTTAATGGTCTACGGAGCCCCAAACAGTCTTCATTACATCAGGAATAGTAAACTAATGAAGACTGTTGCAGTGGTGGAGTGATGCAGTCTTGTGCTAGAAGGATCAGTGGTTTACGTAATTCGATCTCTGCTCTCTTCTACCCGAGACAAAAATGAGCATTCAACATGTGCAGGGTGGACACGCTGGCATGGCATGTTAAACCTTTTTTTTGTCAAGGTTCAAATAACGAAAATGTGTTTTTTTTTTTTTTTTAAAAGTCAACTTTTACTTTACATATTTACAGTATTTCAGTATATTTTTTTTTACCTTGATACGTTGCTACACTGCTGCATGGCCCAATCACTCTCGCCCAGGGAATTTAGGTATAATGTTTTTTTTTTCATTAGGATACATCACCTGTTGATAAAAAAATAACAAAATATTGCTATCAGTCACTAACAATAAATGTGTTCAGCTGCAGCTGGCCCTAAAAAAAGCAAATGTTCAACCATCACTTGTGTACTCTTCTAAAATATTCCTAATCTGTGACACCTGTCTTTACCCTTAGGCCCAATATTTACTAACTTTCACAATCTGATTAGTCAATGGAACAATTGTAAAGGAGAAGTATGTAGAAATCTCCTTTGCACATACTTCTATTGTCGTCAGGAGTGCACTTTTTAGGCACCCCTGTGCCAATGGTTCTGTTGAAATTTGCCTAAATCCAGCTATTGGTTGACATCACAGATCCAGTTCACCCTCCTCTTTTATCCTTAAAAGAATGTTGGGTCCTGGCCATATGCTATTTTTAAAGTTGTTTGTACTTGTGAGTGATGTGTTCATAGTTTAAAGCAGATCATATGCTGCTACACCTCCTTCACATTCTTTTACTCCAATGAGAGTGGGGGGTGTCAGAGTGTTGACTGACAGTCTCTGAACTTAAAGCAGAAGGAGAATAGAGATATCTTCTTTCTGTGATTGCACTGTTCTCATTGTGGAGCTGGCGTGGGAAAGCTGCAGCTTTGGATAAATGCTTCATCTGCATAGGTCAGTATTAAATGATCTTCAACTAACGTAACATTTTTAACAAAATTAATACATGTTCCTTTTGGCACCATTAAAAAAAGTTGCATGTACTATGTTTTTCTGCAGCATTTTGTAAAGCATTTTAACAGCAATCAGCAGATCACTGGTGTCATGCAGGTCTTGTGCACACCTGTCATTATGTTTGCTTGCTTTTTTGCGGGATGTAAGGGCAAGGATATATACTAGCATGTGAAATCAATGAACTACCATAGCAGTACCCAGTGCTGTTTTACTTTTTCAAATATTACAAGAGCACTGTGAATGAATGATGCAGACATATGGACGGACCTGCAGAGATGCGCTGCAGTACGTGCAACTTCTAACTGTACTTACGGCAGAGGGAGGGTGCTGCAGGTTTACTCAGCTGCATTGTTTTTAAAATGTGACATGTTGCACTATACAAATGTGTGAAACATGTAACAGGTCCACAAAGACGATCTTATCCGTTAATTTTTTATTCCTTTGTATACCTTCCTATTTCTGCTTAACTGTGATAGCCAACCAACCATCATGATCATTTACTTTGACAATAATAAGAAAGAGAACCCCTGAGGGCTGTCTGCATAGGATTCAAACAGCTATAAATGTTCTAATGTTTTTATTTATTGTAAGATTATTGAGACTAGAATTGTGATATTGTCTTTAACATGTAATCATAAAGTAAACAGTCTTTACTGTCGTTTTGGCTACATAAGACGCACTTATGTTTTAGAGGAGTAAAACACGAAAATAAATATTATGAACCGCTGGACTGCAGATATAGTACAGGAGATGACCAGAGACTTCAGACTTGCGGACATAGTACAGGAGATGACCAGAGACTGCAGACATAGTACAGGAGATGGTCAGAGACTGCGGACACGGTACAGGAGATGACCAGAGACTGCGGACACAGTACAGGAGATGACCAGAGACTGCGGACACAGTACAGGGGATGACCAGAGACTGCAGACATAGTACAGGAGATGACCAGAGACTGCGGACACAGTACAGGAGATGACCAGAGACTGCAGACACAGTACAGGAGATGACCAGAGAACTGCGGACACAGTACAGGAGATGACCAGAGACTGCGGACACAGTACAGGAGATGACCAGAGACTGCGGACACAGTACAGGAGATGACCAGAGACTGCGGACACAGTACAGGAGATGATCAGAGACTGCAGACATACTACAGGAGATGATCAGAGACTGCGGACACAGTACAGGAGATGACCAGAGACTGCAGATATAGTAGAAGAGATGACCAGAGACTGCGGACACAGTACAGGAGATGACCAGAGACTGCGGACACAGTGCAGGAGATGACCAGAGACTGCGGACACAGTACAGGAGATGACCAGAGACTGCTGACACAGTACAGGAGATGACCAGAGACTGCGGACACAGTACAGGAGATGACCAGAGACTGCGGAGACAGTACAGGAGATGACCAGAGACTGCAGATATAGTAGAAGAGATGAACAGAGACTGTGGACAAAGCACAGGGGATGACCAGAGACTGTGGACATAGTACAGGAGATGACCAGAGACTGCGGACCTTTGGGGAGCGGTGGGGGGATTGTTATCCTAATTTTACGGTTACTCTCTCCAACTTACTTTGGGATCGCCTCTCACCCTGTAGTTTTCTCTGATATGTGACATACGCATTGGATACCCAGCTGTCAATCCACAAACTGTCATAGGCGTGTGCAGACAATAAAGATTGTTGCGCCAGGGAGAGAAGACGGAAAGTGAAACCAGCAATAATGAGGACACCACTGGACCGAGGAACAGGTAGCAATGAGCTGCATGTTCTGATGCATACAGTAGCCAATCCTCTGGCACGGTATTAGAACATGGCTGCTGCAATGGGGGTAATACTAGGCCATCCACTACATATTCGCAACATAACATGCACAGACATTTCCTACCCGTTTTTTGGTCTGTAAAAAAGGGCATGTGATGAAGCCAAAAATATGTTATAACAATTATATAAGTGTCCAGACGCTGTGATATTATAAACAATTTATTTCAATTTTCACATTGATTGTGTTAGTGGAAGTATCTTTAATGTTTACTTCTGGGTTAGTATGTAGTGTCTACCTTTTTTAGTGCAAAAGATTGTAAACACACACAAATCTATAGAATAATACAGGTAAAATAAAAGAATAAGTGCTTCATAGGTTTTTTTAATTTAAGTAACCTGCACTTCATAGGTATACTCACAATTAAGGTCCAATGATGGCTTTCATTTACGGAACCAATTAGCATTTGGAAATCCATAATATTCTCCTATAATTAGATCTATTGCAAAGGATTAAAACAGAAATATTTGTGTGACAAATTATTTGGAAATATAACATTGTAAAGCTTTTATTCTCATTGAAATACCCGAAAAGGTTTGTAGTGTTTTCCTTCCCACATATTTGTCATTAGATATGTGTCAATTATCTTAATCTTTTCTTGTCTTTCCTGCATTGCTCTTCTTGCCATGATATGGAGGTATGCGTTTATAATCTGAAATGCACCATTGTTAATCACTATAAAGTATGCATAAAAACACATTTACAGATTTCAATACAAATCAAAGTTATATGAGAATTAATTGATGATCAGCTATATTATACTGCTCCAAAAATTATATTTTCACATTTATCATTTCATTGAGTTTTTTTCTTTTTTCCATTTAGTTCTAATTATTGATTATTTTTACATTTAATATCATTGCAGTGTATACACTACCTCACTTTCCAGCTCAAGTCCTGGCTGTAATCTTTGTATATCATCATCAAAAATCTTATACGGTCCAATTTTTGATCTTAAAATGTGTCCAGTTTTGTTTTGCCAAGCCAGGTAAATTTCTGTGGGGATCCAAAAATGTATTAGCTCTGTTGTTAATCAATATACTAAATAATACATAACTATTTTGATAACAATTGAGATTGTTAAATAATTATAGGTAATTAGCTGTAATCATTGAGGTGTAATTTTTTAATTCACAAAAAGTTTACTTACCAGGTTTGTATTTATCGTCAAGCAATGGAGTCTCACTGTTTGTTATGTTCAAGAGCAGAGTACATGTTTTTGTAGTTTCAGTCTTGTCAACATTTGCAACCGTGGTTGAAATATTTGATTGTGTGCAGCAGGACATGTTCGGTGAAATCACAGGTGATGACATGTTTTCATGACTTGTTTGTTCTTGTGTGTAATTAGTTGATAATTTACGCACATGATTGATGTGAACTTTTATAATTTTTCCATCATCAGCTTCTATTGTGGCCTGTTTTCCACAAACGTCGATAAACTTGTAGGGACCCAAGAACAGCGCCTTTAATTTGTCACCTTTTCTTTGTTTGCTTCGTACATTTTCAACTAATATTTCTTCTCCTTTGTTGAACATTTTTTTAATATCTATTTTCTTTTTAAGAATTAGATTGCTCTTGATTTTTTTTTCAACATTCATTCGAATAATGTCATCAATGGAATCTCTTATATGTATCCCCTCATGAATTGATTCATTCAGTATCAATCCTTCAATATCATATTCTTCATGCTATGAAAAAATAAAATTATTAATATATACTATATTTAGATGTATCCTATAATGTGTAAAGTACTAAGTATTCCCATTATTATTATATGTGTGTGTGTTTGTGTGTGTACTGGGCTACCATGCAAAGTTGTCTTTATTCATATATCTATGTCTGTGTCTCTCTCTCTATATCAATAATATCTATAAATATATATATTATATATATATATATATATATATATATATATATATATATATATATATATAGAGAGAGAGAGAGCGATAGATAGAGATATAGATATATCTATATAGAGATAAATATATATATATATATATATATATATATATATATATGTATATATATATTTTTTTATAGATATATACATATATATGTGTATACACACACACATACACACATATAAACACACAGGCGTACCTCATATTATAACTTTATTTGTGAGTCAAACCGCAGTTTCCTATAGGAAGTCACTGCAAACCAATTAATCAGTTCTGAGGTCCATAAAATAGTCAAAGCAATATCTCTAAAAAAGTCTTCTTTAAAGTGCACTTTAAAGTCATAAAATACTGTATGGGGACATGATTTTACCAAAAAATATTAGTGCTTTGAAAATTTATTTGTGCGTCACTATTGCTGAAATGGTCAACCAAGGCATTATTGGCTGTTATTTTATTTTGTTAACTTAAAAATAACTTTACCAAATCGTTTGCCTCAACATATATATACAGTGTATATATGTATATATATATACCAATTCAAAAGATGTTAAATGGCCATTGCTATAATTAAATGCAACATGATTGTTTATTATAAAGCTCAGCACAGCTATATGTATTCACTTGGATTAAGCCATAATAGAACTGTAAAATGGCAAATTCACATCTATTTTAATGTGCAGCACCAATCAGCACACTGTTTTCATATTTTTTAAAAGGAATATTTGATAATTTAATGAGGCAAACAAAATGGTCAGTCAATTGGAATTGTAGTGATCACAAAATGTATTACATCGTTATTGAAACTAACTTCTTGAATTATATTCACCATAGCCCTCCTTTATATTTTCCATTTCTAAATTACAATTCCACCAGAACAAGTGGCTTGCTCTGTGAGCACTCACAGATGAGGGGGGACCCCTTGTAGTGAACCCCAGAAAAAACGATTGTTGATGCCAAGAGAACTACTATTACACAATAAGTAAGTATGACCAATGTATTATTTTTAAATACTGTTACAATAACTTTAAGGTATAATACACAAGCTTCTATCTGTACCCCTTCCACTTATCGAAAAACAACTAACAGAATACAGTCACCGATCCAGCTTTACCCGTGCTGCTAAAATGTTTTGTTCTCTTCTTGTTTTGATGAGAACTGCTGCATAAAATATTATGTAAGGAGGCAATGCAGGCATTGTTTCACAACATAGTGTGTGTTTATGGATGCACACAGACCTGATAATGACAGGGGCATCAAAGTTGTAAATTTCTTGGTAAGGGTTAAGATGGAGCAGAAAAGTCCAGCAGGTGATTGGCACCGATTTTTTAAAGTGCATCATTATGAAACAGATCCGCAATGTATACCATCTATTAAATTATAATGTGCCTTAATGCCAATGTAAAGATTTCATTAATATTACCGGAAAATAGCATATAAACAGATACATTCTGTCTAAATATCAACATTGCTAAACACAATTATGGACAAATATTCAACTTTGATAATCCAAAAAAATTAATCTATGTTTAACTAGGATATACTGTTGATTATTTATTTATTTTTTAAATAGTTTTCATTACAAGTGTCCAGTTTGTTATACTTTTAAAAATGTGGCCATTTCCTTGTTTTTTATTTGGTTTATAATTTTTTTTTTTTTTTTTTTAGAATTCACACAAGAAAAATAAAACTGTTGTAGTGACTTACATTAAATTCATGAGGTACTTCGATTGGGAATCGTGCTTCCCTGCCATACATTAGATAAAAAGGAGAATACTTAGTTGAAAACTGTTTCTTCCCGCGTATAGTCCAAACAAAATATAATCAATATATTGATCCCAATTGTCTGTTTTTTCATTAACAATTTTAGTTAATGCCCTTTCAAAACCAAAAAAAAAAAAAAAATTATCATACAACTGATATTTTATTAACAAAGAAGTAAAAGAGCAAGATTATTAGAAATTCGCTGATAATAAAAAGTATTCAATGACACATAAAAAGTGAATAAAGAAAACATTTTAGCTTGTTATAATAAATTTATTGTTTCTGAATGTAAATGTAATGTGCTTTAATTCAACATAACATAGATTAATACATTCAACATATTGAAAATGCATTCATGTCCTACCAATGTCGTCATAACAAGGAGCTCCAGGCTTCCACCAAAAATTTAAAGTCAACAGCTACTAATAGACTTGTGGCTGACTTTTTATAGAAGGACACTTACCTGTACAGGTGTCAAGCACTGTCTGTTTCTTCACTAGCCTCCCTAAGACAGGCACTAGCATAGCAAGTAATGGAAACTTGAAGTGAAGCTTTGCAGCTTTATGGCCCGTTTCACATGTCATGCTGTGCCTTGTGAATGGTCCTGCAGGGTAAATCTGGGTTGTGGAACTTCATGCTCATTTCAATACGGTGAAATTGTAATGAAGTGGGAACATCTACCTTTCAAAACCTGGGACCCCCTTGCCCCACCAAAAAATTGTAAAATGTACCAGTAGAGGTGAAGAGGAATCAGTCAAGTGTAGACTTCCTTTTTGGTGTATCTTCCCTTCTTGAAATACTAAGCATTACTTAATAAGTAATTCCTACCTTTGAATGGTATGGTTCATTTTTTCAACAAGACCATTGGTTTGCGGATGGTATGGGGCTGCAAATTTTCTTTCAATACCAAAAAAACCACATAGTTTTCTATTAAGCTATATTTTAAAATAAATAATGAAATTAGTAGACAGATAATGTGAATGTTAAATTAAAAAAATTATAATATTATTAGATATAGATTGCTATTATAAATAACAAGAGAAGGAAAGGTTGAAGGAACACGATAGAAAAAAAGAGATGTAAAACAAAAATCAAATTATAGACACAATGGGAAGTAGAGGGAGAGCAAATATTAACACTATAAAAGCTACAATTTCTGTTGAAATTTTGCAAAGTGTTCTTGCCTCCACCAGTAGTCTACAACTTGAGTGGGCGGAGTAACTGGGTGGAGTGGCTTGAGTTACTGTTGTGTGGTTGGAGTGGCTGGAGTAACTGATAAAAGGTTGGACTGGGCAGAGTAACTTTATGTTAACTTTATCTAAACTCTAGTTTAGAACATTCCTCCATTCATTCCTATGGGACCAATTTCACTACAAAAACGCCAATATCTCATGAACCATCCGGCGAAAAGTTCAACAAAGTAATAGGACACCAATCGTCAACAATCCGCACGTTTACGTATATTACTGTCTATGTAGTGTAGAAACTGTGGGAGGAGTTCGGGTGGATACGTTTGGCTATAATAATAAGAATATACAGGTGAACTCTCGAAAAATTATAATATTGTGCTAAAGTTTATCTATTTCAGTAATGCAACTGAAAAGGTGACACTAATATATGAGATAGACTCATTACATGCAAAGCAAGATAGTTCAAGCCGTGATTTGTCATCATTGTGATGATTATGGCTTACAGCTCATGAAAACCCCAAATCCACAATCTCAGAAAATGAGAATATTCCATGCAATCAATAAAACACGGATTGTACATAGAACAATATCGGACCTCTGAAAAGTAGAAGCATGCATATGTACTCAGTACTTGGTTTGGGCCCCTTTTGCAGCAATTACTGCCTCAATGTGGCGTGGCATGGAAGCTATCAGCCTGTGGCACTGCTGGGGTGTTATGGAAGACCAGGATGCTTCAATAGCGGCCTTCAGCTCTTCTGCATTGTTCGGTCTCATGTCTCTCATCTTTCTCTTGGCAATCCCCTATAGATTCTCTATGGGGTTCAGGTCAGGCGAATTTGCTGGCCAATCGAGCACAGTAATCCCACGGTCATTGAACCAGATTTTGGTGCTTTTGGCAGTGTGGGCGGAGACAAGTCCTGCTGGAAAATGAAGTCAGCGTCCCCATAAAGCTCGTCTGTGGAAGGAAGCATTAATTGCTCCAAAATCTCCAGGTAGACGACTGGGTTGACCCTGGACTTAATGAAGCACAGTGGGCCAACACCAGCAGATGACATGTCTCCCCAAATCAACACAGACTGTGGAAACTTCACACTTGACTTCACGCATCTTACATTGTGTGCCTCTGTATTCCTCCATACTCGTGGTCCTTATCTCCATTCTTCTCCATACTCGGGGTCCTTGTGCCTCTCCATTCTTCCTCCATACTCGGGGTCCTTGTGCCTCTCCATTCTTCCTCCATACTCGGGGTCCTTGGGCCTCTCCATTCTTCCTCCATACTCGGGGTCCTTGGGCCTCTCCATTCTTCCTCCATACTCGGGGTCCTTGGGCCTCTCCATTCTTCCTCCATACTCGGGGTCCTTGGGCCTCTCCATTCTTCCTCCATACTCGGGGTCCTTGATTTCCAAATAAGATGCAAAAGTTGCTCTCATCCAAAAAGCGGACTTTGGACCACTGAGGTCAGACCAGGTCTGTTTTTCTTTAGCCCAGGTAAAACGCTTCAGACGATGTTTGTTGTTCAGGATCAGCATGACAAGAGGAATACAACATTTGAAGCCCATGTCCAGGATCTGTCTGTGTGTGGTGGCTCTTAATGCACTGACTCCAGCCTCAGTCCACTCCTTGTGAAAGTCCCCAACACTTTTGAATGGCCTTTTCCTGACAATCCTCTCCAGGCTGCGGTCATCCCTGCTGCTTGTGCACCTTTTTCTTCCACACTTTTCCCTTCCACATAACTTTCTATTAATGTGCTTTGATACAGCACTTTGGGAACATCCAACTTCTTCTGCAATGACCTTCTGAGGCTTTCCCTCCTTATGGAGGGTGTCAGTGATGGTGTCAGGTCAGCAGTCTTTCCCATGATTGTGATTCCTACTGAACCAGACTGAGAGACCATTTAAAGGCTCAGGAACACTTTGAAGGTGTTATGGCTGAATGAGCTGATTAGAGTGGGACACTTTGAGCCGAGATTATTCCACCTTTTCACAATATTCTCATTTTCTGAAATTGTGGATTTGGGGTTTTCATGAGCTGTAAGCCATAATCATCACAATGATGACAAATCACAGCCTAAATTATCTGGCTTTGCATGGAATGAGTCTCATATATTAGTTTCACCTTTTAAGTTGCTGCACTGAAATAAATGAACTTTTGCACCATATTCACATTTGTTGAGTTTCACTTGTATATGTGCGATAACAGTCAGTGGTCTTGCCATGCAAGAACACTTAACAAGATAATATGATCCATAATTATATATTTAAAAACACAAAGCAATATATAATGAGATAAAGGAAATACATATAAGCATTCTCTTTTGTAATTTTTAAATAATTACTTATAAGTAGAAGTAAACTCACATATTATTTTTACTTTCCCAGCTATAGAACACAAGCAGTTATATAAATCGTATCAAAGTGTTTTATATTTGTCAAAGGGCATTGTGGACACAAAATATCACATATACCTTTGAATTTTATGACGTTTTAATTATTAAGTTGTAAATTTGTGTTTGTGACAGTAGTCTACATTTTTAGAAGAACCATCTGAAATTTTTAGTCCTTGACTAAATTGTAATCAATAAATGTAATGTAACATACCTTTGACAAGACCTCAGAAAATAGAATGTAAATAAATAAAATGTTATACGGTATATATTATATTTTGAAGAATAAGGAATTAATTTTTCTATTCAACTGCTCTCAGTTTGCAGTCCAAAATGATATGATTGTGAACAACACTTAAATGAGAAGTAGATACAAAGCTCCATTAACTGTACTTAATCTGTGTATCACAGGAGTCCATTTTGTTCTCCAATCCTGTGTCCCATTTTCCTCTGAAAGCAGGCTAAAGGTTGCTGTTGGCTGATGTTACACAGTTGTTTTAGGCCGGTAAAAAAAAAATATAATTCTAAGTCAGGGCCCACCCCAGTGTTTGCAGCGGCACCAGGGTCAGCTTCTCAGAAATGCTGAGAGGATGGGCCAGATGCTTGTTCCCCATCCACAGCCCAGTACTTCACTGAGAGTGTGTTGGGGGGGGGGGGGGGGGGGGGTGGTCTAGCTAAGCATAGAGCACTTACTGACATTACCACTCTATGCTCAGAGCTAAGAGGAGAACACAGCAATCACCGATCATGCGATTGCTGATTTTTCACAATAATAGGTGTGTAACGATGCAACTTCCACCTATGTAAGTGTAAATGTGTAAATAAATTAATACTTTTCGTTTACATATTAAGTGATATTTATAGTTTCACAAAGCCGACTTTGGTAAAAATCACATTCATCTGACCATTTGTGCTGTTTGATAATATCATTACTTCATGTATGTTTTGCTCTATTTGTACACACAGCATGGACAATGCTAATGCTACTTCCATCAATTGTGGATTTGATGAAGGGGCGGTAGTATTTTGAATGTCTGAGAGTGATCTAGTATTGTTTGAATAGCTAATTGCATTTAACACAAAAAATAGGATTTCAAGAGAAGATAATCGCATTTCATTTGGACATCATGATCAATATGATGAATACCAAGTCCTTTTTTATCATTGTTATTCCATTAAAATAAGGAAATCTGAACAATGGATTGTTTATGGACATTTGCACTGTTCCTTTTTTTTTTTTTTGTAAATAACATATTTATACATCTATATGACAGCTGTTATATTTGTTTTGAAGGAGAACTCATAAATTTGTTTTTACTTAAAAAAAACTATGATTAAATTACAGATGTCTGACTGTTGTCCAATTGGCATTTCATGTGTTAACTTACCTCATTGACAAATTCACGTCCTTGATCAGTGAGCAGTCTTTTTGGTGCTCCATGCCTCAAAATTATGTTTAGCATTACTCGGCTTGTCTCCTCAGCAGTTTTATTTTTTAGAGGGAATGCCTCCACCCACTTCGTATAGTAATCTATTATTACACAAATATATCGATTACTGTTTTTTGTAGGCACCAGTGGACCGATTAGGTCCATTCCCAGCAGGAACCATGGTTCTGTGATCTAACAAATATTTAATAAAAAAATAATACTTCATATTAATAATTATTAACGGTGTATGTTTTGATATGAAGTATAAAAAGTTAAATAAAATTTAAAATATAAATAATAAAATGTTAGTGATTTGATTGTGACCTTACGTCAGCTGAGGATCACTGGAGTGTACTTGTGCTTTGCTGTCTGCTCATGTGATAGACCTGCTCCGTGCTCTGTAAAGATCAGGTCACTAATGTTGTTGTCCTCCTACATTGAGAATTGTTAGCTGCCTGAGCTCACCCTTACTGCAATGCTGAGAGCTTCAGCAAATCATGCTGAATGGGGGTAGAGCAGAGAACAGCTTACAGGCGGTCATCACTCTCTGTCCATTGAAATTATCTATAATAACTGCCTGTTCATTGTCAATGTACTTTATCTATCTCATTCTAATTGCCTCATGGAGAAATAAATAAAGCGTTAAACTACTGCAATTAATAGCAAATCCATGTTTTATCGTCAAATCTAATAATCCCTGTTCAGGAAGTAGCCTTTTTGTTTTGATGACAAGCTAACCTGACCGTGATTTTTCCATAGCTTTTAAATTAGCATAACATGACCCCATCAGTGTAGTTGCTGTTAGTACGAAGGTGTCATCCGATGTTTGTTTTGTATTTTAAACTGGATTTTATAATTAAACCTAATAAATTATTACATTTCACCATCCATGCATTTGATAGAGACGGTAAATACCGGCAGCTTTGGCATTGTATTATGACGGTGGGGCTGGGGCGGACTGACCATTCTAGCACTCGGTCACTGCCCGAGGGCCCGAGGTCAGTAGGGGGCACCATGAAATGCCCCTGTTATCTTTTTAGAGGCTTTATTTGCGTGTGGGCAAGGACACAGGTGCCCCATGATCCTCTATTGCCCAAGGGCCCCATGAGTTGTCAGTACGCCCTTGCGGTGGGGATATGAAAACGCCTACCAAATACATTTCAAAACGCTAATGCCTAAGGTGATGATCAAGATAGCATGTTAACACAGGCTGATAGTGCACAAGTAGATCGGTTAATTGAATAGTGTACAAGTGGTAGACCCACACATGTATTTAAATTACTGCAGCCCATGTTGAACTGGCATTTTGTAGATACATCTTTGGTAATTTTTACATACATCAATAGCTGATTATAATTTTTCTTATACAACACTTGATGTTATGTGGTCATGAAGATCACATAGAATTCTCCATATTGTAATACCTGAGTGGCTGTGTTACTTGATGACAGCAATGCAAACATATATGATGCTAAGCTATTACATACTGTAGTTGACACTTTTTCTTGATCTCAGGTTTTTAGGTCATCCATGAAAATCTACCTAACATATAGTGCTTATGTTTAACACAGTGACCATAAGGTGAGTAAACAGTCTTTCACAAGTGTGATTAGATATGACCAATGTAGTTATTTTTTCACATATATCTTGTTGTTGCAGATGAAAAAGTTACTGCTCCTTAGACATGTTGGTTGTTATGTCACATACGAATACCTTGACACCATATGCTTTGCAATAAATCATGAGCCTGTGTTAAAGCGCAACTCCAGTCAAAAATGATTTCATTACTATGTATTGGGACTATATCCTTACCACATGTGTGGAATACTCATTTTGTAAAGGAGTTGAGTTAAACCTTATACTAACCCAATACTTCCATCCTCTTGCAAAATATGTTTCGCCATTGTGCTGGTAATATAGGAGGATATATGATATAAGGTGTGTATATATATATATATATATATATATATATATATATATATGTGTATATAGCGTCCACTATCCACTATGGACAAACCTGCAATAAACCCATGCATTGGAGGCACATCTACAACTGCATGGTCAAAAACAAGCTGTCCTCTATGTTACGTATAAAGTTTTATAACATGATAAATTTAATCATTCATGTAAGTGCTCATGTGAATAGATAGAGATGTTCTGTGTGAAGAATTAGAGTTTTTAATTTGTGTAAACCATGTAACAAACAGCCATAAACACTAAATTGTTGCTGTTCGAGATTACATAAATAATTGTGTTAATGTGGCTACAAATCAATCAGTACTTAAGGCTGTGTTCACCTCTGTGCATGTGTTCACACTGCATT
This sequence comes from Staurois parvus, assembly GCA_951230385.1. Taxonomy (NCBI): domain Eukaryota; kingdom Metazoa; phylum Chordata; class Amphibia; order Anura; family Ranidae; genus Staurois; species Staurois parvus. Next base: position 21,550 of record CATNWA010001701.1, read on the forward strand.
GCCTGCACAAAGTTAGGCAGCACTAACCACACGCACATTACAACAGGATAATCATGGCCATGTGCGATTAAATCTATAGACTCAACACCCATACTGCAAATCACATGTACAAATGAAAAATAAAAGTACACGAGGACTGTGATTTACACAGTAGTGCAGGGACCTCTGTAATGCATTTCACCAAATACTAACAACCATTACAATTAATGGCCTGTCGAGGCCGTGCAATCTGCGTAACGCACGCCTAAGAAGATTATTATTATTATTACTATATTGTATGTCTAACGCACCAATATAGTTCGCTCAGCGCTGTACATTACAAAGGGAGACATAACATGCGACAGTACAGTAAAAATACAATGTGATACACGAGGGGATTGAGGGCCCTACTGTTTGTATCTTACAATCTAGGAGGGAGGGGATGGTGGCACAGGAGGAGATAGCTGTGGTGGATGGAGTGGTTGGAAGAGTGGAGGAGGTCGGCAATTAGCAGGGGGTGGGGTAGGCTTCCTTGAACAGATGGGTTTTCAAGTTGCGCCTACAGGAGAGGAGAGTAGGTGATAGTCAGATGGATTGGGGTAGGGAGTTCAAGAGTATGGTTGATGCCATGGAGAAATCATGGAGGCGGGCATGGGAGGAGGAGACTCGGGAACTAGAGAGAAGTATGTCTTGTGGGTTGAGATGAGACCTCCATAGGAGAGTTCAGCAGGGGATGTTGATGTGAAAATTGGCATCATTACAATGTCATAGTACACCATTTTACAATTCTAGTAATGCATTTCACAGACAATGTAGTTCCTGCAAAGGACTACACAGTGACATGGTCACTTTATCAACCTATATAAACTATTGTATTATATCTGATATATATTATGGCCTCTTACCTTAATTGGCTGGTACTCTGTTGTCTGTTTTAAATTAGCAGGATTTTTTTGGCATGATTGACATTCCATTACCTTTGAAAATATAAACATTAAAGTTTTATATTTTAAATATTATTCATATATATACATATATATTTGTGCAGCACTGGGCAAACTCTTTGTGCTATATAAAATCTTTGGAATAATATTTTACAAACCATCTAAGAAGTTTAGAGTGAAGGACCACATGCAAATTGAGTTCCATTTCACAACTTTTAACCTATTGCGTAAAAGTAACATTGTCTGTGCTTTTCAGTCTTAGTGGATGAACAAGTTACCGTCCAAATTATCATGTTGTTGACTGTTAAGACTGATAATGTATTAAAAAATGCATTACATTTCCAGCCCACAAATTATAAACTACAGTATTCAACATATGGTTTCATGTAATGTGCTATATAAAATTGTTACATTCAATACTTAGTCAGTGTTTATGTATGATTTTAAGAGCATTCACATGAATGCTCTTTCAAATTAAGAACGCATGGGAAGGCACAAGGTCACATATGAACTCACGCTTTCTACTGGAAACTATCTCTCTATATTATGCCACACAGAGTGCCTTCGCATACTAATTAGTCTTGTGTATACTGAGGCAGGTGGACTGTGTCACTGTCCTCTCTACACTGTGATGATGCTGCTTCTTTTACATAACTTTGGTGTCCGTTTATGACACAGAATAGCTGCGATTCAGAGGATCGCAGCTATTCTCTGGTCATTCACAGTTTATGACACTCCGTAGAACATGTCAGCCTTTCACTGGAGATCTGTGTTCTCCCTCCAGATTCTCCAGCCCAGAGCTGGAGAATCGTAAAGACTGCAAAGTAAGCAGCGATAATTTACCTCTGCTTAGTAAACTGATCTTTTACTGAAATCTGGATAGATTATAGTAAAATTGGCCGTTTTCCAGCGTTTGTGGACCGTTCTCCATTCGTTCCGAAAACTGCTTCCTAAACTGCATTCACAGGATAACTGTGTTCTCCAAGAATACTGGCGAACTGAGCAGCGATCCATTACCGCTGGTTCATAAACGGACACCTTTATGTCCTCCCATTTTCACATCATAGAAGAGAGTTGCAGACACATCAGCAAGGAACAGAAAGCATTATGCAGAGTATCACGATTTAACTTTTCAAGTAAAGCATCTGATGATTGATTCACAGAAGACATTGTTCTTCAAAAAGAAAAACAACACCTTGTTATTATGAAAGGGTAACTTCATAAGCTCATGGTACCACCATCCATCTCGCTGTCTGTTGTGCTCTGTGTCACTATAAGTTTTGAGGTCGGAAGAGATAAGACATGGTTATGAAGCAATGTGGAACATGGCTTGATGAGAATGGCATCCAAAGAAGGACACTATTAGTTGTGGAAATGTTAAATGGTTGCAGAAGAATACTCAGTTAAGGATGTTGAAAGAGGACCACTTTAACGTGGGTGGTGTGTTGGCATCTGGAGAAGGACACTGCTAAGGGGGAGGTGTGAATGTAGGCAGATTGCAATACTTTATTTGGGGTTGTAGATTTGTAGTTTGTAGATTTTTAAGGGGTTTTAGGACACAAACTAAATGAAGACTTTTGTGATGTCAGGGGAGGTTGAGAAGAATACAGTGAAGGATGGTGTTTATATGAAGTGTGCCTGCAAACAATACTGTGTATAAGGAACATTGCTTTAAAGTTTTGGGATCTATATTAGTCCAATTGTGATCCAAATGATGTGTTGATAGCATTGAAATAGGAATGTGAAAAGTTATAACAGGATTGAGCTATCATCAGAGTTCATAGTCATTACACATCAATTTAATTAGTATTATCATCAAACCATCCTGAAATCATTTGCAATTAGTATGGCTTTCTAGGGACACTATTGTTCTAGAAACATGACAATGTCTGTAAGTTTGTTTAATATGTGTGTATTTTTAAACAGCTCTCGAATGAGTAATTAATGAGAAAACACATACCCACTTCCGAATATCGACTGTCATCCCTGGCCAATAGAATCGACTGTTTATACTTTCGGTTGTCCTTTGTATGCCACTATGTCCTCCAATAGAACTGGCATGAAATTGTATGAAGATGTCATTACACTCTTTTAGGCTGGTCACTACTTTAACAAGCCTTTTTTTATTCACACCAGTAAAATGTAGCAAACCATCTGTTGGATGAAAATAGAAATTATAATTACATAATGAATTTGCACCAAACTTAATTTAATTTATTTGCATTGTCATATTTATAATGTTTAAAAAAAGACAAAAATACTAGAACAGACAAAAGAACTTAATTAACAAATTATGTGGGACACATGGGTGCAGTTACCATTGCTGTACAGTGACCCACTTGCAGCATAAAGTGTGCTACAGCACACTGTACTCTGACATCAAAGAGCAACTTTCTGATATTCAAGTATTGCCAACAAGAATGTGTGCATCCACCTGCATACCTATGGCTCTGTCTGTCAGTGCAGTGTTGAGAGCATGAATCATTAGCAATTGCCTTATCTTCATCTTTCTTCACCATTAAAAAATAAAGAATCACATCCAACACATGAAGAATGACAGTCAGCGCTCTAAGCTCAAAGAATAAAGTGATCTGCATAAACATGCCAATAAAAAAGGATGCAGAATGTGAGGTAAGTGTGCGAGAAAATTATGGAAGGCACACAATAGTAATCTTATCAAATAAATAACAACTTGGCCATGTTCACATTTCTAACAGACACAGTAAACTGACCTTATTTAACAAGATGTGATGAAACATAAAGGCTATCCTTTTAGGAGAAACATATACAGTTATTTATTCAGGACAATGCATACTGTACCACAAGTAAGTCATCATAAAACCAAAAAAATAAAACATACCCTTTAGTGTGAAGCTTGATGACCGACGTCTAATAACTTTTTTTTCTTCTTTGGTGGCTCCTTCTGGATATCTCCCATCTTTTAAATAAGCCACTAATTCGTTGGCCTTGGAGGAATCCATATTTGCTAATAGCACAATACATATACAGAAAAATGCAGTAATTAATGGTCAATACTCAAAGACTGTCTCCAGAAAGGTCACTGTGCAATGTTCTTATCAATAAAAGCCACTTAAATAGGACACTCCTATCTGAGCTAATCAGTAAAACACCCCTTTTAAAACAACACTTTGAATAGAGATGTGGGAAAAGATTTATATGCCACACTGTTTTCAACTTGCTAAAAGTTTTATACAGTTAATTTGAAAGCAATAAGAAACGGGAAAAACACATTCCCTGATGTTTAAATATATCAAGTTGTGCTTAATTATACTCTGTACAAATTATCCAATTATGAAGCATTTTTAACATATTTTCAGAATGTTCTGGATTGTTGTAATTGTTTTTTAAAGAAAACAATTGAAGCCTACGGAATAGGACAACAACATGTTAAACTGCGACAAAAAAAAACTACCTTTGAAAAAAATTAATAAAAATTTCAATACATGTCTACACAAGCAACACAAGAAAAATGAAAAAAAAAAAAACGCTATCATGCCTGCTATGGTCATTTTGTTATGAGAAAACAGAGGGACTGGCAGAATCACCAGGGACAAAACACAAAATTATTCATAAAAAAGACAATATGATACTTATTCAAACATTCTTATCACATGGTACAGCAGACACACTTCAGGAATATGAGATATTGGGTTTACATATTATTCCATGTAATAGAATTGTCTGATAGGCATGAATATAGTTTAATATAGGGTTTAGGGGTTAGCTGCTAGAATAGGAGAAATATTAACTATCATGTAAAGTGTGATAAAACAGCAGAGAGAAATCATAAGCACCACAGAAAGTACTGGATAAAGTTATAGTTCATAAAAAAAATATAATAACATGTCAAGGCATTAAAGTTTTAAATAACACAGGACCCTGAATTCACTATATTTTTGATCACATGGTACACAGAACATGGAAGTGCAATTAGTTTAGGAAAAATATAAAGTGATAACTACCTTTTCTCAAGAGCAGTCTTGTGACTTGTATCAGTGTTCAGCAGATCACTCCTTGAAGCTTCTCTGAAGAGTTTTCTGCTATAGGAGCATGCAGAAACCAGGACTTCTGTCTGGGCGGTGCTGACTGTCCATGTGCAGAACTTATGCACTCTTATAAAAAAAAGGAGGGACATCCAAAAAAGGATCAGCCTGTTTACACAATGTAGAGGTTTGACCCTTTAGATTGCACACTGAATGTAACAAGCGTGCTTTACTGTCCATACCGATAGATTTTATAGTTGTGTGTTTAGTAACACTTGAAACACTAGAGCTATGCAAGCTTTTCTACACTTCATGAACAGGCTGCTTTTATCTATTCTTTAATGCACTAATTAATCTGTTATATGAATGGTCTTGAAGCACTGTACCAAAAATAAATGTTTATTTTTTCAACACAAATAAGAGAGCAGTCCTTTTTTGACATTTGATTAACAATATATTATTCTGTAAACAAGGAAAAATGTTTAATATGTATAAATTGTCATAATGTGTGCCATTTCCTGGGTCACCTGCTGATGGTACTCTTGATTTGACAGTACAAGAGTATTTACGTAGGTCAACAAAAGGTGTCTCCCAGCAGCTAGGATGTGAAAGTAATTCTGCTGCACCTGATATGGCCTGCTGTGAGATATAGAAGCCCACCCTTGATTTAAGATCATTGTTTAAGCACTTTTGTTTCAAGCCATGGAACAGCCTCATTTTTGTACCTGACACAGAGACCTGATTCCTGTATCCTGCTTCCTGTTCTCAGTAACTTGCTCCCTGTTCCCCTTGTCTCCTGCTCCTGTACTGACCTTGTCCTGCCATTTTTTTCCTCCTTACAGTTTGATTATAGTTATGTCATTATTTGTTGTTGAAATTATCAACTTTATTGTTACTTACATTAACTATGATTTACTGGTCTTGTTGTTCGATGTGTACTTGTTTTCTCAATAAACTTATTTTAACGTTTATTCATTTTTGTTCAAGATTATGTAAGGTGCACCCAAATGATCAAATCACACTTGATGGTTGCCTTCAGTTTTTAAAATAAGAACTTTTTTGAAACATTTCCAAGGACATCAGAATTCTTCTGAAACAATTGCCGTCTGCCTGCTGTTTATAAATGGCCGTACGGTGGCACTCCAGGGGCGTGTTGCCGTTCATAAATGGCACCTGCCATTTCTAGCTGTATGCACTTGCTGGGAGCGCGCAGCAACGCAATCCAGTGCCTGCTGTGTCCTACGCACACAGTGAAACAACAATCGTTGGACGGGACCTCTGTATGAGGTCACGATCATGTGATCACTGATTGTCAATTCAGTGATCCCATGGAAAGTAGTAATCAAGATGTCACTTGTGACATCATTGCTTACGACGTGTGAAATGACCACAGCTTGTCACATGGTACAATGCTATTCACAGCAGCCTTGTACCATGTGAAAAGCTGTGACCAATCACAGCTCAATCA
>CATNWA010001702.1:0-27388 GCA_951230385.1 Staurois parvus
CCCCGGGGGGGTAAAATTTCCCCGGGGGGGTTTGGGAAAGGGGGTTTAGGGAAAAGGAGGGCGAAGGTAAAGGGGGGGTTATTTTTGGGCTTTTTTAATTTTGGGGGGTTTTTGTTTTTTTTTTTTTTTTTTTTTAATTTTTTTTTTTTTAAAAAAAAAGGCTTTTTTCTAAAATTTTATTTTCTTCCCAAAAATTTTTTTTAGAAGGGTTTTTTATTTTTTTATTTTTTTTTTTTTTTTTTTTTTTAAAGGTTTTTTCCGGGGGGGCCCCCCCCCAAAAAAAATGTATTTTTTACTTTTTGTAAAAAAAATTTTTGTTGGCTGCAAATTTTATCAAATAAAATTTTCCCTATCCTACAGGGCCTCGTTAGGGGGAAAAGTAGGTGTGGCTGCCAAGACTGTTGAGGTGCAGAGTTTGTGTCCTCTGCAGGACAATTTAGGTCAAACTGAAGCCTGGGCCCTTTATTATTACTGCAGAGGCCCAAGGCTGGATGGGCCGAGCCCGTCCGTGATCCGGGTGGTGGACCCCGCCTCCCCAGGGTAAGCCTAGTACCGGTCCCATGGAAGTGGAGGAACCTGGGAAAGTGTGCCCCTTAAAGAGGGGGAAAGCTAAATTGCTACTTTTCGTGTGCGAGTGACCGCACATGTGTCCAGAATCAAGAAAGTAAGAGGAAGAGGCTGAAATAAGATGCGGCTGAGGATCTGAAAAAAGTAAAGATCCGGGTATTAGCAGGTGAGGAGGCACCAAGAGGCAGCTGATGAGTGCCCGAGATGGACGCCATGGAGCATGCCCGTCCCGTCGGCAGGCCAACTCTTGTGTCATCCCTGAAGCAAGCCAGCGGGATCCTGAGGGAGAAAATTCTCCAATGAGGAGCACTTCAGGCAAGCCAGGGAACGATCGATGGCAGCGGTGAGAAGTCAACCTATGGAGGAAGTCTCGTCTGGGGACCTATCCGAGCCGGCCAGAGTCACCAGTGACGTCTGATGGGCTTTCCCCAGCCGGGGAGCGCGTCAATGGTGGTGGAGGCGGGTCTAGAGGCCGGAGCGGAGCAGACGCCAGGAACTATCCCTGCCCAGCAGCAGCTGCAACCGGAGTGGGGGGTCACAGGAGACTCCCAGTGACGGTGTGGCGGGGCTACGCTTCATAACGGAGTTGGAGTCTCCGCTACATGGCCGGCACTTTGCCTTTATGTCTCAGGAGTCCTTGTGATGAGGGGTGTAGTCGGCAGAAGCCGGAGAAGCAGCGGGGGAGGGAGAAGGCTGTGTATGTGCGGCTGGAACGAATCCCCAGTGAGCTGCTGCCAAAGGGGCGGGGGGATGAGTGGCAGGGAAGACAGCAGGAAACCTGCAGAGTGGGAGGGTGAGTAATGCTGCAGGGGAGCAGGTTGCTGTGCAGTGTATTGGTTCTGAGGGGGAGCTGTCAGTTGCTGTGCAGAACATTGCTCCAGTGGGGGAGGTGTCAGCTGCTGTGCAGAGTATTGCTCCAGTGGGGGAGGTGTCAGCTGCTGTGCAGAGTATTGCTCCCACGAGTAATGTATCAGCTGCTGTGCAGAGTATTGCTCCCATGGGTAATGTGTCAGCTGCTGTGCAGATTATTGCTCCAGGGGGAGGTATCTGCTGCTGTGGCAGAGTATTGCTCCCATGGGTAATGTTCCTTCTATGTCAAGTGTTGTGAGGGGGTGTCTGCCTCCTCTCCCCCCCTGTACTGGATTATTCTGCTGCCCTAAGAAGGTGGCAGGCTGCGGTGTATCCGCCTGTAGTAAGCATGGGGGGCCTGCGGCACAAAGAAGCAACGTTGTGCAGATAAGATGGGAAGGGAAAGCCCCACCCCCAATCAGAAGGGAAGTGCTGGATCGCATCATTGAGATGGGCTTTAGGGCTCATGACATATTTGCCTTCATAGCCCCATTGGGGTCTGGCGAATATGACATTTCTTTTCAGAGGCCGGAAGGTCTAGAAACATTCTGGATAAAGTTTGAGAACCAGTGTACAGGGACCCCAAGGTGGGAGGGGCTAGTACCTAAAGTGGTGTCGCATCAGTTGTTAACCAAGAATATAACCATCTTCGTGAGGAATGAAAACATCCCGGCAGCTGACATTACTATCTGGTTGGGGAAATATATGGGGATGTCTTGGCCCCCATAAGGAAGATTACAGATGATAGGGGGATATGGACAGGTGGGTGGGCAGCAACAGTTAGACTGCATACGGAGGATAATAAGATCAAGCATGTGCCCACTTCAGCATTCCTAGGAAGAGACAGGCTGACCATTTTTTACGCCGGCCAGCCTAAAGTCTGCCACCTGTGTGGAAACAAGGGGCATTTTGCAGCGAAATGTGAAATCCTGAAATGTTCTCTGTGTCGGGGGATAGGGCATACAGCCAGAGATTTAATAAGGTGTAATCTTTGCCAACAGCTGGGGCACTCATACAGTAAGTGCCCAGAGGCACTCCACAATTTGTTCGGGCTCATGGAGGAGTTGGACCGGATGGATGCTGAGGAGAGTGGTGAGGAGCCATCCCCCCTTCCTCAGACAAATCTGACACCGAGGGTTCTTTGGCGCTGTCGGTGCCTGTTGTGGCCCCTAATGTGTCTGTACCCTCTCCCTCTGGAGAGTCTCCCACTGTCTGTGTCCCCCCAAATATCTTTCCCAGTGTTGTCTACCCCTGCCCCCAGTGTTCCTATCCCCCCTGTTAGGAAAAACCGAGGCGTTGGAGCCAAGAAGGCGTCTGGAGCGCCTTCGGTGATGCCTCCCCCCGTACTTCTCCCACGGCGCCGCCGAAAATCTGGTGGTGATGTGGTGGCATCTGAGGTGGTTGGGAAGGAGGCAGGATTGGTATCTGACCCTAAGGAAGGTGGGTTAAGTAAAGTGACCAAGGGAGAGGGGTGGTCTGTGGTTAGGAAGGGAGGGAGCAGGGTAGGGTTGTCCCTGCATCGTCTGTTTCCTCTTTGAAAGTAGAGATTATATCTGGCAACAAGTTTGAGGTCCTCTCCGGGGAGGAAGGGGATTCTGGAGGTATCCTCTCCCCTATGGATGATGGGGTTGGAAAGGGAACCCAAAAGAAAGTCGGGTCCTCTGCAAAGCAGAGGAAGACTAAGGCTAAGAAACGACCATCTCAAGTTTCCGCTCCGATAAATGTGGCAACCATTAATGTTGCCAGCATAAAGTCTGTAGGTGCTAGAAGTGCGGCCTTATTTTTGCTCAGCAGTATTTGTGCTGATGTTTTGTTTTTGCAAGAGACCAGGCTCAGCAGTCTGGCTGATGTCCATCTGGAGAAGAGGGAGTGGAGGTGTTGTCCCTCCTTCTGGTCTCTTGCGGCCGAGCCTTACAGCGGAGTTGCGGTACTTTTTTTCCGGCATGGTAACGTGTCGGTGGGTCATTGAGGTGGAGATTGGAAGATGTATGGCCTTGGACATCCTTGTGAAGGGGCAAGAGCTAAGGCTCATTAACATCTACAGTCCCCAGTCTACGTGGGAGGAGGAAATGCCTCTTTACAAGGATTAAGCCTTTCATTTTTACGTCCCGGCAAGTTGTCTTTGGAGGAGACTTTAATACTGTCACTAGGCTTAAGGACAGGAAGGGCATGATACATAGGACAAAATGACTTAACATGTGCCCTGGTGATCAGTGAATTCCGTTGTTACTATTATGCAATCAGACTACTCGCAGCATGAATGTGAAATATATATTGCAGCTATGCGATTTGGCGCTAAGATACAGGGAATGTAATTTCTCTATTGTAATACACTATTGTTATGCAGAATAGTTTACTAACATATCTGCAGAGGTCTAGATATTCAGTATTGCAATTAAAGATGTTTGAGGTTGCCATTTAAGTGTTTGCCTCTGCTCTTGGGGTTATTCATGGTTGGAATTCCCTGAAAGCAGCCTAAGTGTAAAAGTGAGTTATATTGCTTTCGGTCACAGTATTTGCTGTTCTCTTGATTCACCTAACATATACCTGTTGTTAATGTTTATTACTTCCCATAGAGGTCTTACAGTAAAGCTGATCTCTTTGTTTTTTTATTAAAAGTGTGTGCTTTTTATTGGTCTTTGCACTTGCACTATTGCCAGGGTGTGTCAGTTGGGGCTGAGACAGTTCTTGGGGTTGAGAGGCGGAGTGAACAAACTTAAGCAGCCCCTATGGGGGTATCGCTACATATTTATCACCAGAAGTGGTTGGGAAGAAATCCTCTGTACCATATTTCATATCTTGAGCATCACATGGACTTTTGATTGTGCACCACATACTAATTTATATGCTTATTTACCGCATGATATATATTGTTGATTTTACAAGCGCTGCATCTTTATTTTCATTGAAAAATCAAGGAGCTTACAATCTAAAGCTACAAATTCATACATAAACTAGGTTCAATTAACCTACCAGCATGTCTTTGGAGTTTGCATGCTTTCTCTGTGCGGGTGTGTTTCTGCCAAAACTCGATAGGTGGTGCCATGACTGAGATTAGAACCCATGACCCAAGTGCTACAAGCCATGAGTGCTAACCGCTAAGCTGCTGTAATAGACAGAATTTGAGCTGGAATGTAGAATAGTAACATGATTCAAGAGAATGCAAATATATAATTAGATTTGGAAATTAGAACTAGACATTACAATTATTTTTTATATAAGTTTGAAGATGTTTGACATTCAAAAATAGATGTATATATGACTTTGTAACATTCATTAGGAAATGCATTAGTTGGGCGATCCTTTTTAGAGAAAAAAAGGCAAGAAAATTAATAGAGGCCATTACACACATACATACTTACATGTATCTATCTATCTATCTATCTATCTATCTATCTTTCTATCTATCTTATCTATCACCATTAAAACAATCACACCTGCAAATTTTCTAATGCAGCATAAAATGTTAACGGGACACAACCTGTGCTTCTGCGCCATCTGAGCACCATATCCAGCATTGCTACTACAAATGCGACCTATTCTGATCTGACATTCACTACTACAAATGCGACCATTCTGATCTGACATTCACTAGAGAAATCTGTCTAGCCGAAGACTTTTTTTTTTTTTTTTCTCCGTGTGTGCCACTGAAAGGTCTTGATTAATTTAATTGGGTGCTGCTGAATGTTCAGCATCTGCTGTTGCATCTTATTCTTAGTAAATCAGGGCCTTTGAGTCTAATATGGATTTTAAGGAGCTAACCTGCCCAAAAGAAAAAAGTGTGAGGTCCCCGAAGAGATCCTTGCTAGGTTTTTGGTCTAATATGGATTTTAAGGGAGATCCCCTTTCAAAAAACAAAAATAGTGTGAGGTCCTGCTAAAAATCCATACCAGTGTCATGCTTGCCTGTAGCTTTGGTGGTCAGGCAATACAGTATAACTGGCTTCTGTGTTCTTCATCAATAGCAGCTTCCTTTCCCATAAGTCAAGCAGACCTACCGGAACTTGGTTTCCCACAGGTCTTGTACACAATGCTATAGTGCCTGGTTTCCATGCTGAGGTAGGCATGAACTGAGGACAGGAAAACTCATACAAATGAGCGCAGAGAGGCCACTCCAGGTGAAAACATGTGAACAGTTAATCATGAGCTCACCACTGCTGCCTTGTTAATCATATGCATGATGAAGAGAACTGGAAAAAAAAAGGCGCTGTGGAAAATGCTCTCAGACAAGCACCTTAGTGGAGGTGCATCTTTATTGGGTGAGATAAAGTAGCAAGTATAATAAAATTAACCAGCCTGAAGTGGACAGTGTGATTCCAATGGACGGCCCGTCCGCTCTGAGGGGAGCTGAGATCAAAGAATGCTCCTGTCGGCTTCAAATCACGTGGTGTCAGCGTACCAGCATCCTGGGTGGTGTCACCATGGCAAACGAAGGCAGTGTCCGGCGTTGGCTTCAGCTGGGAGCATATGTGGGGTTACCAAGACGACATGTTTCGCGCAGTTGCGCTTTGTCAAGTCTCTGGTAACCATGGCCGGCGGCCATTGTATAGAAGACCATTAAAGGGAAGGCTGGCTGAGTGTAATTAGCAGGGGATGGGGTGTCAATCAGAGCGGATGGCTCGTCCTGAAGCAATGCTGAATACAAATTTAAAGGTACAGATTGCAAGTTATAAAAATTGATATGTATAAAAAACAATAGCATTGGAAAGCATGACATACTTTCATCTTTAGTAAAATAAAGGTAATACAATAACAAAAAAAAAACAAAAAAAACAAAAAAAAAAAACAACACAAGTTAAAAATGACATTGCTGGTTCATGGAAGCTATGTCAAAAATTGCGTTTACAGTGAGGTAATTATGGGTATATGGGCAAAGAAGGGAGTAGGGAGAAGTGAATGCTAGGCATATGAAAATGACTGTATCAAAGGTATATGAAAATGACTGTATAAAAGGTATGACTAAAAGGAATATATAAAATCAATCCTGGTATCAAATTAGGTAGCACATATGTTCATAATTAAATAAATATAATAGATGCGTAATAACATGTATTCGTAATTGAGTGCACAGAATATATACATGGTGACAGTGCAGATTAAAAAACAAGGATTAAAAGAAGACAATACTGTATGTAATAAAAAACACATCGGAGGATCCTAGTTCCGGGGACTAGAAGTCAAACTTGTTAAATAATGCTATGGATTTCAAGATCCTCATTGAGACCATTGGGGGTCATAGAACCTAATTTGTAGATCCAGAACGTCTCTCTCTTACACAAACGGGCTAGTCTTTCATTGTCAGTAAATGTACCCTTTGGAATATGTTCGGTTGCTAAGACCTCAAGAAGACTGAAAATTATTTTGATGGGATTGCAAAAAGTGCCTAGGAACACTATGCTTATCGCATCCATCTCTTATAAGTCTTCTGTGCTCCCCTATGCGTTTGCGTAGAGGGCGTGTGGTTCGGCCTACATATAGGAGCTTACACGGGCATGTGAGAACGTATATGACGTGGTCAGTTGCACACGTTATAAACTGACGAATGTGGTAGCTGTTGCCCTGGGAGTCCAAAAACTGTGATCTGCCATGGGTGATGGACTGACAGGTGAGACAACCTCTTTTGTTGCATCTGTAGATACCAATTCTGTCGTCAAATGTAGGAAGGGGGCCCTCAAATTACTCATTGACAAAGCCTATAATGATAGCGTAATTAATAAGAGAGAGAGAAGTCTTTTTTCCTTCCCCCTATTTGTAGTACCCATATTTTTATCATTTGCCAAAAATACACAAATCTACTACACATCCCCCTGGCCGCCCTATTATTGCAAGCACCAATAGTTTTACTAATGGCCTTTCTAAATACATCGACCATTTTCTCCAACCATTAGTTGTACAATTGCCGTCATACATCAGAGACTCCAGTCATGTGATAGAAATCCTCAGCCATTATCAGTGGAAACATGGGTATCATTGGGCATCACTTGATGTAACTTCCTTATACACATCAATCCCCCACCACATAGGCCTACAGGCTCTTCAATATTTCTTATCTTCTGAAAGTTCTATCAACTCCACCCAAGCCAAATTTATTATTGAATGTACAGAATTTTGCCTTACCCATAATTATTTTACATTCCTTGACCAATTTTTACTTGCAAACTAAAGGGACTGCGATGGGAGCGAATTTCGCCCCTTGTTACGCCAATCTCACAATGGGCTTTTGGGAGAAACAATATATACAAATAAACAACCCCTTTGCCAAATATATCATTTTTTTTTGGGCGCTATATTGACGACATTTTATTAATCTGGGATGGTGATTTGAACGAATTTTTATCTTTTGTCGCATATTGCAATTCAAACTACCTTGGACTTTCTTTTACTCATGTTTTTAACTCTCAAGATATAATCTTTTTAGACTTGGTTTTGTCAGTCACAGATAATGAAATTTGTAGTACAAATTACACCAAACCCACTAGTGGGACCCATATCTACACTATTCTAGCTGTCACCATCCAGCCTGGAAAAATAATATTCCCAGTGGCCAATTCCAAAGACTAAGGAAGAACTGTTCAAAATTATGTGATTACCAAGAACAAGGTTCTCTCCTTTCAAAAAAGTTTTCTGAGAAAGGCTATCCCCCTTCCCTTATAAAAAACACATATACCAAACATAGCGTATTGATAGACCGAACATACACTCAGGCCCGTGACCAGTCTAACTCGGTTAGGTTCATCACTGGTTTCAACACATCACATCGTGATATTACAAACATCATTCGCAAACACTGGCACATTTTACAATTAGATCCTAGATTAGCACCTAATCTCCCACGCGCCCCACAAGTAACTTTCAAGAGAGCCCGTTCTTTGAAAAACATTCTAGCCCCAAGCAAAATGTCACTGTCCACCTACATAGACAACGGCCCCCTTCCTACATTTGACGACAGAATTGGTATCTACAGATGCAACAAAAGAGGTTGTCTCACCTGTCAGTCCATCACCCATGGCAGATCACAGTTTTTGGACTCCCAGGGCAACAGCTACCACATTCGTCAGTTTATAACGTGTGCAACTGACCACGTCATATACGTTCTCACATGCCCGTGTAAGCTCCTATATGTAGGCCGAACCACACGCCCTCTACGCAAACGCATAGGGGAGCACAGAAGACTTATAAGAGATGGATGCGATAAGCATAGTGTCCCTAGGCACTTTTTGCAATCCCATCAAAATAATTTCAGTCTTCTTGAGGTCTTAGCAACCGAACATATTCCAAAGGGTACATTTACTGACAATGAAAGACTAGTCCGTTTGTGTAAGAGAGAGACGTTCTGGATCTACAAATTAGGTTCTATGACCCCCAATGGTCTCAATGAGGATCTTGAAATCCATAGCATTATTTAAACAAGTTTGACTTCTAGTCCCCGGAACTAGGATCCTCCGGTGTGTTTTTTATTACATACAGTATTGTCTTCTTTTAATCCTTGTTTTTTAATCTGCACTGTCACCATGTATATATTCTGTGCACTCAATTACGAATACATGTTATTACGCATCTATTATATTTATTTAATTATGAACATATGTGCTACCTAATTTGATACCAGGATTGATTTTATTATATTCCTTTTAGTCATACCTTTTTATACAGTCATTTTCATATACCTTTGATACAGTCATTTTCATATGCCTCGCATTCACTTCTCCCTACTCCCTTCTTTGCCCATATACCCATAATTACCTCACTGTAAACGCAATTTTTGACATAGCTTCCATGAACCAGCGATGTCATTTTAACTTGTGTGTTTTTTTTTTTTGTTTGTTTTTTTGTTTTTTTTTTTTGTTATTGTATTACCTTTATTTTACTAAAGATGAAAGTATGTCATGCTTTCCAATGCTATTGTTTTTATACATATCAATTTTATAACTTACAATCTGTACCTTTAAATTTGTATTCAGCATTGCTTCAGGACGAGCCATCCGCTCTGATTGACACCCCATCCCCTGCTAATTACACTCAGCCAGCCTTCCCTTTAATGGTCTTCTATACAATGGCCGCCGGCCATGGTTACCAGAGACTTGACAAAGCGCAACTGCGCGAAACATGTCGTCTTGGTAACCCCACATATGCTCCCAGCTGAAGCCAACGCCGGACACTGCCTTCGTTTACCATGGTGACACCACCCAGGACGCTGGTACGCTGACACCATGTGATTTGAAGCCGACAGGAGCATTCTTTGATCTCAGCTCCCTCAGAGCGGACGGGCCGTCCATTGGAATCACACTGTCCACTTCAGGCTGGTTAATTTTATTATACTTGCTACTTTATCTCACCCAATAAAGATGCACCTCCACTAAGGTGCTTGTCTGAGAGCATTTTCCACAGCGCCTTTTTTTCCAGTTCTCTTCATGAACTGAGGACAGTGAACATGTGTTGGAAGACAGGCAGTGGTTGTAACGGAACTGACCCAGTCTGTGCTTGGGTACTTTCATTATAATACCTCTTCCTGTTCGAAACTGACCATAGCCAACCAAACAAAACTAGAAAACACCAATTTGAGTGTTTAAAAGCCAGTTCAAGTTTCAAATAAAGAGAGTTCCATGTTCAGAGGGCAATCCCCCTCCCTGCATAATGACACAAGGTGGGAAATCTACACTTAGCAATAAGAGACACACAGGAGGGGTGGACTGACCATTTAGTCACTTGGGCACTACCTGAGGGCCCAGGGTCAATAGGGGGCTCCATGAGATGCCCCTGGTACCTTTCATAGGCTTTTTTGAGTGTGGGAGAAGACACGGGGGCCCCATGATTTTCTATTGCCCGGGGACCCCATGAGTTGTCAGTCCAGCCCTGCACACAGGTATTTAAATTTCACACCAGCAGAAAGTCCCATCAGGAGGGAAGGCTGCTGGGAGACACCCCCTCTAAGCTAATATACATACATCCCATAATAGTTTGCTCCCAAGCAAGACACAATAGAACAATGGGATGCAACCACATGGCATTAAACAATCAACAACCCCCAACCCCAATATTAGGACAGATCACCCTGTACCCCTAACAGGCACAGAGTGACTTATACATAATAGGGATATAGGGAGCTGAGACAGGGGTCTCCCTATCTCTCTAAAGTGAGCTGGCCCCCCACCCAAAGTGACTCCTGTCACATAGCTCCCCTTTCGGCAGGAGACTAATGCAGGAAGGAGGAAACCCCAGAAGAGTTGACTCCGAAGTTAGTCTGTACTTCCAGTCCCCCAATGCCAGCACCCACACAGTACCCCAAGCAAGTGGTCCCACACAAAGCATTACTCACCCAGCCAACGTCTGCCTCTCTCGTAGAGCATACCTGACACTGGAGAGAAGTACGGGCTGGTCCTTCTCCCAGAATTCCTCTCAGCCACCGGAGAGAAGACAGGGTGGCTGGGCCGACTCCATCATGCTGTTGGTGATCTGGGCCAACTGCCCAGCATCCCTGGGGTATCCAGGTGGTGACTGTAGTCTTATCCACTTTGACGGACATCCACCAGTGTTCACAAAGTAAGGCTGACATCTCCTGTCCCAATGCCAGACCCTTTTCTGGAGTTGTGTAAGTGGAGACCGAAGTCCCATCCACAGACATCAGCTCAAGCTGCAGTTGTGAGGTGCCGATTGCATCCTCTTCCTGTAGCTCCTGCGGTGTTGATTGTTGTGGGCAGAGGTCAACAATGCCATGCTCCGATGCCAGCTCTTCTGCTGGAGGCACATCGACTGGTTCCTACTCAGCAGAAAAGTCAATCAAATCCCAAGTCTCTGGAACTGGTGTTTGGGGATAGGGGTTCACCATCTCCTGTCCGTGGAACCCAGAAGATGTTACCAGTGCTGGGCAGAGTTCAGCTATGTTTGGCCCTGTTGCCAGCTCTTCTGATGAAGGCTCACAGGTTGTTTTTCCTCAGCAGAGAAATCTATCAAATCCCCAGTCTCTGGAATGGCTAAATGTCCAGGGCACGGACTGGTGGCCCTTGGGCCCAGTGCCAGCACTTTGGCAGGTGACTCATCACCCATATCATCCTCCAGTGAAAAATCCATTAGATCCATACATGTAATTGGAGGGATGAGCCGACTGTCCAACAGCTGGATGAGGGTATGGAAAATGGAGCAGTCGGCTCATACCTCCAATTACAAATCCCAGGATGTGTGGATCTAATGGATTTTTCACTGGAGGATGTTATGGGTGATGAGTCACCAGCAGTCTGGGACATCCCAACCTCCACTGGGATCCAAGGTTCAGATAGAAGGAGAGGAGAGATACAGATACCACCCGCAGCTATGGAAATGGAGGTCTTATGGTGGATGCAGCAAGTGCTGGCTTACCTAGATGATCCTGTTTCTGCAGGGGACGACACTGCTGGTGTCAATACACAAAAAGTCCATGCACACTAAATCCATTGGACCAGAACTTTTTCAAGTGTTCCATAGAAGCAGCTCGAGTAGGCAGAGTTTTCCGTTGCAGACATCTTACACAACGGCCACAACAGCTTCCCTCATTTGTGGCCAAAAGAAACGGTCTTGGATTAATCCATATGTTTTCTCAACTTCTAGATTGGTCATTCAAACTTCTCAAAACAGATTTTCTGTAGACTTGAGGGAGCACTAGCTGTCTTCTTCCAGGATGATCATAGAGCAAATGTACAAAAGTCCATCGATTATTTTGAGTTCATCCCATTGCTTAAGATAGTAGGTACTCTGCTCAGGTAGGGGTTTTCTCATGTAATTAGGATCTTTGCAGAAAACAGAAAACAGACACTCTAACATGTCTGATTACTGGATCCCTCTTTTGTATAAGAATCATATATCTTTCTTTTGCAGCTGGATGGTTTCTGGTACCCCTAGAGCAGTGGGGCAAAAATACATGTTTGGGATACACGCTTCACCAGCTCCCAATGAGTCAGTAACTCGTTGCAGCCACAGCAGGCCCAGGTACTTCCTCCCATTCACTTTCTTCTAAGTTCATTGCAATCCAGGATGCCTGGAGAGAGCATCAGCCCCAATATTTTTGGGTCCTGGCTTGTACTTGAGAGTGAATTGGTAATTAGACAAGGCAGCAAGCCACCTATGACCAGTGGCATACAGCTTGGCTGTAGTCAAAAAATAAGTGAGGGTGTTATTATTATACATTATTTATATAGCGCCAAAAAGTTTGCTCAGCGCTGTACATTATAGTGGGAGACAGTACATGAGACAATACAGTAAAAAGACAAAACACGAGGGATTCGAGGGCCCTACTTTTTCGAGCTTACAATCTAGGAGGGAGGGGATAGTGGTACAGGAGGAAGTGGCTGTGGGGGATGGAGTAGTAGGAGGAGTGTAGATCAGCAATTAGGTAAGGTTGGGGTAGGGTTCCCTGAAGAGATGGGTTTTCAGGGTGCGCCTAAAGGTGAGGAGGGAAGGTGACAGTCTGATGGATTGGGGTAGAGAGTTCCAGAGGATGGGGGAAGTCCTGGAGAAGTCCTGCAGTCGGGCGTGGGAGGTGGAGACCAGGGAGCTAGAAAGTAGGAGGTCTTGTGAGGAGCGAAGATTACGGGTAGGGTGGTATTTGGGTATCAGGTTGGTGAGGTAGTTTGAGGCAGCGTTATGAATGTCTTTGTATGTCAGTGTTAGTAGTTTGAATTTAATGCGTTGGGCAATCGGAAGGGATTGGCAGAGGGGGGTGGCGGATACGGAGCGGTTAGTAAGGTGGATGAGTCTGGCCACTGAGTTCAAGATAGACTGAAGCGGGGATAGTCTGTGATGAGGTAGGCCGGTGAGGAGGGAGTTGCAGTAGTCAAGTCGTGAGATAATAAGGAGTGAACGAGTTGTTTAGTAGTGTTAGGGACCAGCCGGTGGTAGCCTCTAGCGTTCCACAGACCAGAATTCCCCAGTGCGTGCAATCTAAGTTCCGACCTGCTTGTTCACCAGAGCCCCTGATGGTGGGGATGGACTTGGAGCAAGCCGAGACCAGGTCGCGACCCCTGGGTGCAACCAGCTGTGGTAGAGGCACCTCTCGGTGCTACGCAGCAGGTGAGAGTCTGATGTGAGGAGGTAGAGTAAGCGAGGTCAGACAGGCTGGGTCGGTAACAGCGGAGCAGTTCGGTACAAAACGGCAGGCAGAAGAATAAACGGGTCACGGTCCGGGTTTGGGAACAGGAGATCAAAAGTGCAGGAGCAGACAGGAGAATGGTCAGGCAAGCCAGGCGTCAGAGCAGGAGAAGTCAGCAGATCAGGATCAGGCAGGGTCAGCAGCAAAGTAAACTCACAGGAAAGACCATACGGCACTTGAGCATTGCAAGAGCTGGGTTTAAATAGCCCGCCCGACTCGTGACAGGCATTTCTGGGTCCTAGTGCTTGCCTGGCGCTGTCATTGGTGACAGGTGCGCCTGGGTCCTAGTGCCCGCCTGCCTGTACGTTTTGTCAGGATTCTACGCATGTGCAGATTTGATCGCCGCGGCGATCTTCCCATTACCTGACATTGCCCCCCCCTTACGGGCAGCCTCCGGATGCCCAACCGGTTTCTCCTTTGAGGCTGGTTGTGAAGGAACTCCCAAATTAACCGAGGGGCATGAACATTTTGAGCAGGTTCCAAGAGTTTTTCTCTGGCCCATAGCCTTTCCACTTGATGAGATACTGTGTTTGCCCCGCCCTCCGCCTGCAGTCAATAATAGCCTCCACCTCGAACTCCTTTTCCCCATCGATGTCTATGGCCTCTGGGGGTCTAAATCTACGATCTGTAAAAGGATCTGCTACAGCGGGTTTCAGTAGGGACACATGAAACACAGGATGGATTTTGAAGGACTCGGGGAGTGCCAGCTTATATGCTACCTCATTAACTTTACGCTCTACCCGGAAAGGACCCACAAATTTGGGTGCCAACTTTCTCGATGGGCTTTCAGATTGGTAGTGGCCAGCCACACCTGGTCCCCTGGATGTATAACCAATTCCCCCCTTCTCTTTCTATCAAATATTCTTTTACTGTCCTCCTGGGCTTTTGCCATGGTTTCTTGTAATAACTTGTTATTGGCTGTAAAGAAATTCAGGGTCTCTTGAGCAGCTGGGACTGGTTTTTCCGAAAGCCATAGTTGGCGAAGAATGGGGATTCCTTAGTGGCAGAGTGGCAAGCATTATTGTATGCAAATTCCACTAGGGGTAAAAGTGCCAGCCAGTTGTCCTGGAGTGACGATGTATAGCACCTAAGGTACTGTTCTAGTGTCTGGTTGGTTCGCTCAGTTTGACCATTTGTTTGCGGGTGGTATGCTGAGGAGAATGAAAGTTCAATTTCCAACCCTTCGCACAAAGCCCTCCAAAACCTTGAAGTGAACTGAACACCTCAATCAGATACAATGTTTTTTTTGGCACTCCATGTAGCCTTACGATCTCTCTGATAAATACCTGTGCCGTTTCTGAAGCAGATGGTGTACCTCTCAATGGAAGGAAGTGAGCCACCTTGGACAACCGATCTACCACTACAAAGATCGCAGTATGGTCTTGTGATGGCGGTAATTCCACCACAAAATCCATTGCGATCATACTCCAAGGTCTGTCGGCTTCGGCAGTGGTCGCAGCAGGCCCCAAGCCTTGTCTCTGGTGGACTTGTTCCTGCTGCAGACGGCACAGGATTTGACATACATTTCGCAATCTTTGGCCATGCTTGGCCACCAAAACATGCGTTGGAGCAAGTCCAATGTCTTGTGTACCCCAAAGTGGCTTGCTAATGGGTGGTCATATCAATAGCCTAAGACCAGGGCTCGAGTCTCGTCGAGTATCAGGATCTGCTTCCCCCTCCACAAGAGACCTTCCTTGTTCTGCAATGAGACTCCAGGTGGCCTAGGAGTCCCTGTGGAAGCAGCTTGAAGTCTGGTTAGGAGTTCGGACTGAAGTAGCAAAAAGCTACTCGCCGGCAGAATAGTATCAGGTTTGGCTGTCTCCCCAGGGTCCTCAAACATCCGGGAGAGAGCATCCAGTTTAGTATTCTTAGATCCAGGCCGATACGTGATGTGCAGAGTAAACCTTGAGAAGAACAATGCCCATCTGGCCTGAGGCATTTTGCTGTCCTCAGATATTCTAGATTTTTATGGTCAGTATAGACCAGGATGGGATGCAATGCCCCTTCCAATAGATATCTCCATTCCTCCAGTGCTGTCTTAATCGCTAACAACTCCCGATCCCCGATACCGTAATTTTCTGATGGGGAGAGTTTTCTGGAAAAGAAAGCCACTGGGTGCATCAGCTCCTTCACTCCTATTCTTTGCGACAGAATAGCTCCTACCCCATTTTCCGACGCATCTACCTCCAGAATGTAAGGTAATGAAGTGTCGGGATGACTCAAAATAGGGGCTGTCGTGAATAGTTTTTTCAAGGCTTCAAAGCCTCAGGTGTCTGTGCCTCAGGTGTCCATCGGAAACGCACCCCCACCTTAGTGTTATGATCCGCCAGATGGTGCTGCTGGCTGCCCACTTGACAGACCTACCCAAAGCGTGGAGTCTAAGTCCCGGTCTGTGCTTTCACCAGGGCCCCTGATGGTGGGGATGGACTTGAAACAGACCAGGACCAGGTCACGACCTCTGAGCAGGCCCACCAGTGGCAGGGGGAACCTCTGGGGATGTATTGGTACCGGTAGAGCCAGATGTGAGGAGGACGGCAGGGCCCAGCAGGATAGATTGCGAGCAGTGGTCCCGTGGGAGAGGCGTGGTACAGAATCGGCAGGCGGAGAATCGTCAGGTCACTCGCAGGGTCAGCAGGAGAAGTCAGTCCGTAGATAGGTTTAACAAGCCGGGGGTCAGGATGGGAGAGAGTAGAGTAGTCAGGACAATCCGGGTCAAAATGCAGGAGAGAGTAGAGTAGTCAGGGTCAATCAGGATCAAAAACACAGGTACAGGATTCAGGAACTCAGAAGACCTTGCGGCAATCAGTGACAGTGCAGGGCATCTTTAAATATCGCGCCCTGCACTGTCATTGGCCGCCCAGGACGCGCCCCCGGGCTGTCATTGGCCGCCCGAGGCGCGCCCCCGGCTCCCACTGCGCATGCGCGGCGTCCTGTCATCCGCGGCTCGCCGGGACCTAGTGCTTGTATCCCGGCGTGAGCCGTTGCCAGCGCGCATGCGCCGGCCGACAGGACGCCGCGATCCCTGACACTTAGTGAGCTGAGTGATGGGAGTTACCAGGCCTGAGAAATTTTTAATTTCCTGTACAAATTGGGGAAGCCAATAAATCACTGGACCCCCTTTTTATCCGTGGGGACTGGCCATTCTAAAACTGCAGATATTTTTTGGGGATCCATCGCAACCCCATCGGTTGAAATGATCAACCCCAAAAAGGGAATGCTGCTCTGATCAAAGCTGCATTTTTCAGCTTTAGCATACAGCCCATGCTTGCGCAGCCGCTCCAGTACACTCCTGACGTGATCTCTATGTGTCTCCAGGGATGAGGAAATAATCAGGATGTCATCCAGATACACAATCACATAGATGTCCAGGATGTCCCTAAAAATGTAATTCACAAAATGTTGGAATGCAGCCAGCGCATTACAGAGACCAAATGGCATAACAAGCTACTCAAAGTGCCCAAAGCAAGTGCGGAAGGCGGTCTTCCACTCATCCCCCTCCCGAATGCGCACCAGATTATAGGCTCCCCTGAGGTCTAGTTTGGCAAAGATGGAGGCCGTCTTTAGTCTCTGAAATAATTTGGGGACTAAGGGAAGGGGGGGGGTACCGGTTCTTCATGGTGATCTTATTCAGGTCCCTATAGTCTACGCAGGGCCTCAGGGACTGGTCCTTCTCTACGAAAAAGATTCCTGCTCCGGCTGGTGAAGTGGAGGGGCGAATAAATCCCTTCTGCAGACTGTCATCAATGTATTCTTTTAGGGCGCCCAACTCTCCTTCAGACAGCGGGAAGATTCGGCCGAAGGAAATCTCGGATCCCGGTAGCTGGTCAATAGGGCAGTCATAGGCCCGGTGCGGAGGGAGAATCTCTGCACCTTGCGGGCTGAACACGTCAAGGAAATGATGGTATGCGGAGGGCACAGTCTGTGCTAGATCTGTATCTGTATTCACACACAACAAGGTTGGAGGCCCTGGTGATGTCTTTAGGAGACAGTGCTCCTGGCAGTATAGTGAGTGAAATTGAACAGATCCAGTCTTCCAGTTAATTTGGGGATCATGAGCCCGTAACCATGGGAGCCCCAAAATCACTGGAAATAGAGGGGACGCAATAGCGTCCAAGCGGAGGAGTTCCTGGTGGTGGCCTGCTACTGTGGTGCACAAAGGAGGGGTCTCTCGATCTACCAACCCTGATTTAATTTGTGAACCAACAGCCAGAAAAATATTCAACCCTCGTTCTTTGGACAATAACGGAATTCGTTGCTGAGCTGCAAAGTTAAGGTCCACAAAGCAACTGCAGGCCCCAGAATCAATAATAGCCATTACCTGCACGGTTCTTCCTGGGAGCTGGAACGAGATGGGCACGACTACAATGAGTAGGGTCACCTACACAGATTGGAGACATAGAAAAAATGGTAGAGTACTTACAGAGCTTCTCAGGACAGGAACGCACCATGTGACCCGCTGCTCCGCAGTATAGGTATAGATTATTCACTCTGCATCTGTGGCATTCCTCAGCCGTGAGAGATGGCCGCATTAACCCAAGTTGCATAGGCTCTGTTCCATCCGCAGGTTCAGGACTCCGACTGCTGACTGCAGGATGTGATGGGATTGGGACCCGTGGTAACATCCACGTAGGCCTTGACCAGACCTTTCCTGCCTTATTTCCCATAACCTACGGTCAATCTGAATTGCCAGGGTGATTAATTTCTCCAAAGAATCAGGCACACCTACCCTGGACAATTCATCCTTTAGGGGCTCGGATAATCCTAGGCGGAACTGATGGCGCAGTGCTGCATCATTCCATTGCGTATCCCCAGACCAACGCTTGAATTCCGAAGCATAATCCTCTGCTGCCCGGTGTCCCTGCTGAAGAGAATGTAGGGCTGCTTCGGCCGAAGCAGCTCGCTGAGGATCGTCATATAATTGTGCCATCACCCTGAAAAATTCTGCCACAGAGTTCACATGCGGATGGCGCGCCTCCAATAGACGATATGCCCAGGCCTGGGGTTCACCGTGCAGCAAGGATATCACGAATCCTACCTTCACAGATTCGGATGCAAATGTTCAAGGTTGGAGGTCGAAGTAGAGCTGGCAGGAATTCAGGAAGGCCCGAAACTTCCCTCGATCTCCATGGAACCGCTCAGGCATTGGGACTCGAGGCTCCGGCGGGGGAATGGAGAACACTGCTCCAGTGGAGGGTCCTGCGGGGCTACTGGTAGGAGGTGAACCGACCGGGTCTGACGCTGTAACAGTAGGAGCGGCTAGGGCCTGGACGTGTCCCTCCAAGTGTTTATAACCCTCTTCCAGCATCTTGACAGCTTGGGTAAGTGCGGACAGATGGTGGCACATCTCTTCCCAGGGAGATGGTCCTCCTCCAGACTCTGTCATGGCCGTATGGTTCTGTTAGGGACCAGCCGGTGGTAGCCTCTAGCGATCCACAGACCAGAATTCCCCAGGGCGTGCAATCTAAGTTCCAACCTGCTTGTCCACCAGAGCCCCTGATGGTGGGGATGGACTTGGAGCAAGCCGAGACCAGGTCGCGACGCCTGGGTGCAACCAGCTGTGGTAGAGGCACCTCTCGGTGCTATGCAGCAGGTGAGAGTCTGATGTGAGGAGTAGTAGAGTAAGCGAGGTCAGACAGGCCGGGTCGGTAACAGCGGAGCAGGTCGGTACAAAACGGCAGGCAGAAGAATAAACGGGTCATGGTCCGGGTTTGGCAACAGGAGATCAAAATTTTTACGAGCGACCGTCTACTTTTACCCCACTAAGAGATTTACTATTGAGCAGCGTCCATAAGTAGACGCCCAATCGAATTTACTAACGAGACACACACCAGGAATCAGACTCACAAAGCAGACTTGGTAAGAGGTATGTCTAACACCATGAAAAATCACTGCAGAGACATGTTCACTTTGAAATTTGCTTTGCCAAATATCAGGACTTCACTTTAAACAATATCTGCCATTTCAAAAAAATTAAAATGTGTTAAGTGTTTTTAATAAGCAAATTGACAGCAAATTGACAGTGAAAAACTAGACGCTCGTGCAGCTTATTTGGCTGATACAAATGCGCATGTGCAGAACACATTTTAGATGTCCTCTGTGGGCGCTTGCTTTTTAGCTACTGCTCAATAGTAAATCTCAGTGTGGATTCCTCTGACAGCCAGCACTCGGTCGCGTCTACTCTGTTTAACAAACAGCACTAGGCATATCTTTATGTATTCTAATTTGATTTCCTTAGTTCTAGTGATTCTATTTTTGTTTCTTATCCTTTATAATTATTTCTGTAATGATTTTACTTATTTCGAAGGTCTAGATAATATTTATTTTGACAGCTGAATGTAAAAATAAAGGTCCGCAATGAAAAAAAAAAAAACAGCGTGGGTTCCCCTCTCATCCATACCAAGCCCTTCAGGTCTGCTATGGATATTAAGGGGGAACTCCACGCCAAAATTTAAAACAAAAAACAGCGTGGGGACCCCCTCAATATCCATACCAGACCCTTATCCGAGCATGCCGCCCGGCAGGTCAGGGAAGGGGGGGGGACGAGCGAGCGCCCCCCCTCCTGGAACATACCAGGCCACATGCACTCAACATGGGGGGGGTGCTTTGGGGCAGGGGGGCTCCCCCCCAAAGCACCTTGTCCCCATGTTAATGGGGACAAGGGCCTCTTCCCCACAACCCTGGCCGGTGGTTGTGGGGGGTCTGCGGGCGGGGGGATTATCAGAATCTGGAAGCCCCCTGTAACAAGGGGGCCCCCAGATCCCGGCCCCTCCCCCCACGTGAATGAGTCTGTGGTACATGGTCCCGCTACTCATTCACAAAAAAACAAAGTGTGGTGTAAAAAAAAAAACACAGTACAGGGTCTTTGACAAGTCCTTTATTAAAAGAATGTCCCCCGAAGTAGATCCAACGTCAATCACGGCGGCTGCGATCCGAAAAAAAAAAAAAAAGTTCCAGTCCCGTCGAGGCTTCCAGCCTTCTGAAAAAAAGTCTCGCTGACAGTTCTTAAATAGGTTAGGGGCGGGGCCAGCCGGGGACATCACCCGAGTGACCCCGCCCCATGTCACATGCTTGCTGTCCCCGGCTGGCCCCGCCCCTAACTGTTAGACTGTCTCCTGCATACAGCTAGTTAGCCTCAGTGGAGAGACAGGGTGACAGTTCTTAAATAGGTAAGGGGCGGGGCCAGCCGGGGACATGATGTTACATGGCCAGGGTTGTGGGGAAGAGGCCCTTGTCCCCATCAACATGGGGACAAGGTGCTTTGGGGGGCCCCCCCTGCCCCAAAGCACCCCCCCATGTTGAGGGCATGTGGCCTGGTATGGTTCAGGAGGGGAGGGGGCGCTCGCTCGTCCCCCCCCCCCTTTCCTGACCTGTCGGGCTGCATGCTCGGATAAGGGTCTGGTATGGATATTGGGGGTCTCCACGCTATTTTTTTTTTTTTTTAATTTTTGGCGTGGAGTTACCCCTTTAACAGAGTTTTGAGAGTTTTTGGGATTGAGGCCATCACTAGGGATTTGGATAGTGGGAGGAGACACCAGGAACTGTCCAAAAGGGAGAGTTTTTGGATTTTTACATTGGGTACTTTGTCCCCTAGAGGACTAAATGATGACCTTGAAATTCATACACTCATCTAATTTACCGTTAGCGACAGACATATCTAGTGTATCTTATTGGGTACATGTCCACTCAAGTACCTATGACCTTGCCACTGTGGTGTGTATATAGATAGGTTTAGTACGTTTTGTATTGTGTGCATGTGTGTGTGTGCGTATTGGGCATGTATGCGCACGTTTGTGTATTTATATTTGTGTGTATGTGTGTTTTTTTTTATTTTATTTTGTATGTGTTTTATGTATGTGTGTGTTTGTTGTGTTGTTTTATATTTTTAATGTGTTGTGTATATATTTATGTATGTATGTTTATGTGTGTATGTATATGTTATTTATATATATTATATAATGTGTGTGTATATATTATATAGTATGTGTTTATTTTATATTATATTTTTTATTATTTATTTGGTTATTGTGTGTGTGTATATATATTTATATATAATGTTTAATTTTATATATTATGTGTGTTTTTATTTATATATATATGTGTGTGGTGTAATATTTATATATATTGTATGTGTGTTGTTATATATATTTATGTATATATATATATATATATTATATATTTTTTTTTGTGGTATATATATTATGTTTATTTATATATATTTGTATGTGTATGTTGTTTATATTTTTATATATTATATATATTTGTGTATATGTTTATATTTTATATAATATATATATGTATGTGTTATATATTATATATATGTGTGTGTGTGTATATATAGTATGTGTATGTATATATTATATTTGTATGTATGTGTATGTGTATATATAATATATATATATATATGTGTATGTGTATGTATGTATATATATATATATATTATGTATGTGTATTATATGTATTTATATATTGGTATGTATTTGTGTGTGTTTATATATATATATATATATTTATGTGTATATATTTATTGTATATATTGTGTGTATGTATATATATATATATGTTTTATGTATGTATGTGTATTGTAGTATATGTATATATATATATGTTGTATTTGTATATATATTTATATGTATATTTTTATTTGTATATGTTTTATGTATTTATATATATTTATTTATATATTGTTGTGTGTATATTTATTATTATTTTATTGTATTTATATGTATATGTGTGTATGTATGAGATTATTTATATTTAATATTTGATTTTGTAATGATATGTATGGTATTATTATTATTATTTTATATGTTATGTGTGTATTTATTATTTTATGGTATTGTATTTGTATATATGTATTTTTTATTTTTTTTTTATGTTATATTGGGTTTATGTATTTTTATGGTTTATATTATATATGTATCGTGTTTATATTATATATTTGTATTGATATTGTATTGTTTGTTTATGATATTTATAATATGTGTTGTTGTATATATTTTATGGTGTGTTTATTATTTTTTTTGTTATTATATATATTTATATATATATTGTGTGTATTTTTGTGTATTTTATATATGTTTGTTTGGTATGTGTGTGTTATATATTTATGATGATATTATTTTATGTATGTATATATATAGTTTTTATATATATGTGTGTGTCATTATTATATATGTGTGTTATTTTTTTTATTTATATATATATATTATTGTTATATTATATGTTTGTTTGTGTTATATATATTTATGTTTTATATGACGGTATGTATTGTGTGTTTATATATTTATGTTATATTTTATTTATGGTGTTTTTGTGTATATACGTTTATATTTTTGTTTTTTGTTGTATTGTTTATGTATATTTATATGTGTAGTATATAATATGTTGTTTGTGATTTTTATAATATATTTTATATATATGTTGTTTATATTATCATATGTTTATAATATGTGTGTGTGTGCTGTTTATATATATATATGTGTGTGGTGTGTATATTATATGTGTTGGTGTGTGTTATATATTTGTGTTGTTATTGTGTGTATATACATGTGTGTGGTATGGTTTTTTTTATATATATTTATTATTTTTTGTGGTGTGTATTATTATGTGGTGTATATATGTTATTTATATGTGTTTATGTATATTTTTATGTGGTGTATATTATTTGTGTGTATATGTTATTATATATGTGTATATGTATATATGTGTATATGTATATATGTAGATGTTATGTATATATATATGTTGTATATATATGTGTATGTATATATATATATATATGTGTGTGTGTATATATAAGATATATATGTGTGTGTGTGTATATATTATGTGTGTGTATTCTATATATGTGTGTATATATTATATGTGTGTGTGTGTATATTTATGTGTGTGTATCATATATGTGTTTATATATATTTATATATGTGTTATATATAGTGTGTGTATATATAATTTATATGTGGTGTGTGTATATATATATTATATATATATATTATATATATGTGATATCGTTATATGGTATATGTGTGTGTGTTTGTTGATTATTTTTATTTATATGGTATTATATATATGGTTATACGTATATGTTGTTTATGGTTATGTTGGTGTATATTACGTGTAGTATGTTAGCATATAATCATACATATTTATGTATATATATATATATATTTATGTGTGTATATATGCATTTATATGTTAACAGGTGTGTGTAGGTGTTTGTCTATGGGCGTGTATATGTGTGTCATTGTTTGTGTATATACATACTGTTCATATATATATATGGTATGCATATTTATTATTATATTTCATATTTCTTATTGTTTTTTTTTTTTTATTATGTCGTATTTATTTTTATTTCATATAATTCATATTAATTTCAAACTTCATCAATTATATATATACGTTTTCAATTTTGATATTGCATATTTTCTTTTAAAAAATGGATGTTTTTTACAATTATTATTTTTTTATAATTGTTGCTCCTATGGTGGGGTTGCTGACGATGCGCTCTGGCTTCAGCTATAGCCTTTTTTTGGGTATTACATGTTTTATATTTATTAAGGTCGATTTTATTTTTATTTCTTTCATATTAATTGAGACCAACCAATACCATGATATATGTCTCTTTTATGCATCCATTATGGTTTTTTTAACATACATCGAATGGCTTCAGCAATAGTGGGGTGCCAGTCATCAATGCATCACTCCGGGAGGACAGAGAAGCTAGGACCCTGTTGGAGATCAAGCAGCGCCGCCTCATCTATGCGCGCGCATCATCTGCTGTGATCGTGAGAATTTTTTCGTTTGTGCGCAGGCGCGGATTTGCTCGCGCATGCGCACCAGGTACCACGCCGCGGCGGCGTGCGTTCCACAGCGGCGTGCGTTCCACAGGTTGTTCCTGTTTCTGTTTATAGCCATGCTAGGCTTACAGAGTCTCCCTCTGCTGCCGACAAAAAAACACAGAGATCCACAGGCGGATCATGTCTGCCTCTGCATTATGGTCACAAGCTCTCACTCTGCTGCCGACTAATAACTACACTTGGAATATACCATCCTCTCCCTCCAATCCTCCAATGAGACATCCCCTGGCTTGGTAATGAAAATAAGAATGGATGTTATACTTTTCCTTTTTTGCACACATGTGTTCATATACAACATTACACTAATGAATGATATTACTACCATTAATTCAATTCTATTCATGTTATTAGTTTTATGAGAATTCTGCCCATTTCTATAGACCCTCTAGCTGAATTGCTCATTGTGTATGAACCAACAGACAATGTATGGTTCATTGCAATGGTGCTGGTTCCTCTGTTGTCTATGGATGTGTATATGTATATATATTTTTATATCTTTTATATATTGTATATATTTTCCATATACATAATATACAGCTTTTATGTATGTGTATTTATAGTTTATATACATTGTATTCATCCGACGATCAGTTTAATGTTATTAACACACACCAATTTTAAAATCGTTTCTACTATTGTATTTATAAGCTGCACTTTTTAAGGTATAATGTATCATTTACCATCTATACACATTTTATATTCATTGATTTCAATTGTATTAATTGTATGATTTTTATTTCATCTGAATGACCATTGATTATTTATTGTACTTTGTTGTTGACACCGGGCCCCTCCCCCCGGCCCCGGACAGTCCAACCCATTTGGGAGGGTCCTATTTTTTAGTCTGTGGGGCATAAATGGGAGCATATACTCTCAGTCCAGTCAGCTCTGAGGAAGAAGGCATGACCTTCGAAACGCGTCAGCTGGACTGAGTACCTATACCCATGATGGGATTCGCGCTGGCCTCTTACCTTTTGAAGTCCCTTGGTGGACTTACATGCCTATTTTTATTCGCTGTTTGTGAGTACTTTCCTTCATTTAATAAATTTTTGTTACTGAGGTAATGCACAAGGTTGGTGCGCTTCTTGTTGTTTTACTTTGCAGTTTGTTCGGGCTTCCCCAGCCTCGGTTTGGAGCTGCACGACCTTGGATACTCTCCGGTGGTTGCTTCTCTGGAGGTTTTAATTCCATCTACTCGCCACCGGCCTGGGTCCCGGAGCGCAGGAGAAATCTCTTTTTTGGTTTGTTACCCCTTTAACATCCATACCAGACCTGAAGGGCTTGGTATGGATAGGAGGGGGGGACCCCACGCTGTTTTTTCTAATTATTTATTTAATTTCACGTAAATAATTTAAAATTCAGCTGTCAGTGGAAAAACCCCGAAACATTCCTTCTGTCCCTGCAGAGAGAGCTCCGCTATTATATTTGACATTAAAAAGTATAGAGACTGCAACATTGTATCTATTTGTATCCATTTCGGATATAGATGTTTTTATTCGGATACATATAGATACAAAAAATGTTGCAACCTTTATACTTTTTAATGACAAAATATAATAGCGCAGCTCTCTGCAGGGACAGAAATAATTACTTCGCTATTATATTTGCCGGCCGTAGGACGGGGTGAAAATCTGACAATTTTTTTTTTTACCGTTGGTGGTAACGTCGGCCCATTGAACAACCAATTTTTGTAATTTTTTTTGTTTTTTTTTAAAAACGGCCATTTTTTGCCCCATCTATGGCCTGCATTTTTCATTTTCTTTTTCTTGCAGGTCATGGCTCATGCACAGATTTTTTATCTGTAAAAAGATCAGCCAATTTGCTGATCATTGCCGCAAAAATCAGCCGATCTGCAAAATCGGCTGATTTTTATCCAAATTTACCGAATAAAAAAAGTGGCAAAATCCCCACAAATTGCTGACCAATTAACCCACTAACGGCCCGAAAATCAGCTGATTTTTTTTTTTTGGCCGATTTTAGACCCATCTAAAGCAGGCCATAGATGGGTCTCTAAAATCGGCCAATTTTTCTGCCGAAAACAAAATCGAACGATGTTCGGGCCATTAGTGGGTTAATTGGTCAGCCGTTTTTTGGGATTTTGGCACATTTTTTTTAGCAGTAAAGTTGGAAAAAAATTATTCTAACTTTACTGTCTGGTATGGATTTTGGGGGAAACCCCAAGCTGTTTTTTATTTAATTTCGGCGTGGAGTTACCCCTTAATATCCATACCAGACCCAAAGGGCTTGGTGTGGATGGGAGGGGGGACCCCATACTGTTTTTTTTTTACATTTGGTGTGGAGTTACCCCTTAAGATACATACCAGACCCGAAGGACTTGGTGTGGATGGAAGGGGGACCCCATGCCGTTTTTTTTTATTTATTATGGTGCTGGTTTTTAAATGTAATTTTTCCTTTTTTTTTCTTCACTGTAGCAGCAGAAATTTTCCTGTCACTTCCCCCAGCTAAAAGAGAAAGTTTTCTTGGAATTTATATCCCTAAAGGAAACAATGTTCACTTTGAGTTTATTAAAAGATACAAAGTTTTCTGTAACTTTGGGGAAAGTGACTTCTAAGCTTGTGAACTATAGTGAAGAAAAAAAAAGGCAGGCATTTGCATTTGAAAAATCAGCGCCGACATACACTTTGTATTGTGAAAAAAATTAACAATTGGGTAAACCGAGGCATTATTTTCAATGGATTTTCATTCGTGAACCGAAAATTACGTTAACCGAGGCGTTGGTAAACTGAGGTACGCCTGTATTAGTATTGAAATCCTTTGTATTGGGATACATAGAACCAACCAAGAATAGGCAACATAGCACAACATTTGTGTCACATTTGAGATATCTGGCTAGTTACACTGACCTTGCCCAGGGAATTTAGGATTGATTACACCACATAAATACAGGGCAGGATTAGTGTTCAACAGCTCTGTGGGATTAGTGGTCGCACTACTAGCTCACAACGCTAGGGTGTTGTTTGAATCCAACCACAGGA
>CATNWA010001703.1:0-27585 GCA_951230385.1 Staurois parvus
GGCATGATTGGAACTTGTAGTCATGCAACCAGCCTTGAGAGCCGCGGGTTGCCTAACCCCTGGCTTAGGCCAATATATTGTAAATATATGTCCACATATATAATTTTTTTTTTCTAAATATATTGGAAATATATTTCTCTTTCATGTGCCTATACATAAGCAAGTAGTAAAAAAAAAAAAATCAATAGAATGCAAAAAGTTCCCACAGGGGTGGACTGACAACTCATGGGGCCCCCGGGCAATAGGGCATCATGGGGCCCCTGTGTCCTTGCCCAAACTCAAAAAAACCCTATGAAAAAGGTACCAGGGGGCATCTCATGGTGCCCCCTACTGACCACAGGCCCTCGGGAAGTGCCCGAGTTTCCAAATGGTCAGTCCACCCCATAGTTCCCATCATTCCCCCATTTTTAAAAACCAACTATTTGTTTAATTTGTACTTAAGAATTTTATAGAGAAAAAAAAAAAGATAGTTTTCCTGATCACTCAGACAGCGAAAGGGGGTGGGGGTGGAGATAGCCGTCCATCTCTACACGTCATTCACATAATTATATACAGTTTGCAAGATAAAGTATGTGAAACCCCTTGGGATTACGTGGAGTTTTGCATGAATTGGGCATAAATGTGCTCTGAACGTTATCTAAGTCACAGCAATAGAAGAACACAGTCTGCTGAACATAATACTACACAAACATTAGATGTTGCCATGGTTTAATTTCACATAACATGTAAACATTCACAGTGCAGGGAGGAAAAAGTATGTGAACCTTTGGACTTAATAACTGGTTGACCCTCCTTTGGCAGCAATAACCTCAACCAAAAGTTTCCTGTACTCCATTCTTGTTTAATGTTTTCCTTATTGTAGATGTGTCAACAAAAATGTTAGCATATGCCAGAGATTTCTGTAGGTCTTTAGCTGACACTCTGGGATTCTTCTTTACCTCATGCAGCATTCTGCGCTGTGCTCTTGCAGTCAATTTACGACAGGACGACCACACGCCTAGGGAGAGTAGCAACAGTGCTAAACTTTCTCCATTTGTAGACAGTCTGTCTTACCGTGGACACATGAACATCAAGGCTTTTGGAGATACTTTTGTAACCCTTTCCAGCTTCATGCAAGTCAACAATTCTTGATCGTAGGTCTTCTGAGAGCTCTTTTTCTGCGAGGCATGGTTCACATCAGACAGTGCTTCTTGAAACCAGTAAAACCCAAACAGGTGTGTGTTTTTTAAGGGCAGGACAGCTGTCAGCAACACATCAAATATCATCACACTGATTGGAGTCACGGTTGGCTCACTCCTGGGTCCAATTAGCTCTGGGAGAAGTCATTACATTACATTACATTACATTACATTACATTACATTGAGTTTATATAGCGCCAAAGGGTTTGCTCAGCGCTGTACAATAGAGGGGGGGACAATACATGAAACATTACAGCAGCTACGAACAGCACACGAGGGGTAAGAGGGCCCTACTCTTTCGAGCTTACAATCTGGGAGGAGGGGGTAGTGGTACAGGAGGAAGTGGCTGTGGGGGATGGAGTGGTTAGGAGGAATGAAGGAGAGCAGCAAGTTTAGGTGAGGGTGGGGTAGGCTTTCCCTGAAGAGGTGGGTTTTTCAGGGAGCGCCTGAAGGTGAGGAGGGAAGGTGACAGTCTGATGGATTGGGGTAGTGAGTTCCAGAGGATGGGGGAGGACCTGGAGAAGTCTTGCAGACGTGCGCGTGTGAGGAGGAGACCAGGGAGCAAGATAGAAGGTAGGTCCTGTGAAGATGCGAAGGGTACGGGTAGGGTGGTACTTTGGGAATCAGGTCGGTGAGGTAGTTAGGGGCAGTGTTGTGAATGGCTTTGTAGGTCAGAGTGAGTAGTTTGAATTTGATGCGTTGGGCGATAGGGAGCCAGTGGAGGGAGGAGGCAGAGGGGGGTGGCAGAGGTGGAGCGGCTGGTGAGGTGGATGAGTCTGGCAGCTGAGTTCAGGGATGGTCTGAAGCGGGGAGAGTTTGCACTGGGGTAGGCCGGTGAGGAGGGAGTTGCAGTAGTCAAGGCGTGAGATAATCAGGGAAGTGCACAAGTAGTTTAGCGGTGTCTGGGTAAGGAAGGTGCGTATTTTGGCGATATTGCGGAGGTGGAGCCTGCATGTGTTTTGTCAGTGATTTGACATGAGGTTGGAAGGAGAGGTTAGAGTCCAGAATGACCCCAAGGACTTTGGCTTGCGGGGGGGATTGATGGTGGTGATGTTAGTAGTGATGGATAGGATGGGGGGGGGGGGGGCGCGGGCAGGGAGGGAAGACGAGAAGCTCGGTTTTGGAGAGGTTGAGTTTGAGGAAATGGAGCAGACATCCAGTC
The DNA here is from genome assembly GCA_951230385.1 of Staurois parvus. Taxonomy (NCBI): domain Eukaryota; kingdom Metazoa; phylum Chordata; class Amphibia; order Anura; family Ranidae; genus Staurois; species Staurois parvus. The sequence continues at coordinate 2,342 of CATNWA010001703.1, forward strand.
AGAGATGTCGTTTAGGAGGTGAGTGATGCAGGGGCGGAGAAAGTGGAGGTGAGGTGAGGGTGGAGAGGTAAATTTGAGTGTCCTATCAGCATAGAGATGGTAGTTGAAGCCGTGGGAGTGTATGAGTTTGCCAAGGGAGGAGGTGTAGATGGAGAAGAGAAGGGGTCCAAGGACAGAGCCCTGGGGGACCCCAACAGAGAGGGGGAGGGAAGGGGAGGTAAGTGGCACCAATTGTAGGAAACGCTGAAGGAGCGTCGGGATAGGTAAGAGGAGAGAACCAGGAGAGAGCGGTTGTCTCTGACGCCAAGGGAGAATAGTTTATTAGGAGGAGGGGGTGGTCAACTGTGTCGGAAGAGCCGTGGAGAGGTCCAGGAGGACGGAGGACAGAGTAGTCCGCCTTTGGCTTTGGCGGTAAGTAGGTCGTTGGTGATTTTGAGGAGGGCGGTTTCGGTGGAGTGTAGGGGACGGAAGCCGGACTGTAGTGGATCAAGGGAGGTTGTTGTCAGTTAGGTGGGCGCTTAGGCGGTTGTAGACTAAGCGCTCCAGGAGTTTGGAAGTGAGTGGCAGCAGGGAGATGGGTCTGAGGTTTGTTTGGGTCAGAGGGGTCCAGGGAGGGATTTTTGAGTATGGGGGTGAGGTGTGCGCATGCTTTAGGGGGGAGGGGAATACGCCGGTAGAGAGGGAGAGATTGAAGATGTGGGTTGAGGGAGCAGATGAGGGAAGAGGGGGGTGGACTGGAGGAGTCGAGAGGGGATAGGGTCTAGGGGGCAGGTAGTGAGGCGGGCTTCAGAGAAGACCCTGGTGACTTTCTCAGTGGTAGCGGGGCTGAAGGAGTGCAGAGCTGGTGGGGTTACGGTAAGCAGGGGGTCTTGGGTGTGGAGGGGGGCAGTGCGGTTGCGAGGGTCAGAGGAGGGAAGAGATGAGGGGGAGATAGGGGGGGGGGAGGCTAGGTGGGGAGGTAGATTGCGAAGTTGACTATGTCCTGACGGATAGCATCAATTTTATTGTGGAAATGAGTGGCAATCTCGTGGGCGGGTGAGTGAGGTACTGAGTGGAGAGAGGGGGGGTGAGAGAGAGCAGGGAGTTGAAGGTGGAGAAGAGTGCGGCGAGGGCAGGAGGAGAGGGTGTTAAATCAGGTTTACGAGTAAGCCTGCTTGGCGGCGTGGAGGGAGGAGGTGTGAAAGTGAGGAAGGCAGATTTGTAGAGGGAGAATGAACGGGGGGAACCTGGTTTTGCGCCATAGTCTCTCCAGCGCACGACTGCGACGTTTGAGGCATTTAGTGTGGTCGTTCTTGCATGGTTGGAGCGGTCTGGGTTTTGATGTAGCATGTGGTTAGGGGTGCCAGAGAGTCTAGGGTAGCTGATAGTGAGTCGTTGTACGTGTTAGTGGCTAGGTCAGGACAAGGACAGTGGAAGGATTCTGTCGTGTAGGCGCGGTCGGCAGCTGAGTGGAGGGGGGCCGGGTTCAGGTTGCGAAGGTTGCGGGCACTTGGTGATGGTTTGGCGCTCTGGGGGGGGGGGGGAGTTAGGGGAAGGGGAGATGGATGAACGTGAGGAGGAGGTGGTGGTCGGAGGAGAGAGGGAAGGGGGGTGTTAGAGAACTGGTTTGAGGGTACAGAGGTGGGAGGAAGACGAGGTCCAGGTGTGTTCCCAATGGATGTGGGTGGAGGATTGAGTGTGCTGTGTGAGCGCGAAGGGAGGAGGTTAGGTGGAGGAATTGGGAAGTAGCCGGGCTGTTGTCATTGATGGGGATATTGAAGTCCCCGAGGATGATGGTTGGTAGCTCAGAGGAGAGGAAGAAGGGAAGCCAGGCAGCGAAGTCATCCAGGAAGCGGGGTATGGATCCGGGAGGCCTGTAGATCACTGCGATACCTTAGGGGGGTGGGTGAGAAGAGCCGGATGCAGTGAGCCTCGAAGGAGGAGAAGTTAGGGAGGGAGGATTAGGGAGGACCTGGAAGGTGCTCAGCGGTGATAGGAGCAGGCCGACCCCACCACCTTTGTGAGACCGCTCAGTCTTGGTGAATGGGACCAGACGAGACCTCCATAGGAGAGTGCCGCAGGGGGAGGTGGAGTCAGTGGCCTGTACCCAGGTTTCGGTGATGGCTAGGAGGTTAAGGGAGCGGGAGATAAAGAGGTCATGGATGGGCAGTAAGTTTGTTGCAGACCGAGCGGGCGTTTCAGGAGTGCAACCGAGAGAGGGGGGATGGATGCGGGGAGAAGGGGCTAAGATATGAGGTTGAGGGGGGTTACGGCAGCTGGCTTGGGGAGCAGGGGGGGTCCCTAGAGGGGGTGAGGTGGCGAGGGGCCAGGGTTCGGGGAGGGAGATGTCCCCAGCAGATAGGAGAAGGAGAAGGGTGAGGGAAGGTGGCATGGGAATGGAAAGTGGTAGGAGCGTGTGGGTCTGATAGTGGTGGCACGTGGGGTCGACGGGGGGAGTGGAGTAGCAGGAGGAGGTGGTGAGTGCCGTAGTGGGGAGAGGGGAGTAGTGAAGGGGCAATGTAGAGCTGTTTTGGGGGGGTAGGCGGGGTAGAGGGAGGCGATTTTTGGGATGGTGGAGAGGAAAATGAGGAGGAGGAGTGCAGGAGGCATGTTGGGGTGGGTGCGGTGACAGTTGGGTCAGGGGAGGTGAAGGGATACAGGTCAGGGCAAGGTGTGTGGGGAATCTGTGTTACCATGGGAGAGTCATTTGAGTCCTTCTGTAGGGGTAGAGTGAGGGTGGAGGGCGGCAGCTGGTTGGCAGCAGTCTGTGGGTGCAGTAAGCTGGCGACATGGGTGCTGTGGCATGTCTTCAGTGGGTACGGTGGTTCGGCTAGTGGAGGGGTCGTAGGGTGCGATGGCTGGGGGTGATGGTAGGCACGGCGACTGGTGATGCTGGCGGCTCGGTGACTGGGGTTGTTGAGGCCAGGCGTCGGGTGCTGAGGGCTCGGCGTCGTGAGGCGCTGAAGGTGTTGAAGGATCGTCATCAGAGTCGAGCGGGGCGTTGCGGTAGCGATCGTCGGCCCTGCGTGGGTTTGTACTCAACCGTGATCTGTTGCGGCCGGTAGGAGAGACCGCAGCTTCAAGGGTCGTGGTGGGGCCATTAGTCGCCGGGGCGTCGCCAGAGGGAATAGCGTGCCGGAAATCAGGGTGCTGGGCGAGCCTTCCCTGGTGTGGTGGCTGGCTGGTAATCCCAGGTGGGGTGGTGGGCAGGGGATCCCCGGTGGGATGGTGGCCGTGCTATCCCTGGTGGGGTAGTAGCGATCCCTGGAGGGATAGTGGCTTAGGGTCCCTGGTGGTTTGGGGTTTCAGGTGGATGGTGGGGATCCCTGAGTGAGTGAGTCCCTGGAGGCTGGCGGTGTGATGGTGGTTGGGCTCCCTGGTGGGTAGTGGGCGCCCCTGGTGAAGTACCTGGTGTCCTGGAGCGTCGGTGGATCCCTCCTGGGTTAGCAGGACCGTTGGTGGTGGTGGTAGCTTCCCGGAGCAGCGGAGGCGTCCCGCCGCGGCCGCAATTCCCGCCGCGATTCCAGCCCACGGCTGGCAGGAAACACCGCGGCTTCGGGTGCCGCGGTAGGCCTCAGGCTGCTGCGAACCGCCGGAGCTCTGCTGGAGGGACGGAGTGACTGTGGGTGTTGGTGGGGACCTCGGCAGCAGACACAGGGGCCCGGATGGGCCCTGATGGCAGCGGTAGGGGCGCAGGGGTGATCCCCCTGATCGGCGGGGACCGAGGAGCGGAGTGGCAGTAGTCCGGGCTGATGTCCGGCGATCCTGGTCGGCCGCGCCAGAAATCGAGGCCGCGGCTTCAGGTGCCGGGTAGGCCGCAAGTTCCCGGAGCTCCGGGAGAAAGGTCCAGTGGCCTTCCCTGGCTGGCGAACAGGGACCGGAGGGTCGTGGGGCCCCCGTCAGGGTCCGCTGCCGCCCAGATGGCAGCGGATTGGGGCCGGGGGTGCAGGAGCTCGCCGAGACACGTCCGTCTCGCCGGACGTCCGGCCCTAGCTTAAGTCATTAAGCTAGGGCCTCACATACTTTTTCCTCCCTGCACTGTGAATGTTTACATGTTATGTGCAATTAAACCATGGCAACATCTAATGTTTGTGCAGTATTATGTTCAGCAGACTGCGTTCTTCTATTGTTGTGACTTAGATGACATTTTATGTCCAATTCCATACAAAACTCCACGGAATCCCAAGGGGTTCACATACTTTTTCTTGCAACTGTATATAATTTAGGATAGGATTATGGTGGTGTATTTAGGTTTTGCGCTGCCCTAGGCAACACAAAAATCAGAACCCCCCCCCCGCAGAGAGGGCCTAACATTGACCAACAACACCCCTGCCCCCACCCGTGGGAGCCTTCCACTAACACACATCCCCCCCAGAGAGAAAGTCACTCACCTGCCCCCCCCCCTGAAAAAATGCCACCATAGGCAAAGGCCTTGTTTGCCTTGTGGTACATACACCCCTGATGATAGTAGTAATATAAACACTTATTATCCAACTCACACTATACCGTAATCCATTTTGCTCAGGTTTATTGTTCTTCATGTGCATTCCATGGAGAGCGTTGGCCAGAACATATACAGCCCTGTATGCATTCGGAGAGACATAGATGAATCAAAAGAAAAAAGATTAGCAATATTTTTTTGCATCTGTGCAAGGTTTTAAAGGGATCCAAGAATAGTAATTTTTTTGTGGGGTTTGGGGAAAGGCACCCAAAGATATAAATCCCAATATCTTCCAGTACTGGGTCATGTAAGCCGCTGGAGATGTTGACAACATGATCATAAAAATCATTGTTTATGTTTATTTTTTGTGACCATAGAAATATGAAGCCGTGGTTGATTGCCACATAATGATACATAATATTTATTTTGCTCCATGATGGTGGGAAAATAAATGCAACATGTTCTGTAATGGAGGACTCGAAAGCCTGAAAAAAAAATGATGTGAAGGCTCCACACACGATCGTAACTCTAGGGAATAAAAAATCACCTTTAACAGTTGTTACATGTATTATATCACGATGAGAGATTTTAATGACAGAATGTGTGCAGATCCCGTGTTCCTTCATCATCTTAACCAGTTCTTCGGACTCCTCATAACCGTTGCCATCCTGTATTGCTACCATTCCAACCGAGTTCCACCCCATATGCTTCAAAAAATGAATGAGAGCTGCATAATGGGCCCGATCATCTGGCTTCATACGGAATAAAGTTGGATACGCTTTTCCATCGCTCAGGCGAGGGTCGGTGATTCGATAAACGATCTGGATGATATGTTGGGAAATATTTAAATATTATTATTATTATATAGGATTTATATAGCGTCAAAAATTTGCTCAGCGCTTTACATTATGATGGGAGACAGTACATGAGACAATACAGTAACAATACAAATTCAATACAAGAGGGATTTCGAGGGCCCTGCTCCTTGGAGCTTACAATCTAGGAGGGAGGGGATAGAGGTACAAGAGGTAGTAACTGTGGGGGATGGAGTGGTTGGAAGAGTAGAGGATTCCAGTATTAGCTGGGGTCGGGGTTGGCTTCCCTGAAGAGATAGGTTTTCAGAGCGTGCCTAAAAGTGAGCAGAGTAGGCGATAGTCTGATGGATTGGGGTATGGAGTTCCAGAGGATGGGGGGAAACCCTGGAGAAGTCCTGGAGACAAGCATGGGAGGAGGAGAAAAGGGAGCTAGAGAGCAGGAGGTCTTGTGAGGAGCGGAGAGTACGGTTTGGGTGATATTTGGAGACAAGATTGGAGATGTTAGTTTGGGGCAGAGTTATGAACGGCTTATATGTCAGTGTTAGCGTTCTGAATTTTATCCGTTGGGCAATTGGAAGCCAGTGGAGGGATTGGCAAAAAGGGGTGGAGGACACTGAGTGGAGGCCAGTGGAGGGATTGGCAGAGAGGGGTGGAGGACACTGAGTGGAGGCCAGTGGAGGGATTGGCAGAGAGGGATGGCAGATATAGAACGGTTAGTTAGGTAGATGAGTCTGGCAGCAGCATTCATGATAGACTGAAGCGGGGATAGCCTGCGATGAGGTCGGCCAATGAGGAGGGAGTTACAGTAGTCAAGGTGAGATATAATAAGGGAGTGAATAAGTTGCTTAGTGTTTTCTGAGGTTAGGAACGGTCGTATTTTGGAGATGTTACGGAGGTGAAGTCAACATGAGTTTGTCAGCGATTGGACCTGGGGCTGGAAGGACAGATTGGAGTCAAGGATGACACCTAGTACTCTGGCATGAGGGGAGGGACTGATGATAGTGTTGCTGGTCTTGATATAGAAGTCGGGGGGGGGGGGCTGGGGGGAATACTGGGAGCTCAGTTTTGGAAAGATTGAGTTTGAGGAAGTGGAGTGACATCCAATCCGATATGTCACTTAGTAGGCTTGTGATACGAGCGGAGACTGAAGGGGTGAGGTGAGGGGTGGAGAGATAGATTTGTGTATCGTCAGCGTAGAAAGAGGGAGTGAAGAGGAGGTGGCAGCGTTATAGGTAACACTGAAGGAACGCTGCGATAGGATGTTATTATTCAAACAATGAAAATCTGAGAAATGTAATATACACTCACCGGCCAGTTTATTAGGCACACCTTGCTAGTCCCTGGTTGGACCCCCTTTTGCCTTCAGAACTGCCATAATCCTTCATAAATCCAACAAGGTGTTGGAGACGTTCCTCAGAGATTTTGGTCCATATTGACATGATGGCATCACACAGCTGCTGCAGATTTGTTGGGTGCACATCTATGATGCGAATTTCCCGTTCCACCACATCCCAAAGGTACTCTATTGGACTGAGATCTGGTGACTGTGGAGTACAGTGAATGTTTCCTGTTCTTAGCTGCAGCGGTGTATTTACCGTGAGGCAATGAAGGTGAATATTAGAGGGTGGTGCCACCCCCTGGAAGAAGGGACACAAATGGCAGGGATGGGGACCTGGTCAGTTATGAGATCCGGAGGAGGCTGCGCATTGCTGGAAGGTGCCGGGCTTCTGTTATTGCAGAGGTAAGGTTAGTGTACGAATTAGGTGGTTTCGGTGAGAGGGATTGCTGTGATGGGCTATGTTGATGGCGTTGGTGGGTTGGATGGGGGACAGGTATTACAGTGATGGGCTGTGGTGGTGGCAGCGGAGGGGGGATGCCCAATTTTAATGTTGCCCAGGGCAGCACATGAAATAAATACACCACTGCTTAGCTGACAGGCACCCGGTCTGGTCTTCTGCTGCTGTAGCCCATCTGCTTCAAGGTTGGACGTGTTGTACGTTCAGAGATGGTATTCTGCATACCTTGGGTGTAACGAGTGGTTATTTGAGTTCCTGTTACCTTTCTATCATCTGGAACCAGTCTGCCCATTCTCCTCTCCTCTCCTCTCCTCTCAAGGTATTTTTGACCAGATAACTGGATATTTTCTCTTTTTTTGGACCATTCTCTGTAAACCCTAGAGATAGTTGTGCATGAAAATCCCAGTAGATCAGCAGTTTTTTAAATACTCAGACCAGTCCGTCTGGTGCCAACAACCATGCCATGTTCAAAGCCACTTAAATCTCCTTTCTTCACCACGTCCAGATGCCTAAATGCATTGAGTTGCTGCCATGTGATTGGCTGATTTGCAATTTGTGTTACCAAGCAATTGAACAGGTGGACCTAATAAAGTGACGGTGAGTCTATAATTGGCACACAAATATCTCTTTATAAGATTTCTTTTTTTTCTGGTGTAATCAAAAGAAGTACTTGCCGGAATTTATATCCTAGAGACCTAAGTATATGGCGGCACACATTGGGGTAGATTTAACCCCTTGGAACCGGTGCCTCCCGGTCCTTTAAGGGTTTCAGAAGCTGGGAGGCGGGGCGAGGTTTTAGGGTTATGTGACCGCTGTCACGGCGGTCACATGATCGGGAAAGGTCTCGATCGAAAGAGGAAATCGGGACCTTTCCGGGAGTACCGGACATATGTGCTAGGAGCGCGCAGGGCGTGCGTTCTCAGCACATGTGTTTCTTAATTGTGCACAAATGTGCGGCCGCTCGGCGTCTAGGCCCAGATACCGGGAGGCCGCACATTTGTGTGCGGCTGGAGTGAAGAGGTTAATAAATCTGCTGCACTCATAATCTGGAGCGACCGTGCGTGGTAGCCAATCAGCTTCTAACTTCAACTTGTTCAATCAAGCTTTGGCAATAAAACCTTTACACAAGCATTCAGACCCAGTCCTTCTACCAGGGGCGGACTGACAACTCATGGGGCCCCCGGGCAATAGGGGATCATGGGGCCCCTGTGTCCTTGCCCAAACTCAAAAAAGCCTATGAAAAAGGTACCAGGGGCATCTCATGGGGCCCCCTACTGACCACGGGCCCTCAGGCAGTGCCCGAGTTTCCAAATGGTCAGTCCGCCCCTGCCTTCTACCCATTCTATACAACCAAATGGGGCTTCCCATATGGGCCCTGTGTGACAGTGCTTGGCCATTCTTTCACACTACAAATTTCAACTGATTTTCCACAGATTTTTTTGACCATGTAAACATCCCTCCAATTGCAGTCCCAGAGTGGTACCAGGTATATCAGTATTTCAGAAATCTGAAAGGAAGTGCAGAACTCACTCTATGGCACAGGACACCCCCTCAAGGGCGGACTGGCCATTTGGAAACTTGAGCACTTCCCGAGGGCCCGGGGACAGTAGGGGGCCCTATGAGATGCCCCTGGTACCTTTTTTCATAGGCTTTTTTGAGTTTGGGCAAGGACACAGGGGCACCATGATCCCCTATTGCCCGGGGGCCCCATGAGTTGTCAGTCCACCACTGCACCCCCTACCACCGCAGATACCTGGAGGCTACTCATAAGGAGCCACCGGGCACTCCAAAGACTCTTAAATCTGGACTGCCTATCACTGAACATTTCACCAGCTCTTTCCAACATTGTTCCAGATTTTGCACTCTTCAATTCTAATCAATAACCCCAAAGTCTACATGTCTCCACCTTCACATCCAGTCTTTACCTCACCTACAACAACTGCTCACTCTGAGGCTGCTGTAAAACAGTAAGACCCCCCTGATATGTACTGTATTTCATTTGTTTTAATGCCCTTTATTACATATTATACATACAAGATACAAAATACATTTCCTTCTTCCTTATACAATATTCATTCCAATCATTTAATCCACTTCACATTACAACCATCCTGACTACGGCCATCCACCATCTTACATTTCTCATCTCATTAGTTTTTGACTCTAGTATTATCCCCTTATATCTTCTTATTTTCTCAATTTCTATCCCTCCTATCTCTTTTTTATACTTGAATCATTTCAACTTGATACCACTAGCTCCAAATGATGTGAAATTTCTGTGGAGTCCTCCTATACTCATACATACTTCTTTCACAGGATATGATGTGATTACCAGATCAATCCATTGATTGATGGGGGGGGTTATGTTGCATCCATCTCATAACAATTTGTTTAACCTCCCTAGCGGTCTGATTATGTCCATATTTCTGTGCTCATTTTTTTACATGGAAATATCTATTTTTTTTTTATTGTAGGCCTTTAATTTTTAGGAATAAGTCACTGAAATCTGTCCGAAAAAGAGTCTAGTAAACATCCCGGGGATGATAAAATTTGAAACACGAAATCATAAATTATAATATAATAAATAATCATAAAAATAATATTATAATAATAAATGTAATTCAATAATATAATCAAACCAAAAACACTGAAATGTGAAATAGAGCGCCAAGTTCGCACATCGCTGAGCTCAGTCGCAGAATCGTTTTCAGTGTCTGATGAGGAATTTCCCCCACCAATCATTATCACTCAATTCTGCAAGTGGTTCTGATTTACTATCGCTGTTCTCTAGCCGGTCTAAAACCGCGTCTGACCTAAAGGGACGCTTTTTTGGACGCCATGGACGTTTCTCAGTTTCCAGGCAGAAAGAACAGTCAAAATGCAGGCAGGGCGCCGGACAAAGCACTCGGGACAAAATGTATGTGAAATGGTTTGATACAGGAATGTTATACTATGTGGTTTTAGTGTATTTAGTGAATGTCACTTTTTTGTCGTTTTCAAATTTCCCGCCAGTTCTGTCCCCCATATGTCCCGACGTCGCAGGGAACGGAAGACAGATGCTGGCATCGGCCAGAGGACATTACAGGGGATACTGCAGGAGGGACAAACATTAGATGTTGCCATTGTTTAATTGCATATAACATGTAAACATTCACAGTGCAGGGAGGAAAAAGTATGTGAACCTTTGGACTTAATAACTGGTTGACCCGCCTTTGGCAGCAATAACCTCAACCAAACGTTTCCTGTATTTGCAGATCAGACCTGCACAACGATCTGGAGTCATTTTGGACCACTCCTCTTCACAAAACTGTTTCAGTGTAGCAATATTCTTGGGATGTCTGGTGTGAATCGCTCTCTTAAGGTCACGCCACAGCATTTCAATCGGGTTGAGGTCAGGACTCTGACTGGGCCACTCCAGAAGGCGTATTCTGTGCTGTTGCAGCCATTGTTTTTGTTGAATTACTTGTATGCTTTGGGTCATTGTCCTGTTGCATCACCCATCCTCTGCGGATGTGAGGGACCGCCTAGTGGCACCACTAGCACTCCACTGGTCAGGCGTGCCCAGAGCGCGGAATCTAAGCCCCAGTGTACTTGTTCACCAGAGCCCCTGATGGTGGGGATGGACTTGGAGTACCCCGAGACCAGGTCACCACTACTGAGAACACCCGTCAGTGGTAGGGGTGTTCGCCATGGGCTCCAACAGGGGAGAGCCTGATATGAAGAGGTCGGGTGACCCCGATGGGATGGATGGATGGCTGAGCAAGTGCGAAGTCAGACAGGCCGAGTCGGTAACATAGAGGACGGTATGGTACAAGGGAGCGGGCAGAGAATCGTCGGGTCACACGCCAGGTCAGCAACAGCAGGTCAGATCTAATGAGGGGCATTCAGAAGAGAGGTCAGGCAAAGCAAGGGTCTGGGCAGGAGAAATCAGCAGGTCAAGAACAATCCGGGTCAAACAACTTACTAGGTACAGGTTCGCAGGATACAAGATGCAGGTAAGACCTGAAGGCACTGAATGACAGCTCAGGGCCATTTAAATATCCCGCCCTGCACTGCCATTGGTGCCCAGCGGGCGGCCGCGGCTTCTACTGCGCATGCGCGAACTCGAACGCCGCGGCCGGCCCGGACCTAGTGCCCGAGTCCCTGCACAGGGCGGCGCACTGTGCCTGCGCCGGGACGATCGCTGCGGGGATCGTGGAGATCCCTGACAGCGGAGCTTCAGTTGGCAGACAGATGGTCGTACGTTTTCCTGCAAAATGTCTTGATAAACTCTGGAATTCATTTTCCCATCAATGACAACAATCCGTCCAGGCCCTGAGGCAGCAAAGCAGCCCCAAACCATGATGCTCCCTCCGCCATGTTTCACAGTGGGGATGAGGTTTTGATGTTGGTGTGCTGTGCCTTTTTTTCTCCACACATAGTGTTGTGTATTCTTCCCAAACTACTCAATCTTGGTTTCATCTGTCCACAGTATATTTTGCCAGTAGTGCTGTGGAACATCCAGGTGCTCTTTTGCAAACTTCAAACGTGCTGCAATCTTCTTTTTGGACAGCAATGGCTTCCTCCGTGGTGTCCTCCCATGTACTCCATTCTTGTTTCATGTTTTCCTTATTGTAGATGTGTCAACAAAAATGTTAGCATGTGCCAGAGATTTCTGTAGGTCTTTAGCTGACACTCTGGAATTCTTCTTTACCTCATGCAGCATTCTGCGCTGTGCACTTGCAGTGATTTTTACAGGATGACCACGCCTAGGGAGAGTAGCAACAGTGCTAAACTTTCTCCATTTGTAGACAGTCTGTCTTACCGTGGACACAGGAACATCAAGGCTTTTGGAGATACTTTTGTAACCCTTTCCAGCTTCATGCAAGTCAACAATTCTTGATGGTAGGTCTTCTGAGAGCTCTTTTCTGCGAGGCATGGTTCACATCAGACACTGCTTCTTGTTTACATGTTATGTGCAATTAAACCATGGCAACATCTAATGTTTGTGTAGTATTATGTTCAGCAGACTGTGTTCTTCTATTGTTGTGACTTAGATGACGTTCAGAGCACATTTTATGCCCAATTCATGCAAAACTCCACGGAATCCCAAGGGGTTCACATACTTTTTCTTGCAACTGTAGATATACTGCATATTGAAAAGTGGTTTTTATATATATATTTATTTATTGAAATATATCATTTCAACATACAGTGTGTGTGTATATATATATATATATAATGTTTATTGAAATATATTTAATATGGCCAAAATTGTAGCATTTTAAATATATGTCAATATATTTGGAAAGAATATTTTTAAAATATATTTCAAATATATTTTTCTTCCATGTGTGTTGACAGCAGTACAGTGTCACCAGACCCGTCCAGCCTTCACAGTGTCCCCAGTCACCGCCACACTAGTCCCAGTGTCAACATAAGGCCTCATTCACCTATGTGTGGTCTGAAGAGTAATCCATGTTTTGATTACTTGTCAGAGAGCATTGACAGGCGCTAAGGACCTCACCCGCCTGCTTTAACTCCTTGGACCCTGCAAAAGCACTCCCATTCACCTGAATGGGTCACAATGAGTGGGCACTACACCTGTCAAAAGTGGCAAGGGGTGTAATTCCTGACACAGCTGCAAAGCAATGCAGTTGCAGCATGTGTACATCCACGGCCACAACTTTTGCAGCTAAAGTGAAGAGTGGTTAGGGGGCGGTAAAACCATGGCTCAACTGTAAGGTTTTGCCACCCCTCAACCTCATTTGTAAATGAGCCCTTTAGTGCAGCCAGTCACAGTGTTTCCAATCACCACCACACCAGTCACAGTATGCAAACATATAATAGGTAGTCAAGGAATAAGATGCATAATTCATGCCTGATGATGCTTCTTCTATTTTGGGCCTCTCTATGTGGCTAGGCTGTAAAAATGGCTCACACGTGTGGTGTCACCACATGAGGAGTAACAGAATGTGTTTTGGGGTGGTAATTCTAAGTATGCCTATGTTGGTTGTTAGAAATATGTTATTAATTGACACCTTTGTGTGAAAATAAGAGTTTCCTTTTCATCCCACATTTTCCAAAAACCCATGACAAAAAATTAACTCACTATGCCTCTTAGAAGAAATCTTGGGATGTTTTTCTTTCCAAAATTTGGTAATTTTGTGGGCATTTCCTCTGTTCTGGTGCTTCAAAACCTCCAAAAATGTGATAGGTATTAACAAAATTTATATGTATAATTTATGCCCCTAGAATGCCTGAAGGTACTCTTTTGATATTGGGCACCTCTATGTGGCTAGGCTGTGAAAAATCTCACACATGTGGCATCCCCAGAGTAGCAGAATGTGTTTTATGGTGTACAGTAATTATAAGTATGCATATGATGTATGTTAGAAATATCTTATTAATTGACAACTTTGTGTAAAAAATGCATTATCATTTTTTCCTCTTCAATTTTCCAAAAACCTGTGACAAAAAATATATTTTCAAAAGACTCACTATGCCTTTCAGAAGATACATTGAGGTGTTTGCTTTCTAAATGTGGTGATTTTGTGGGTATTCCCACTGCCCTAGCACTTCAAGGACTCAATAAATATAAAGGTAGCCAGGAAAATAGACATGTAATTTATACTTCTTAAAAGCCCAAAGGTGCTCCTTAGATTTTGGGTCCCTCTGTGCATATAGGCTATGAAAAAGGTCTCACACATGTGGTATGCCCATACTCAGGAGGGGTAGAAAAAATGTATGTTGGAATGCACTTCTTCTAGATAAGTACAACTTTAAAAAATATGCCTAGACTGTACTGAGCAACTTATTGATCATTCCATGCCACATACAAAATATAGTGAAGGGATCACTTACCTGTGTATAACGATACAGACTAAGCAACTGGACCATTGTATGACTTGTGTGGAAGGTACTATCACCAATAAAACCGGCCACTTCTCCACGTCCCCTACAGTAATAGTTAGGAGCTTTTTTTTCTCCAGACAACATCTTTATGACATATTCCAAGGATTTTATTGGATCATTACAAGTATTAAAAATATGATAGCCCAGGGTAACATTGGGCAGAAGATTGGGGTCCCGGTTAATCTCATTAACAGCAAAGATTATCTCCAAGATGCTTTTGTACTCTTCAGGGTCAACACTGCAGGATAGGGAGAGATATTCAAACCACACAAAATGGTTACTTCTAAGATTACAGTTTGGGCGCATCCCACAGTTACATCAGAAGGAACAAAAACTTGTTCCACCAAGAACATTAATGATTACATTTAAAGGGCAATTGCAGACAACATGTAATGCAAACAGTAAAATGATAATGGCATTCAGTAATCATTGCAATGTTGCTTCATTTAGACAGGTCAATAAAGGATTTATATAGAGCCAGCAGTTTGCACAGAGCTTTACAACATGATGGTGGACTTGTAGTTACAATACTATTCAATACAGGAGGAAGTAGAGGTTGTAACGGGCTCCAGACACCCACCACTGGGTATCTCCATCATGAAGCTGCTTCTCCGGCTCTGGAACATGAGACCAGTGAATCTGGCTATTGCTGCCCCAAGATCCAGATGACACCAGTCTTGAAGTAAACCAGGAGGTAGACTACTTTGTTTTGAACACAGATACAAGATACTGTACATACACTTAGGGGCAGGGGCGGACTGACCATTTGGAAACTCGGGCACTGCCCGAGGGCCCGAGGTCAGTAAGGGGCCCCATGAGATGCCCCTGGTACCTTTTTAAGAGGCTTTTTTGAGTTTGGGCAAGGACACAGGGGCCCCATGATCCCCTATTGCCCAGGGGGCCCCATGAGTTGTCAGTCCGCCCCTGCTCAGAGAACAATCTCCCTTCCCTGTATAATGACACAGGGCAGAGCAATCTACATTTAGTAACAAGAGACACAGGTATTCAAACTTCACACCAGCAGACAGTCCCATCAGGAGGGAGGGCTGCTGGAGGCACCCCCCCCCTCCCCAACTAAGCTAATACACATAAACACATCCCATAATAGTTTGGTCCCAAACAATAGAACAGTGGGATGCAGCTACATAACATCAAACAATCAACAACCCCCCACCCCAATATTAGGACAGATCACCCTGTACCCCTAACAGGCACAGGGTGATTTACACATAAGTGGGATATGGGGAGCTGAGACAGGGGTCTCCCCACCTCTCCAAAGTGAGCTGGGTACAGGGGTGGACTGACAGTTCATCGGGCCCCTGGGCAATAGGGGATCATGGGGCCCCTGTGTCCTTGCCCAAACTCAAAAAAGCCTATGAAAAAGGTACCAGGGGCATCTCATGGGGCCCCCTACTGACCCCTGGCCCTCGGGCAGTGCCCGAGTTTCCAAATGGTCAGTCCGCCCCTGGCTGGGTACCATGGGCCCTCCACCCAAAGTGACTCCAGACAAGTCACTGCTCATTAGAGCTTACAATCTAAAATAAGGGGTCAAGCAATGCAAAAGATAATTACTATGGGGGATGAGCTGATGGAGAAAATCATCAGAGTACAGTTGTTAGGTGGAGGCAGGATAGGCTCTGGTTCTGCCAGTCAGACCTCTCTCCTACCTCGGGTGCCATCTTATTTATGATTGCTGCCTTTCTCCTGCTACATCCCTGAGGGCAACAGAGGTCCTGCCATCAGTCCTGACATAGCAGCAGATGGATATCCAGTGGACACCTCTTCAAACAACCTCCAGCAGATCTACCCAAATGACACCCATGCATCTTTGAGCTTTGCACTCCCTGTTCTCACCTCCAGGGGTGCTCGGTACTCAGCCACAAGGGAAGCCCTCTTGTCAGTTTCAGCCCCAACCAGGTACATGACAGTATCATCCAGCCATCATGTCAGAGGCTGAAAGAGGTGTTTCCCCACTAGAGACTCTGTGCCAACAAATCGCAAATCTCACTCAAGCTGTGAAAAGTCTGCAGGATAGCTATTTAGAGTTTGAAAAAAAAACGCAAAACGATTAAAACAACACTACCAAAGTAGGACTTTTAAGGTACCACACCAAGAAAGAATACATTAAAAATCCATAAATTCTATTTCACACATATTCTAAAAAATTGATATTTAGAAACCCTACAGAATAAACAGCAGAGACGTGTTGTATTGGCATGTTCTAGATGGTAATCATACATCTATATATATATATATATTGTGCCATGTAATGTATTGAAGATAATACTCCAAGCAGAAAATTCCAACATATAAATCTTTTCTAGGTGTTACACGGGACAAGACCCACTTCTTCAGGAAGAAACTATTATCATATATGTTACACATGCTGACAACATCTGTCAATATTAAAAACACAGAAACATCCTCAAGGGTGGTCTCTCCCGATCACTTGAACCCCTCATTGATCTTCATATGGTTATCATAGGACAAGAGTGTACTTCCAAATTGGTTACTTGTATCCTCCAAAAGAAAGGTAAAAGGGGATAAATGCATAACCCCGGTAGAGGGGGAGTCCTCCCAGATAAACTTTAGTTTAAATTTTAGGCTCTGAGGAAGAGGCTGAGTCTTCGAAACATGGTAGCGTGTTGGAAGTCCAGGGTTCCATTTATGGACTTATATGCAGTGTGGATTAAACTCCAGTGTTTAGTGTGATGTGCCTTTGTCCTGTATGTCCATTGTGGTATGATACTTACTTTTTATCCTATTAATAAATTTTTTTTACGATAATGCACTAGGCCCGTGCCCCTCTGTTTGTTTTCTTTGTATCCAGAAACTTTAACTATTTTTACATTTGTGCGATTCGCACTTACAAGTTCCTCTGTGATCCATGGCTGCCAATTTTGCATTCTAGATTTATTAAAGAAGTACAGCCAAAGCACAGTGGCTAAATGGTTAGCATTTCTAGGGTCATTGGTTTGAATCCCAACCACAGCATCACTTGCCTGGAGTTTGCATGTTCTCCCTGTGCCTGCGCGGGTTTCCTCCCAAACTCCAAAGACATGCTGGTGGGAGACATTGGCTCCTGTCTAAATTGTCCCTAGTATGTGTATGTATGAATGTAAGTTAGGGACCTTAGATTGTACACACCTTGAGGGTTAGGGACTGATGTGAATGTACAATATATATGTAATGTGCTGCGTAAATCGACGGCGCTATGTGAGTACCTGAAATAAATAAATAAAGCTCTTTTGTGTTTTTGTTTTTAACCACTTCCTGTCCGGACACTTTTACCCCCTTCCTGTCCAGGGCAATTTTCAGCTTTCAGCGCTATCACACTTTGAATGACAATTGCGCGGTCATGCAATACTGTACCCATATGAATTTTTTACCATTTTTTGAGACAGATAAAGCTTTATTTTACGGGGTATTTATTCACCGCTGGGATTTTCTGAATTTTTTTTACTATGTAAATGAAAAAAGTCCAAAAATTTTGAAAAAAAAGTGTTTTTTTTTTTATAAAATTTTGCAAATAAATAATGATTTCATCCTAAATCTTGGCCAAAATTTATTCCGTTATTTTTTTAGTAAAAAAAAAAATCCAAATTAGTTTATAATAAAACATTATAATTTTTAAACATTTTTTTTTACATTTTTATTTTCCAAAATTTATTTTTATATTATTTTTTATTTTTATTTTTATTTTTACATACTGTCACCCTAGCAGTACAGTGTCACCATGGTGACACTGTACTACTTGTGGGAAGGGTGAGGAGTGTCAGCTGAAGATTTTTTTTTTTTTTTTTTACACTGATTGCTTTTACACCCATATAGGAAAACATGTAAAAAGCAATCATTTCTCTTTCTCTCTGTCTGCATTCTTGCAGTCATTGAGAAATACTGAGTTTGAGCTGTGATTGGTCACAGCTTGTCACATGGTACAAGGCTGAATTGTGAAATAGCCTTGTACCATGTGACCTCTGTGATCATTCACAGACTTTCACACGTAGTAAGCAATGATGTCACAAGTGACATCTTGCTCACTACTTTGCATTGTGATCACTGATTTGCCAATCAGTGATCACATGACCGGGACCCTCGTACAGAGGTCCCGTCCGACGATCGGTGTTTCACTGTGTCCGGAGGACACAGCGGACACAATGGATCGCGCTAGTGCGCGCTCCTAGTGGAGTCGCGCACAGCTAGAAAAGGCTGTGGTGCCGTTTAGGAACGGCAACCCGACCTTGGACTGCCACCGTTTTGTGAAAAGAGGAGTGGTCAATCCAAAATTACTCCAGCCGTTTATAAACAGCAGGCGTCTGATCTGACGGCAAGAGGTTAATGAATGAGTTTTTTTAGGTTCACATATATCCTTGCGCTGTGATGTTTACAATAATGTCACAGGACACCCAATATATAATACTTATGCACCAAACGTTGATCATATCAACCTAAATTCCTTTCCTTCTACGGTTCACAACTACTGAACACATAGAATACATGTATGCAGTAGCAGAAAATAACTGCCATCCAGGCCAACATTTCCATTAGCTAAAAGAAAAGAAAAGAAAAAAAAGGGGGGGGGGGGGGGGCGTTCAACCAGTATTATCAACCCACTAGCATCCCTAAAAAGATGAAAGCAAATAAAATCCCTTACAGTCTAGTAATTGACCAAACAATATACTGAGGGAATGTCTGGACTTGTTATCTTAGAAAAAGCGCTAGCTGTGAGGAAACAGAAAAAAAAACTCCCATGGAGTCCAAACTTCCCTGAATGTGGCATAGTTGTCCTTTTGATATAGCTATTAAACTCCTCCATGCACATGATATTCTTTACCTCTGCCACCCATTCCTGAATAGAGGGAGTTGTTGATGTTTTCCAGTACCTGCCATTAACAGAGATCTAAATACTCCCTTTTTGATTGATTTAATTGACCCTGGAATCATGGAAAGAAGAGCTATTTCTGAGCTTTCCAGCCAATGCTTGCCTGTAACCGAGTGACTCAATTGAAATACTGCCACCCAGAAAGGGTTTTGTCGATGGGCAATACCACCATATTTGAAGATAGGTCCAGCCTAGTTTCCCCGTATCTCGAAGATTGGTCTGGAATTGCCGGATTTATCTTATTTAACAAGGCCAGACAACGCTACATCTCATTATGATTTTATCAATTCTTTCCTGTGTCTGAGAGGCTAAGGTTATTTTAAATGTGAGAAGGAAGGCTTTATCCCACTCCAACTGGTGTTATATTATTGCCTAGTTCTCTTTCCCAGTCTTGGATAAAACATGGCTGATTAGAAAATGCTGAAGATAGAAGAATGCCATATAATTTAGAATCAGAAAGACATAGCTGCTCAAACCGTGTGAAGTCCCATCTTACCAGCTTTTTAACCATCATTTCATAGAAATGACGTAGTTGGAAATATTGGAGCCACTGTCCTGCATTAGAACTTAGGGGAGAGCTAAGCTCTCCCAAGTGTTTCAAACTGTTTGCGGTAAGTGCTTTCCGGATGGCAGAATAGTCTGGAGGTTGCCAACAGAGCCATTTTTTCTATCAGTCCCGGTGGAAATCCTGGATTGCCCAAAATCAGTGTTAAGGGCCCTGGTCTTAATGAGATGGCAAATTTTATGTTAATCCTATCCCAGATATGTAGAAAGGAGGATAGCAGCGGCGTTAATTGTGATATATGGGGCCGGTCGTTGGGATTAAGCCAAGGAAGAGAAGTCAGTGGAATAGGTAATAGATCCAATTCAAGGATGACCCACTGTTTACATGAGCTGTTATGGAACCAATCCAATTCCCTTCCTAGCACCCGCTGCTGAGCGGTATAGTTCCTGGTGGGGCAGACCTGCGCCACCATTATGTTGCCTCCTTACCAAGGCATCATATCGGAGTCTAGCTGACGATCTATGCCAAATGTACTTAAGTAATAGAAAACGTGTAGAACGAATGAAATGAACATGGGACCTGAATTGGAATTGTCTGAAAAATGTATAGAAACCTGGAAAGAATGTCATTTTTAATGAGGGACATCCGACCCAGCCAGGAGTGTCGCATTGAAGACGACCTTGTTGCTGCACGATGGACAAAAGCGGGTAATAATTTCATTCATGTAGTTTACAGAGCTGTGAAGGTGTTTGTGCTCCAAGGTATTTAAAGGAGTCTTGTGCCCATTGAAAGGTAAATTTGTCGGTAAGAATTTTTCGAGTCCCCATAGGAAGTGAAATATCGAGACAATACGATTTTTGCTGCATTGATTCTAAAATTGCTAAAAAATACCAAAGAGTTCCAATTTCCTTAATAGCAAAGGAAAGGCTATTAATGAATTAGTTATATGAAGCAGTATGTCGTCTGCAAAAAGGCTAAACATATATTGTTTACTGGCAATGCTTATTCCGTTTATTAGCGCGCAAAGCGGGTTGCCAAGTGCTCCACTGCCAGTGTGTACAAAAGCGGAGAAAGAGGACACCCCTGGCGTGTTCCATTTGATACAGTATATGAACCAGGTCCGAGAGTAGTCCATTCACCTTGATACGAGCTGTTGGGCAAGAATAGAAAGCCTTTATTTTATGTACAAGTCTGAGGATAAACCAATTTCCTCCAAAGTTCCCTTCAAAATGCCCAATCCAGGCAATCAAACGCCTTTTTGGCATCAACTGAAAGGAGGCATAAGGGGACCCTCCATACCTAGCAATGAGATATGAGGGACAAGACTTTAATAGTGTTTATCCCTTGCTTCATGAGTGGAAACGAAGCCAACCTGATCTAGGTTGATAATAAAAGGGATAACCAATTAATTTGGCATAGATTTTGAGATTAACATTAATAAAGAAATTGAGCATTCTGTAGGGTCTTTTTGATCCTTATGGAGAAGAGTGATATGGGCTTCCTGAGATTGGTGTGGGAAAGAGCACAGGTCTGAGATGGAATTAAATGTAGTTTCTAAGATGGGCGCTAACACATCTTGGAGTTCTTTATAAAAAATACTGGAGAAGCCATCTGGGCCAGGACTCTTTCCAGTTGGGAGCACCTTAATCGTCTGAATGATTCCTCAGTAGTAAAGGCAGCATTCAGTGAGAGTCCACAGTTGACTAATCTAGCGTAGGGAGAGCTGTGGCTGAAATATAGTGAGAAAGTTGTGTTAGACCCTGTGTATTAGTTATGGTTGTATTGGGGTACGGAATACTGCTGTATAGTGTTCATGGAAAAGCAAGGCAATATCTTCAGATGAATGGACCAACCCCCTTTTGGGACGATGGAGTTTTGGAAATGTATGTGCGCCCTATTTTGGTTTGGATTGATCTAGCTAGTAATATGCTTACCTTGCTACCAGATTCATATATGGATCTATGCATACAATCTCTGTATCAAAAATACTCCTGATCTAATAAATGATGAAGATCTTTACGCTTGCTTTCCAATTCTTGAAATAGATCTGCCTCAAGTGTATATTTGTAACCGAGATTCTAACATATGAGTTTCCTGCAAGAACGCTGTTTTTTTCAACCCCCCAATCAACCGTCATAACGCTGTAGGTTTGGTAAAATGTGGCGGAAGGATCGAAAAAGAGCAGGGAATGATCTGACCCTGATTGAGGTCCAATTGATACCTGCGGTTGCCAGCTAAGAAGGTTATGCGAAACAGAGAATGACATGTGTAATGACGACCAGTTGGGTGAAGCACCCGCCACATGTCAACAAGTTGGAATTCATGTAGTTGTTACATAGCAGGAGCGGACTGACCATTTGGAAACTCGGCACCGCCCGAGGGCCCGGGGTCAGTTGGGGGCCCCATGAGATGTCAGTAGGGGGCCCCATAATCCCCTGTTGCCTGGGGGCCCCATGAGTTGTCAGTCTGCCCCTGTTACATAGTTACATAATTACATACAGTTGCAAGAAAAAGTATGTGAACCCCTTGGGATTACGTGGAGTTTTACATGAATTGGGCATAAAATGTGCTCTGAACATCATCTAACTCACAACAATAGAAGAACACAGGAGTGAGCCAACCTTGACTCCAATCAGTGTGATGATATTGGATGTGTTGCTGACAGCTGTCCTGCCCTTAAAAAAACACACACCTGTTTTGGGTTTACTGGTTTCAAGAAGCGCTGTCTGATGTGAACCATGCCTCGCAGAAAAGAGCTCTCAGAAGACGTTCAAAGCACATTTTATGCCCAATTCATGCAAAACTCCACGTAATCCCAAGGGGTTCACATACTTTTTCTTGCAACTGTAGTGGTTACATATTTAGTCTGGCTGAAAAAAAAGACAAAAGTCCATCCAGGTCAACCATTAAAAAAAAAGTTATAATCCTACACCCACAATTGATCCAGAGGAAGAAAAAAAAAGCCAGCAAAGCACGATCCAATTTGCATCTGCAGGGAAAAAAAATACCTTCCTGATCCCCCGAGAGGCAATTGGATATTCCCTGGATCAACTTTCCCTATAAAATGTTATATCCAGTTATATTCTGTGTATCCAAGAAAGAATCCAGGACTTTCCTACAGCAATCCACTGAGCTGGCCACAACCAAACTCAACCAAGTTGTTTGTTTAAGCCAATTATGTTAGGACAGAGAGATATGAGGGTTAGGGGATGTAGTGTCTAGAAAAGGATCCAGTACCATATTAAAATCCCCTCCCAGCACGACTCTTTCTTCAACTAATGAGCCTAGTTTGTGAAGAAGAGCCAATAACATAGGGACCTGGCCCTAGTTGGGAACATACACATTAATTAAGGTGAAAGGCATGATATTTATTTTACATTTTAATTATGAGATATCTGCCCCTGGGATCTCCCCTCTTGTATGTGCGAGACTGGGAGAGAGTCGGGAAAACCTATGGCTATGCCCCTTGATTTACCATCTGAATTATTACAGAGATGCCAATTACTATAATGGTGGGTAGGAAAAGATGGAACCGAAGAAGTTTTAAAATGTGTTTCCTGTAGAAACGACACATGAACTTGCTGGTTATGCATATTATATAAAATTTGTGAAAGTTTCTGAGGGATCTTAAGGCCCCTTGCCGGGCCGCCGATAAGGGGATATCACCCGGGCCCCCTGTAGGGGTCCCGTCACCTAGCAGGGATGCCCAGCTGGTAGTTTTCTGGCTTCAGGATGTCACTGTGTACAGTCAGTGAATGTACATATTATGGCTGTTCCCCGCTAACAGTCCCCAGGTAAATCGTTCTTCCTGCTGGGCTGAAGCTAGGGGGGGCATCTGTTCACCTCTGACTGGAGACTTGAACCGGCTGGGACATTGTAGATAGCAGTTGCCGGGGAATTTTTTTTCCCATTTTCAGGCGGACTTACACAATTTCCTTTGATGGGACCATAGAGTAAGTCCCCTCTGCTGGCCATGGAGAGTGATTCATCATTCAGCTTGACTTTAAGGGCTTGAGTTCACAACTTGACTTCTTCCCAAAACGCCCCTATAGCGTTTTGAATAGGTGTTAGATAGGCATTAGGAAACCATGTTTTGAGGCGTTTCATAGGCGCTTTGCAAGCGTTAAAAACCGCACCACAAATGCCTAGAATGAAGTTTAATGGTATTAACGCCTAGCAATGGAGCCAGAGAGGAGGAATGATTGCTTTTACAGTCTTTATGGGTGTAAAAGCAATTAGCATACAAAAAAAAATCTTCATCACTCCCCACAAGTAGTACAGTGTCACTATGGTGACACTGTAACTGCTAGGGTGACAGTATGGTAAATAAAAAAAAAAAAAAAAAACGTAAATACTAATATTAAAAAAAATAAAAATAAAAAATGGAAAAAAAAAATGCAAAAAATAAATTATTTTGGTTATAAAAATAATTTGGGATATTTTTTTTATTGAAAAGATAACTGAATACATTTTTTGGCCAAGATTTATGAAGAAATATTATTTATTTGCAAAATTGTATAAGAAAAACACTTTTTTTCAAAATGTTTGGACTTTTTCATTTATATAGAAAAAAAAATTTAAAATCCCAGCGGTGAATAAATACCACCAAAATAAAGTTTTATCTGTCTAAAAAAATGCTTAAAAAATTCATACGGGTACAGTGTTGCATTTGTCATTCAAAGTGTGATAGTGCTGAAAGCTGAAAATTGGCCTGGACAAGACGGGGGTAAAAGTGTCCGGACTTGAAGTGGTTAATATTATAATATTACAAATATTTAATGAAAAAAAGAAAAAAAAGAAAATAAAACCTAATGCCACGAAATGACCAATCCAGACCCGTTATAGTGCCACTAAGCTAAAACGCAACTTTTCAGGCCGAATCTCAGTTTTCGTAATACAAAGGTTGTTCAAAAGTTTCTGCACTTTTTAAAGTCTATTATATATGTAATAGAAAAGTGTGGAAACATTTTGAAGAAACCTCATAATAGGAGCGTTTTCTTATGTCGTTTCTGCCCCAGTCATCCCTGTGTTCTCATCTCACACTTACCGAGTCCATGGCAGCTTTGAATTTTTTACCTCTCATGTTCAAAATTTAAATTATAACTTCATTATGCAACACAGAATAGGGTGTGGTTTACCACTCTGGACCACACCTTCCCCATTACTATACCACCTCTGTTTTATTTCCACCCACTTTCCTACTTCTTCCTTTTAAGGCAGCCATACACTGTAACAATCTGTTCATATAATCTCCTTTAAGGTTACCATCATAGGAGACACACCTATCTATCTAATCATTCAGGCTGTCCCTTGTACAACATAGTTGATGGTAAATCTAAAGGAGATTGTACAATTTGACGAGATTGTATAGTGTATGGTGAGCTCTACAGAACCCAGGGCACATGTCTCCTGTTTTCAATACTAGAGCTCTGCTCCACATAGGCTGTTAGGTGATCGTTCAGCTTCTGCACACACTCAGCCTAATGAACTAGCTATGCAAGATGAAGGTACACAACAATTGATAGCTGTGTATAGAGGGAGAACAGTGCTGACTGACATTGATTGCATGTGAGTACAGAGGTGGTTGGGAAGCAATCTCCTAGAGGGGGAGGCCAGGTGCAAGGTGTGTGTTAATGATTTTGGAAAAAGTCAGCTGGTTAACTACATCTTTTTTTTTTTTTTTTTTTTTTTTAATGGTTGTGGGTGGGGCTTTGGTGTCATTGTTGGGGACACTAGAACTACATTTGCTAAATGCCTAGGTTCTAGGTAGGAGTTTTTGTGGTCATGGAAAAATCATCATTAAGGCACAAACTCCAGACTTAGAAGTGAGCCACAACGAGCACAGTTAACCCTCTACTGACCCATAGCTAACTGGTGTTCTGGTCAACACTTCAGCCTCTACAGACACCTCTACATTAGAGAACACCAAGCC
>CATNWA010001704.1:0-31841 GCA_951230385.1 Staurois parvus
TTTATACATGGAGGTCAAAATCCCCCCCAAGGTTTTTACATGAAGATTTTTCCCCCCCTTATTTTATTTATCACGGAAAAATCACCACCTTTCGGGCCGGACGCTTTTTTCCCCCCCCCCTTTCAGTTTTCCCCCACCTTTTACCCCTTTCCGTTTCCGGGCGCTTTTTACCCCCTTTTTCCAGTCCCGGGGCGCTTTCCCCCCCTTTCTTTTTCCCCCGGGCGTTTCCCCCCTTTCAGGGCCGGGGACGCCCTTTTACCCCCTTCCACTTTCCCGGGCGCTTTCACCCCCTTTCCGTTTTCCCGGGCACTTTCACCCCCTTTCCCGTCCGGGGCGCTTTCACCCCCCTTCCAGTCCGGCACTTTCACCCCCTTTCCGTTTCCCGGCGCTTTCACCCCCCTTTCCAGTCCCGGGGGCTTTCACCCCCTTCCCAGTCCGGACGCGTTTTACTCCCCCTTTCCCCCCTTTGGACGGGTTTACCCCCCCTTCCAAATCCAGGCCAATTTTTAGCTTTTTCAGAGCTATCCACATTTTTGAATGACAACTGCGCAGTCATGCAAGCACTGTTACCTATCTGATTTGCGCGGTCCTTATAGCATGTTTTTCTACTCGCGCCAGCCTCCATATATATCTCTCTCACTAGTTCTTTTGGTGTACGCGCTGTTCACACACTGGGATTTTTTTTTTTAGTTTTTTTTCCCTAAAAGTTTTTTTTTGCAAATAATCTTTCTTTCTTTTCTTTTCTTCAATAAATCTTTGGTTTAAAAATGTGTTCGCAGCTGTCTTTTGGGTTAAAAAAAAAAAATCCAAAATCACACTCAAATCACATTGATAAAAAAAAAAATATAATTTTTTAAAACAATTTTTTACATTTTTTATTTTCTTTTTCTAATATTTATTATCTATGTTATTTTTTATTTTTTTACGTTCTGTCACTACCATAGCAGGTGAGAGCCGGGGTCCCCATAAGTGAACATCTGTACAACATGTGGGGGGTGATGAAGATTTTTTTTTTTATATTTAACACTGATTGGCTTTTACCACCATATAGGCTTTGTAGAAGCAATCACGTTCTACGCATTCCAGCAGCAATTGAGGAAATACTGTTTGTGAAGCTGGTGATTTGGCTCACCGCTTAGTCACATTGTACATAGGCTGTTGTGAATAGCCTTTGTACCATGTGACTCTGTGGATCATTCAGATTTCACAAGAAGTAAGCAGTGATGTCACAAGTGACATCTTGATCTTGAGAAAATGGACCCTACCAAGACAAACTAAAACCTAAAATTGCAACGGGGGGGGGGCAATAGTAAAACATGAAAATAGTAAATCGTCGGGGGGGGGGGGGGGGGGGGGGGGGGGGGGGCTACCCCATTCATGTGTCACTGATTGGCCAAATCAACACCACCTGCCAGGAGTTTGCATGTTCTCCCTGTGCCTGTGTGGGTTTCCTCTGGGCGTACTCCCAGTTTCCTCCCACACATCCAAAGACATGCTGGATAGGTATTTCTGTCTACTGATCTAAATGATCCCTTAGTATGTGTATTTTATGTATGGAATTGTGAAGTTAGGGACCTTAGATTGTACTACACCCCTTGAGGGTTAGGGACTGATGTGAATCCGCGTCACATACTATATATGTAAAAGTGCTGCGTAAAATTTGATGGCGCTATATAAGTAACCATGAAATTAAATAATACCTCATACATTACCTCCCAGTGACACCATAAGATGGGGGCACTAATCCCCCCACTGATTCCAATGATGAACTTTGACACTTGGCCACAAATGCAGTCAGGCAAGTAATGTTCTCCTGGCCCACCGGCCCCCAAACCCAGACACGTCGCATCCAGAATTGCCAGACATGACAAGAAGTTGATTGGTCACTCCACCAAAGAACACGTACTCCCCTGCTTCCTAGAGACCAAGTGGCGGTGTGCTTTTTACACCACGGCAAATGTCCGACGCTTTGGCATTGCATCTTGGTGAAGTAAGCATTGGATGCAGCTGCAACGCGCCATGGAAATCCCATTCCATGATGCTCTCTACGCAGACTGTTTGTTGGGCTCATCTGAAGTCCACACACCAGTTTGGAGTTCTTTAGCTATTGACTCAGCAAGACAGTTGGCAACTTCTGCGAGCACTTGTGCGCATCACTCATTGAGCTGAACTCCCCGCCCTGTCATTGTGACGTTGGCCTACCACTTGGTGGCTGAGTTTGCTGTCTCCCAGGTTGCTTCCACTTTGTTATTAATCCCCACATAACAGTTGAGCGTGGGAATATTTAGTAGCCCAGAAATGTCACGGAGGGGACATTATTGCCCAGAATGGCCACCTATCACGGGAGACACGCTTGTTAGTCACTCTGAGGCCTCCTCGAGATCGCTAGCTGACCCATTCTTTTCCACCAATCGCGCTTGGTAATAGAAGCAGTCTGCATGCCCTGGGGCTGATTGTAACACTCTGGGTGGCCATGGAGGGGATTGGAACAACCATAAATCACATGATTTAGAGGGGAAATTGGAACACTCTGAATCACATCGCGCCTTTTGCAGGGAATCGCGCGCCAGCACCTGACATCATATGATATGGACGGCCACGCCGATTGGAGCAACGCCAGAATCACATAATATGGTAGTTTGGGGACACCTGAAATCCAATGATTGGGAGGGCGAGGGCCGCTAATACATTTGGCAATATTGGTGTAAATATAACTGTAATAAGTTTGTATTTATAAAAACGAAAGCTACATCTAGACCATGCACACTAGTGGACCCTTAGCAACAGGAATGGCAACATTTTGCAACCCCAAGACAGATCACTCCTTAACTGTGTAAGCTTACTCCATAGAAAGCTTCCCAATATACTATGATGGTTTGTGACTGACAGTAAAAAGTTGGCCTATAACTCTTTAATCATTTATAAAGGTCTTTCAAATGTCACGTTCCCCCCGCGGTAGAGTAACTTCTCCATAGTATCTCCTCTTCCGTTTTTTCATTGCAGTAAATGATGGATTCCATTTAGAAGCAACATGCCGCCATTGAGGTCTTGACAAAGGAGCTGGCTGACTTTGACATCCACAGAAGGCTACATGAATGTTTATGGAGATGACACCACTGATTACAGCAAGGTCTTCTCATTGGTGACTCTTGTCAATGGTGTCCAATATTCTGTAGCCTTCCTGTGTGGATGTCAGAATCACCAATGAGAAGACATTGTTTATGGAGATGACACCACTTGACAAGAGTCCGTCACCAATTGAGAAGACATTGTTTATGGAGATGACACCACTGACAAGAGTCACCAATGAGAAGACATTGTTTATGGAGATGGACACCACTGACAAGAGTCACCAGTGAGAGACTTTGTTTATGTGAGATGACACCACTGACTTAGAGTCACCAATGAGAAGATATTGTTTATGGAGATGACACCACTGACAAGAGTTCACCAATGAGAAGATATTGTTTATGGAGATGACACCACTGATGTAGAGCAATGTCTTCCTCATTGGTGACTCTCATCATTGGTGTCCCAATATTCTGTAGCGCTCTTTGGCTGTCAGTCAGCCCACTTCTTTGTCAAGACCTCAATGGCGGCATGTTCTGCTTCTAATTGGAATCCATTTCATTACCTGCAATGAAGAAAAGAAGAAGATGTTCCGAATAGAGGACGGTTACTCAACCAACAAATGAAATCCATCCCTCCTCCCCTCCGCTACGTAAACAAAAAAGAAAAAGTCCCTAAACCAACAGCAACTAATGTAGGATGTTCGGTACCACACCAAATGATAACTATAAAATTTGTAAACTTTATTGAAAACATTGCATAAAAAAAATTAATTTTAACCTCTTCACGGTGGCTCGAACGCAAATGTGCGGCTTCCCGGCGTCCTAGGGCCTAGAAAGCAAGCGGCCCTGCACATTTTGCGTTCTATTAAAAAAGAACATATAGTGCCGAGAGCGTGCTCCCTGCACGCTCCCAGCACACATGTCTGGGTACTCACTAAAAGGTCCCGATCTCCTCTTCGATCGGGACCTTTCCCGATCATGTGACCGCCGTGACCGTCACATGACCCTAAACCCCACCTCCCGGCTTCTAAAACTCTTAAAGGGCCGGGAGGTGCACCGGTGTGAGGGGTTTAAAAGAAGACCCCCCCCAGGGGGACAAGAGAGATTGGTAGAATATAAACTGTGTTTGTCATTTGAAGATTAACATACAAACATGGATGTACCCAATAATACAGCACAAAGAGCAAAGAATATTGTCCCCCATGGGATATTCCATATCAAGGATTCCAAACACAGCGAAATCTTCTGCCATTTTTATACAGAGATTATAAGGCTGCTAAGTCACTGCTGGGAGGGGGAGCTGAGCTGTTGAGTCCCTGCTGGGAGGGGGAGCTGAGTGCTGGCAGATGTCACTGCTGGGAGGGGGAGCTGAGCTGTTTGAGTCACTGCTGGGAAGGTGAGCTGAGCTGTTGAGTCACTGCTGGGGAGGAGGAGCTGAGCTGTTGAGTCACTGCTGGGAGGGGGAGCTGAGCTGTTGAGTCACTTGGCAGGAAGGGGTAGAGCAGGGGGAGCCTAACTCGCTGAGAAACTGCTGGGAGGGGGGGGGGCAGGGTGATCTGAGCTGCAGAGTGGCTGTCTGGAGCAGTTTTTTTTTATTGCACTGTAACTAAAAAAAGGCTGACAATTTTGAGAAAAAAAAACAATATTTTGGACTCTTTTTGCTATTAAACATGTCCAGTAAAAAAAATCAGATTTAGTCATAAATTTAGGGCAAAATGTATTCTGCTCCATGTCTTTGCCAAAATATAAAAAAAAAATCCTGATACATGTAAAATTAATTGGTTTACAGGAAAGTTATAGCATTTACAAATGGCGGTATAGATAATGGGTATTTTTATTTTCCCCCCCAACTAGTAATGGCAGTGGTCAGCGAGTTTTAGTGGGACTGCGGCAGTCATTTCTGATACGGGGGGGAACTGATTGGTGTCAATGACATCCCCAGTGACACCAATATAGCGATCAGTGCTAAAAAAAAACAACACTGACACTGTACTAATGGCACTGGGCAGGGGAAAGGGGTTAATGTGAGGGGGCGATCAAAGGGTTAACTGTGTGTAGGTAGTGTTTTTACTTGGGCGGGGGGGGGGGGGGTGCTTCCACACTGTAAGCACACTGATCGCGATGGTTGTGCTGTTGCAGTGTGCCCCAGCTGACAGGGAGGAAGACTGTTTGTAAACAAAACTCTTCCTCCCTGTCGGTGGGGGGGATTGTTGGTAATCACCGGTGGCACCGACGGGTAATCACCGGCTGGAAACCCAGTGATTGACATCCGAGGGCGCGTTGATGGTGGCACGGGTAGGGGCACGGCGTGCACGTTTCGCGTGCGCCTCCTCCCTACCTTAAATGCGAAATCATCTATATATACGTGATTTTGCACACCCGTGCCGCCATGTAGCAGTATATCTGCTATACGGCAGTGGGTAAGCAGTTAATATATAAAAAGGTAAGTACTGTACTCACAAAGTAGTAAAGCCATCCAGAGCTAGTGTCATTACAATGAATCACACAGACACCGACCCCCCCCCCTAGTAAAACACTCTCAGCACACAGTTAAACCCTTTGATCGCCCCTCATGTGATAACCCCTTCCTGCCAGTGTATCATTAGTACAGTGGTCAGTGCTTTTTTTTTTTTTTTTAAGCATTGATCACTGTATTGGTGTCACTGGGGATGTCAGTGACACTAAGCCAGTTCCCCTCAGTGTCAGAATGTCCACCGCATAGTCCCACTATAAGTCAACTGATTGCTGCCATTACTTGTAAACCCCCCCCCCCATATTCTAGTATATATACCAGCCATTTTGTAAACGCTATAACTTTCACGTAGGTAAACCAATTAATTTACACGTATTGGGTTTCTTTTTTTTTTTTTTAGCAAAGACACGGAAGCAGAATTACATTTTAGCCTAAATTTATGATGAAATTAGATTTTTTAAAAATTTTTCTAGGACATGTTTAATGCAAAAAGTCAAAAAATATAGTTCTTTTTTCTCAAAATTGGTCTGCCATTTTTTTTTTTATTATAGCGCAAAAAATAAAAAACCACACAGGCGATCAAATACCACGGAAAATAAGCTCTATTTGTGGGGGAAAAAAAAAAGGCCGTAAATGTAATTTGGGATTGCAGCGTTGCATGATCGCGCAACTGTCAGTTCAAGCAACGCAGCACGGTAACACACAAAAGATGGCCTGGTCTGGAAGGGGGGGGGGGGGGGGGAATCCTCAGGAGAGCGAGTGGTTTAAACTTGTCACAGAACTTTCAATTTATTCTTTACAATTTCAAAGGTAGGTAGCAATCCCTCAGCATTTCCTCAACGCGTTCTGCAGGAAGCCATGCCTGCTTCCTCAGGAGGACTAAAAGCTGCTTAAAATGATCTGCGTCAAAATTATTATTATTAGACAGGATTTATATTATTATTATACAGGATTTATATTATTATTATTAGACAGGATTTATATTATTATTATACAGGATTTTACATTATTATTATTAGACGGGATTTATATTACTTTATTATACAGGATTTATATTATTAGACAGGATTTATATAGCACCAATAGTTTGCTCAGCGCTTTACAATATAAGGGAGACAGTACAATTGCAATACATTTCAGTACAGAAGGAATAGGAGGGCCCTGATCCTGGGAGCTTACAATCTAAAGGAAGGGGGAGGTGATAAAAAAGGTGATAACTGAGGGGGATGATCTGGCGGAGGTGATTCAAGACAGTTCTTAGGTGGAGGTGGGGTAGGCTTCCCTGAAGAAGTGAGTTTTTCAAAGATCGCCTAAAGGCCAGGACAGGGTGGGGGCTGACCGGGCATGCTGTGGTAGGGAGTTCCAGAAGATGGCCGAATCTCCAGCATACTGGTAAGTAATCAGGTCAAAGAAGGTGGAGAGAGCCCAGGGGGTTATCAGGAAGACAGAGAGCAGGTATACTCCCCCCATGCAGGTGCAGGGGGTCATACAACAGAACCCCCACCATGCACCCATGTGGGGATATTAACTTGAGGTGTTGTATCCAAAAGGTGTCCCACTTAATAGAGAACTAATTCAACCAGAAAGCAAAGAGCAAAAAACAAATAACACAGGGGCAGGAAAAACAAAACAAAAAAGTTAAAAAAAAAAAAAAAAGGGGAGGTGGCACTATTGTATCATCCAATATTATCAAGGCTGGAGGTAAGGGAGGAAACCACCCATGCCCAGATCCCTGTTTGCGTTCCTACAAAGAGAATACCAGCCTGGGACCTGCTGCAGACAAAGCCGCTTCACAATCCACTTCCCCCTCTTTTTCTACCTGTTCATATGTGATGCAGCGATCTTGATATTATTCTTTAGACCAATGTTTCTCAACCTTTTTTTGGTCAAGGCACCCTTTAAAAAGTTATGGACAGTCCCGAGGCACCCTTTAAAAAGTTATTGACAGTCCCGAGGCACCCTTTAAAAAGTTATGGACAGTCCCGAGGCACCCTTTAAAAAGTTATGGACAGTCCCGAGGCACCCTTTAAAACTATGGACCGTCTTCAGGCACCCCATTCTAAAATAGAATGTGAAAAACTATTCTAATAGTTTATATAACACCACAACATCCAGACACATAGAACATCCAACATTGGAGGTGATTTCTTCTTCCAAAGCAAGTACACTTTTGCACACTGGTACTGACTAGTATTCCATTATTTCTCCTCTCCCTCAGTTTTTCTCCATCACTGAGCTAATGTGACCCATGCACTGATGGAGAGGGGCAGGGAGGGTCAGCTAGGATGCTGTGCAGGCGGCTGACATCCTCCTTGTCAACTGATGATGTCATGGTTGTCAGGACGCCGGCGGATAGAAGGTCGTAGTAGTGTACAATGAAAACCTGTGGCTTTGTGTAACTAAAAGGCTGCCTTGTTCCACCCGCTGGCTTGTATACAAGTTTTGGTAAATTTTTAGAAATTTTGCCAAGGCACCCCTGAAGAAACCTCAAGGTACCCTGGTTGAGAAAGGCTGCTTTAGACTGGACATTAGCTTTACAGAGAAAAGGAAAATATCTGGAGAAATCATATCTAGGAGTTATTTTGGCCTATTCTGTTGGAACACTTGTATGACTTTCATGGCTGGATCTGTAGAACAAACTTTACCCTTTATGTATGGTATTTTATATGTTTAATAAAAAAAACAAAAATGAAAACAATTTCATGTACTGATTTTAACATTTGTACTCTTAAAACCAGATGAAGGGGCAGTGGGAACCCCCCCCGGAACCTGTTGGTTTATGTCCTAGGTGGAAATAAAAACATTCTGATTGGACTTCAATTCTGTTTGGACCCACCTGGAAGAAAAATATATTTTAAAAATATTCTTCCCAAATATATTGACATATATCTGAAATACTACAATTTTGGCCGTATTCAATCATTTTTATATATAATATATATACACATACACACTGTATGTTGAAATGCGGTTTTTATATATTACAAAATATGAAAAATATTTTTTACAAATATATACTTTAAACATATTCTTCAGATTATTTTTTTAACATATAAAAAAGTCATTTTTACATATATTTGTAAATGCATTCCAAAATGTATTTTTAAAGACATACAGGATATTTGAAAATATGTTTTATTTTTCATATATTTTGGAATACATAAAAAAGAATTTCAATATACAGTATATATATATATATATATATATATATATATATATATATAGAATACAGACAAAATTGTAATATTTCAAATGTATGTCAATATATTTTGGAAGAATATTTTTAAAATATATTTTTTCTTCCATGTGGGGATTCAGGAAGAAATACCCCCTTGTGGCCCTGTCATGTAGGTTGAGCTTCCTTGCCTCAAAGATTGCATTCTCCCTTATAGATTTTATTTAAAAAAAAAAAAAAAAAAAGAAGAAGTGGAACCTATTAGCATTCAGACGCTGTGCCTCCCATCTACAATTCATGAAAGGATTGAAAATATGGGATCTGCCGCTGTTAGTTTGGTTAGGTGTAGGCTCCAGAACAGTCCTCCTGATTCTGGGTTTACTGCTTGGTGAATCAGTGACTTGGAGAAAACAAGCTTGGGACGTAAGACTTTGCCGACTACAGGCTTGCTCCAGATCAGTGTCTCCTATCAAACTCTGCATATGTTTTTCATCATAGATTTACTGTAAGACCCATTTCACCCGGGCATTTCTATGTCAGTTTATTCATCTATCCGTTCACGGATGAAAAACGGACATCATGCATTTCTATGGTGTAGCGGATGTAAACGGATGATCATCTGTTTACATCCGTTAATGTCCACATCCGTTAACATGCTTTTTTGAACAGAAGAGACCCCAATTTTTTTCTGTTAAAATGGACCGCCTAAAAAACAGATGTAAACGGAAAAAAAAAAAGGATGTAAAAAGACAAAAAAATGGATGTAAACGGATGAAAACTGATACTTTTTTTTTTTTTTTTTTTTTTAAAGAAAAAACATAACTGAACTCATGAAAAAAAAAGTAACGTCCGTGTGAAAGGGGCCCAAAGGTCCTGGATCCAGGGCCATTATATCTTAAGCCTTGGCTCATTCCCCACTGCTTCAGTGATCCAGAACAAGCATGGAACCAGAAGAATGAACTCCTGCCTACATACCTGACTCGTTACATATAGAAACTACATACAAGATGGGCACCCTGGAGGTATCAGTAAATAAATACAAATGACAGAACTGTCTTTAAATTTACTTTAATTGATGAAATTGTATGCAAATAACTTTTCCGGTAAAAGCCAAAAAACATATTTTATTACAGGTATTTATATAGTGCCATCAGTTTACACAGCGCTTTACATATATAATGTACATTCACATCAGTCCCTAACCCTCAAGGGGTGTACAATCTTGTACATTCACATGGGTCCCTAACCCTCAAGGGGTGTACAATCTAAGGTCCCTAACTCACATTCATACATACTAGGGCCAATTTAGACAGGAGCCAATTAACCTCCCAGCATGCCCTTCAGCCGATCAGGCAGTTTATATTCTGGTGTCACTTTGCTTAGTGGCCTCAAGCTGTGCCAAAACCTCTTGGTTTCGATCTGCCAAGATTGTAAGCGTTTGAAGGCTAGTCGTTGAAAGTATAGCTGCGTCTTCCACAAGTTCTTTCATCTCCTGGTTTTCCTGTAACACATTGCAGACAATAAGCTCTGCAGCTTTTATTTGCGAGGCATTAAAAACAAAGGCATTGGTCAGTTTAAATTTGATGTACTATATTTTATTGTACAGCTCATGACTACATGCGCATTTTTATCCCTTTAAAGTAGAACTTCACTCAAAAAGTGATGTTCCGCTGGTTTCCCTCCCTCCCTCCCCCCAGCCTGTAACCAAGTTATGTTTGTTTTTTTAGATGAGGGGGTACCATTTTTTATTTGTTGCACACACCCCCTTCACAATTTTTGGCTAGGCAAAGATAGTGTCCTTTGCCCGCATCTCTCCCGGGACACATCACATGTCCCAGGAGGCTGCAGGATGATTCAAAATGCGGCACGAGTTTGCGCATGCACAGTGGGGAGTAGAAAGTACTGCCGATAACTGGCAACTGTGAAAGGAGACATCTACACCGATAATCGGAACCGATTATCAGTGTAACCCCAAAAGTGCCTGTCAGTGCTGCATTTCTTTCTTAAATTATTTATTTTTTGTACACTTTTGCTTTAAATTTTATTTGGGTCACTTTTATTACTGTCAGAAGAAATGTAAACATTCGTTGTGACAGCAATCACATGTGACAGGTACACTTTATGGTGAGATCTGGGGTCTATAAGACCCCAAATCCCTCCTCTGCCCTTAATAGTATTTGAGCACACCAAGATCAGTATCATCGAACGCTTTACATTTTTACAAATGGCGCTCTTTATATCCGGGTAACCTGGAAGTAACACGAGGTCATCGCATCTGAGTTACTATATCACAGAGCCGTACATTGCCGATCCGATCTTTGGTTCAGTGATCAGCCGGCACTTCCATGTGGCATGATCTCAGGATTGCTGCAATCAGGCAGTTTATATTCTGGTGTCACTTACTTTGTGTAGTGGCCTCAAGCTGTGCCAAAAGCTCTTGGTTCCTCTGCTCCAGTACTCTAAACCTTTGCATATTAACTGACTCAATCAAAGCTGCCTCATCCGCAAGTTCTTTCATCTCCTGGTTTTCCTGTAACACATTGCAGACAATAAGCTCTGCAGCTTTTATTTTCTAGGCATTAAAAACAAAGGCATTGGTCAGTTTAAATTTCGATGTATGTACTATATTTTATTGTACAGCTCATGAACTACATGCGCATTTTTATCCCTTTAAAGTAGAACTTCACTCAAAAAGTGATGTTCGCTGGTTTTTGCTCCCTCCCCCCAGCCTGTAACCAAGATATGTTTTTATTTTCTTTTTTTTTTTTTTTTTAAGATGAGGGGGTACCATTTTTTGCTTGTTGCCACACCCCCCTTCACAATTTTGCCTACGCAAAGATAGTGTGCTTTGCCCGCATCCCTCCCGGGACACATCACATGTCCCAGGAGGCTGCAGGATGATTCACAAAATGTGGCACGAGTTTGCGCATGCACAGTGGGGAGTAGACTGGTTTCTCAAGAAGCTACACCAGCTCTCCTATCAAAGATGAGGGTGCCGGGGACCCACTGCAGAGAGAAGAACTGGCTGCAGGAAGACAGCGCTGAACCCCAGGCACTGGTAAGTTCCTGAGTATGGCCTCATGTCACAGAAGGGCAGCAAAAAAATCCCTGTACCTTTTGCAGGCGTCATTGGTCCCTTTTGTTTTTCGCTGGAAATGCTCTGGACTGGGGTAAAGCCTTTTTATCTCCATCACCCATTTTAGGATTGTTTGGGGCATCCAGAAAAAGCCTTGTCCGGAGAAAAAAGGTGAGCGCTACCATCAGTCCTGTGTCATGCCAACAGTAAAGCATCCTGAGACCTTAACGTTCATAAATAAATGATTATTCTGCCTAATGAGACTCAATTCATGCCCAAACAATTGACAATTTAAAACACATCCATGAACTATGGACAA
This sequence comes from Staurois parvus, assembly GCA_951230385.1. Taxonomy (NCBI): domain Eukaryota; kingdom Metazoa; phylum Chordata; class Amphibia; order Anura; family Ranidae; genus Staurois; species Staurois parvus. The sequence continues at coordinate 12,115 of CATNWA010001704.1, forward strand.
AAATGATCCCAACCATCCAAGTTCATTTTTTTGCAGTTAAAAAAATGTGCCTTTTCCAGTCCAAAGGACCACCTGAAATATTGCAAAAGTGATCAACTAAGTGGCTTGATGAAACCATCGCATTTTGGGTCCATGGCCAACCTAAAACTCACCAAGCATGTGATCAATCCCCCAGAGGAGGATGAACAAAAAGCCCCACAACTTCTGACAAACTCCAAGTATTGATTCTGCAAGAATGGGCTGCCATCGGTCAGGATGTGGCCTTTAGAAGCGGATTGACCTGGGGCAAAGTGCAGAAGTCTTGAAAAAGAAGGGCCAACACTGCAAATATTGACTTTCTGCATAAACCGAATGTCATTGTCAATAAACGTCTTTGACACTTCTAAAATGCTTGTAATTATACTGCAGTGTAACTAAAGTAACATCCGACAAAAAGATCTAAACTCCTGGCAGCAGCTTTGAGAAAATGATATTTGTGCAAACCTTGGGGCCAGGGGGCTGTATGCTCAAAAAAAAAATGTATTTCTTTTGTATGCCTTCCAAAAAACTGACTAAAAATCTACAACTTGAAAAATGCATTTACCAGCCTGTTACAAAATATGCCGGACTGTTGCTTGCTAAAGCCAGTCAGGGGATACTTCCTGGCATTTTAACCCTTGCCGTCCGCCCCTGCTTTTGCCATGGGCAGGGGGTGGCAGAAAGAAAGGGGCAATGCCATTCCTAAACAGGGCCCCCCGCTTTTCTGCAGCTGGGCGCGCCCCAGCATCGCGCATCCCACCGCAGGGCTCCAGTTCACTGAGCTGTGTCCTGACAGAAGTGAAACACCATCCATTCGGACGGGACCTCTGTACGAGGCCCCGATCATGTGATCACTGATTGGCGAATCAGTGATCACATGCAAAGCCTCCACATCTCCCCACCATCCCATATCTAAAGCAGGTGAGGAACCAGGAGTCACTCGTGACATCATTGCTTGTGGCTAGCCCCTGGCTTCTGAAATCTGTGAATGATCACAGAGGTACACATGGTACAGGACTATTCCAACAGCCTCTGTCCCCATGTGCAAGGGGTGACCAACTATCACAGCTCACTCAGTGGGGAATTTGAAATGACGTTTGCAAGAATGCGACCCATTAGAAATCCCATTGCTTTTACATGGGACATGGGTGGGGGGGCAATAGTGTAAAAAAAAAATTTCCCACCCCCCACTTAGTACATGTCACCATGGTGACACTGTACTGCTAGGTTGACAGTACGTTAAAAAAATGCAATAAAAAAAAAATAAAATAAAAATGTAAAAAAAAAAATGTTTAAAAATTATAATTTTTGGTTATAAACTAATTTGGATTTTTTTTTTTTTTTTACTAAAAAAATAACGGAATAAATTTTGGCCAAGATTTAGGATGAAATATTATTTATTTGCAAAATTTTATAAAAACAAACACTTTTTTTTTTTTTCAAAATTTTTGGATTTTTTTTACATAGTAAAAAAAAATAAAAATCCCAGCGGTGAATAAATACCACCAAAGTAAAGCTTTCTGTCTCAAAAAAATGGTAAAAAATTCATATGGGTACAGTATTGCATGTTTTACCGCGCAATTGTCATTCAAAGTGTGATAGCGCTGAAAGCTGAAAATTGCCCTAGACAGGAAGGGGGTAAAAGTGTCCGGACTGGAAGTGGTTAAGGGCTTCAAGAAATGAGATTGGCCGTCAGCACTTCAGAATTGATCAATTTTCAGATATGCACCATAGTTTTATAGACACTACAACTTACTTTCACACAAACCAATATACACTGATTGGGATTGGCTTTTATCAAAGACATGTAGCAGAACACATTTTGGCCTACATTTTAAGAAGAAATTCAGATTTTCTTTTTTATTGGATATGGTTTATACACAGAATATATTGGTTTTTTTTTTTTTTAATTTTGGTATTTTTTAGTTTTTATATAATTTAAAAAACTCAGTGATGATTAAATACCACCAACCAAAGGAAACTGCTGGTGTTAGCCGGACACAGCAGAACCCTGATCACTGTATGGACCTCTGTGTGAGGTCCTGATGTGTGATCACTGATTGGCCAATCAGTGATCACATGAATAGTAGTAAGCAAGATGTCACTTCTGACATCATTGCTTACTACGTGTGAAATCTGTGAATGATCACTGAGGTCACGTGGTACAGGGCTATTCACAGCAGTCTTGTATCATGTGACAAGCTGTGACCAATCATGCTCTCATAGTATTTCTCAATGGCTGCAAGAATGCACCAGAGAGAAGGAGAAATGATTGCTTTTACAACCTTTATGGGTGTGAAAGCATCAGTGTAAAAAAAAAAAAATCTTAATCACCTCCCACAAGTAGTACAGTGTCACCATGGTGACACTGTACTGCTAGGGTGACAGTATGTAAAAAAAAACAAAAAAAAAAACAAAACAATGCCTAAAAATAAAAATGTCAAACATTTTTGAAAAATTATTTGTTTTTTAAGTTTTTTTTTTACTAAAAAGATAACTGAATAAATCTTGGCCAATATTTATGAAGAAAGATTAGCAAAGTTTTATAAAAACATTTTTTTCAAAATTTTTGGACTTTTTCATTTAAAAATATAGCAAAAAAAAAAAAAAAAATCCCAGTGGTGCCTGATTCTACCACCAAAATAAAAGTTATCTGTCTCACAAAAATGCTAAAGAAATAATATGGGTACAGTGTTGCATGACTGCGCAATTGTCAAAGTGTGATAGCGCTGAAAGATGAAAATTGGCCTGGACAGGAAGGGGGTAAAAGTGTCCGGACTGGAAGTGGTTAAATAAAATTACGCTGGTTTAGTGCATAGCTTGTATTAGACCCACTGAGTCTCTGTGCTTCTCTATGCAATGCAGGATGCTCATGGCTAGTAGGGGGGCTGGGAGGTGCTTGCTGGAAACATCACAGCACCCCGCCTCTGGCAGGAGTTATGGAAATACCACAATACTTTGATGGGTGGGTGTCAGTTTGGAGGCGTGGGTGTTTGTCAGCAAGCTGCATCAGAATGCTGAACCCTGAGATGAAAGAACTGAAATCCACTGATGAAAGGGGTGGGACGTGCACAGACAGGCTGTGGAAGAATGAGCTAGATGGGCTGGGTGTCATTCAGCTAGGAAATGAAGTGAGCTCTATCTGACTTGCTACATGTGACCTGCACTCACACCTAGGCGGTTTGAATCGTAGACAGAATTACCGTGATTCTGCCAACGATTTAAAACGTTCTCTTGGCAAAGTAATGTGCCCCGCAGATTTCAAACCGGGCTAGGTGTGAATGCAGCCGTAATGCACCATGTGAGAAGATCACAGGAAGCCATTTCAGTCCAGGAGAGGAGCCGGCACAACTGTGCAAGACAGAAGGGAACGCTAGAGGTCAGATATAACAAACGGAACTCTGAAATTAAAGTTCCAAGGGGTCCATCCCTCCTCCTAGGACAGAAACCATTCACTTGGTGTACCACCTACTGGTGCAAATCTGTCAGTGACTGACAGAAGGAAAAGGAATGAGAAGAGTTGTCACTAGGACAGGAAGATACATGCAGTAATAATGGCCTGACAGAGGTTCTAACCCTTCCCTATTTTACTAAAAAGGGGCTTTCCTAACAGGGAGTGCGGGGATCTTCTCACTGGGGGCAAAGACAATAAAAGCCTAGACCAAGTTACGTTTCATGTATGTTGGTGTCTCCTACCTTCTTCAGCTGTCATTGTCATACATCAAGTATTGGGCCACCACCCGTGCCTCCTCCCCATCGCTTCTTAACCTCTTGGCTTGATTTTTTTATGTGCTTTATAGATATGTTTAACATTTTTGCCTCATGCTTCTTTATATCACAAAATGAATGAGGGTGGCATTCTTGTTTTTCAAGTTGACCAGGTATCTCACCAACCTGTGAATAGAATTTATGAAAGCATTTATAATCTTTTAATATAATACATATTCTATATAAAGTGGTCAGCACATCTGTCTTGCAGCACTGGGGTCCTCAATTCAAATCCCAGTCAGCACACACTCTGCATGGAGTTTGCATTTTCTGCTTGCACTTGTGTGGGTTTCCTCCTCCACCCCAAAGACATACGGGTTGGTTAATAGGTTCCTTTAAATTGGTTTTAGTATTTGTGTGCATGTATGTACGAGGTGTGACAAGTGAATTCCTGGAATGTGTAGCACTACGGTGGTGAGTCGCACAGCCATTCACACTCAGTCATGTTCTAACTTGCTCTCTCCCGGGTCACACACCAGTGGGCTCAGTCTTTACAGAGTAGTAGAAGAAATAACACGTGTGTGCGTCGCCCTGTTGGTGGAAAATGAGTGACAGGAATCTGGAGCACAGGATTTACATCAAATTTTGTGTGAAAATGGGCAAAAGTGTGAGTGAAACTTCAGCTGTGTTACAGCAGGCTTATGGAGAACATTCTATGAAGAAATCAAGTGTTATTGAATACAGTTAGGTACATATATATTAGGACACAGGCACAATATTAGTTGTTTCAGGTACTGACCAAAACATATTCAAGCTATAGTTCTATAATGGATATGGGCTGAATAATGTATATACAGTGAGGAACAGAAGTATTTGAACACCCTGCGATTTTGCAAGTTCTCCCGCTTAGAAATCATGGAGGGGTCTGAAATTCACATTGTAGGTGCATTCCCACTCTGAGAGACAGAATTTACAAAAAAAAATTCAGGAAATCGCATTGTATGATTTTTAAAGAATTTATTTGTCTTGCACTGCTGAACATAAGTATTTAAACACCTAAGAAACAGCAAGAATTCTGGCTCTCAAAGACATGTTACTGTGCCTTTAAAAAGTCCACCTCTACTCCACTCATTAATCTAACTTAGTAGCAGCTGTCTGAGCTCTTTAAAGACACCTGTCCACCCCACAGTCACTCAGACACCAACTACTACCATGGGCAAGACTAAAGAGCTGTCAAAAGACACCAGAGACAAAATTGTGGACCTCCACAAGGCTGGAAAGGGCTACGGGGCAATTGCCAAGCAGCTTGGTGAAAATAGATCAACTGTTGGAGCAATTGTTAGAAAATGGAAGAGGCTAAAGACGACTGTCAGTCTCCCTCGGACTGGGGCTCCATGCAAGATCTCACCTCGTGGGGTATCACTGATGATAAGAAAGGTGAGGAATCAGCACAGAACTACAAGGGAGGAGCTGGTCAATGACATGAAGAGAGCTGGGAGCACAGTTTCAAAGGTCACTGTCGGTAGAACACTATGCCGTCATGGTTTCAAATCATGCAATTCACGAAAGGTTCCCCTGCTCAAGTCATCACATGTCCAGGCCCGTCTGAAGTTTGCCAATGACCATCTGGATGATCCAGAAGAGGAATGGGAGAAAGTCATGTGGTCAGATGAGACCAAAGGAGAACTTTTTGGTCTAAACTTCACTCATCATGTTTGGAGGATATAGAAGGATGAGTTGCATCCCAAGAACACCATCCCTACTGTGAAGCATGGGGGTGCTTTTCTGCAAAGGGGACAGGACGACTGCAGGATGAATGGGGCCATTTATGGTGAGATTTTGAGCAACAACCTCCTTCCCTCAGAGCATTGAAGATGGGTCATGGCTGGGTCTTCCAACATGACAACGACCCGAAGCACACAGCCAGGATAACCAAGGAATGGCTCCGTAAGAAGCATATCAAGGTTCTGGAGTGGCCTAGCCAGTCTCCAGACCTAAATCCAATAGAACACCTTTGGAGGGAGCTGAAACTCAGTGTTGCTCAGCGACAGCCCCGAAACCTGACAGATCTAGAGGAGATCTGTGTGGAGGAGTGGGCAAAAATCCCTGTTGCAGTGCAAACCTGGTCAAGGACTACAGGAAACGTTTGACCTCTGTAATTGCAGACAAAGGCTTCTGTACCAAATATTAACACGGATTTTCTCAGGTGTTCAAATACTTATGTTCAGCAGTGCAAGACAAATACATTCTTTAAAAATCATACAATGTGATTTCCTGAATTTGTTTTTTTAAATTCTGTCTCTCAGAGTGGGAATGCACCTACAATGTGAATTTCAGACCCCTCCATGAATTCCCTCACATAAAAAGCTTTCTCTTGGTGGTATTTGATCACCTGTGCATTTTTGCACTATAACAAAAAAAAAAAAAAAAAAGAATTTTGAGAAAGACAATATTTTTGACTTTTTGCTATTAAAGATGTCCAGTAAAAAATTAGGAAACAATCAAATTTCGTCAAAAATTTAAGCCAAACTGTATTCTGCTACATGTCTGCTAAAAAAAAAAAAATCCCAATCATTGTTTATTAATTGGTTTACGTAAAAGTTATAGCGTTTACAAATGGCGGTATGTATACTGGGATTTTTTTTTTTTAATTATTTTTACTAGTAATGGTGGCGATCAGCGACTTATAGCAGGACAGCGGCGGACATTCTGACTCTGGGGGGAACTGACTTGGTGTCACTGACATCCAACAGTGATCATTGCTAAAAAAAAAAAAAAAAAAAAAGCACTGTACTAATGGCACTGGGCAGGGAAGGGGTTAACATGAGGCGTGATCAAAGGGTTAACTGTGTACAGTGTGTGTTTACTAGGGGGTGGGATGTGTGTGATTCACTGTAATCACACTGCTGTGGATGGCTGTGCTGTGCAGTGTGTCCGAGCTGACAGGGAGGATGACTGTTAGTAAACAAAACAGTCCTCCTCTCCGTTGGTGATCGTCGGAAATCACCGGACGCCGGCGAGTATTTACCGTCTGGGGCCCGGTGATTGACAGCTGCGGATGTAAGCGCGGTTGGGGCGCATGCTCACCCCCTGCCCCCGGAACTGCAAAATAATGTCCCTATACGTGATTTTGCATACTCGTGCCGCTCTGTAGCAGTATTTCTGCTATAGGGCAGACGGGAAGCGGTTGAGTTTGTTCAATTTTTAAGATGTGGTGCTAGCCCCCGAGGAAGCAACGTTTGTCACGAAACATGTTGGGTGTTCTCTACACAGCCTGGATATTCCCCATCTTCTGAAGGAAGTAAAGTGTATCTACCATCCCTACCTACTTCCATTGGAAAAGACAGTTTTGTGGTTGATGGGGGAATCATGCGGTGTATAAATTGTGCAGTGCAGTTTTATATGCACGTTTGATATGTTTTAGATGTGACTTGTTAATAAAGAAATCATTGTTTTTATCCTTTGAGTATGGAGTGTATGTGCATAGAAAGTACATGAGCTTTATTCATGATTTCTGGTTACAGCACAAGATGATCAGCGGGTCCCAGGCAATGATTTATAGTTGGGATCCGCTGATCGGATGACAGGACAAAGCTCTGTGATTGCAAACAACACAGAGCTCTGCCCTGACAGCAGCAATGTGCCGGGTTTTGGTCTTCCTGCAAAGAGGGTAATAAAAAATGGCAAATCCATTAGTAAACAGGTACCACAGCACACAATTAACCCTTTGAATGCCCTTAGATGTTAACCCTTTCCCAGACAGTGTCATTAGTACCGTGACAGTATATATTATTAGCACTGATAACTGTGTTAGCGTCAATAGAGATGTCAGTGGCAGTTAGCCAATTCCCACAAAGTGTCAATTAATGTCAGATTGCCCACCGTACTATCACAGTCCCACTATATTTTTATTGGATATGTTTTATAGCAGATAAAAAAAGATTTTTTTTTCAAAATGAGCAGTCTTTTTTCATTTATATCGCAAACAAAAAAACTCAGTGCTGATCAAATACTAACAAAAGAAAGCTCCATTTGTGTGAGAAAATTATACAAATTTTGTTTGGGTACAGTGTTGCATGACTGCGCAATCACAAGTTAAAGTAGCACAGTGCCGAACTGCAAAAAAAGGTCTGGTCACGAAGGGGGTAAAATCTTCCAGAGCTGAAGTGGTTAAGCCTGGAAAGTTTCTGCAAACAATCCCTAGAGGTATATATAAAAGAAAACTGCGCTGAATGCTAAAATATATAAATCATAAAGTGAATAATCAAATCACTAAGCAAATACAAAAGTCCTGCTACTTCAAAAAATTATCCAACAAAAGACATAAATGAACACTCAAAAAAGTGATCTAGTAGTGCAAAAAATATATACATAAATAAAAAATGGTGAATATAAAAGAATAAAAAATAGTGGTGCACCGAAATGAAAATTCTGGTGCCGAAACCGAAAATTCAGAATGCACTTGGCCGAAAACTGAAACGTGCAGTTTTTAAAAATGAATATATATTTTTTGGAAAAAAAATACACTTTGATTAAAAAAAATATATACCCCAATTGTTTTGTAAAATATGAAAGAAGATGTTATGGCGAATAAATAGATACCCACCATCACGCTTTAAAATTGCGCACGCTCGTGGAATGGCATGAAACTGCAGTACTTAAAAATCTCCATGGGTGATAGTTTAAAAATGTCTACAGGTTAGTAGTGTAAAGTTACAGAGGAGGTCTAGTGCGAGAATTATTGCTCTTGATCCGACGTTCGTGGCGATACTTCACGTGTGTGGTTTGAACACCATTCACATATGTGAGCTTGGCCTACGTATGCGTTCATCACTACATGCAAGCACGGGGGGGGATGGGGCCACTTTAAACTTTTTTAAAAATGTATTTAATGTTTTTTTTTTTTTTTTTGCACTGTTCCTTTTAAAAAAATTGTAATCACTTTTATTCCTATCACAAGAAATGCATGAATCCCTTGTGACAGAAATAATTAGTGACGGGTCCTCTTTATGTAGAGATAATGGGTCAATAAGACATAATTAGTGACGGGTCCTCTTTATGGATATGGGGTCAATGAGACATAATTAGTGACGGGTCCTCTTTATGGAGAGATATGGGGTCAGTGAGACATAATTAGTGATGGGTCCTCTTTCTGGAGAGATATGGGGTCAATGAGACATAATTAGTGACAGGTCCTCTTTATGGAGAGATATGGGGGGTCAGTGAGACATAATTAGTGACAGGTCCTCTTTATGGAGAGATAAGGGGTCAATAAGACATAATTAGTGACAGGTCCTCTTTATGGAGAGATATGGGGTCAGTGAGACATAATTAGTGACGGGTCCTCTTTATGGAGAGATACGGGGTCAGTGAGACATAATTAGTGACGGGTCCTCTTTATGGAGAGATACGGGGTCAGTGAGACATAATTAGTGACGGGTCCTCTTTATGGAGAGATACGGGGTCAGTGAGACATAATTAGTGACGGGTCCTCTTTATGGAGAGATACGGGGTCAGTGAGACATAATTAGTGACGGGTCCTCTTTATGGAGAGATACGGGGTCAGTGAGACATAATTAGTGACGGGTCCTCTTTATGGAGAGATACGGGCTCAGTGAGACATAATTAGTGACGGTCCTCTTTATGGAGAGATACGGGGTCAGCGAGACATAATTAGTGACGGGTCCTCTTTATGGAGAGATAGGGCTCAGTGAGACATAATTAGTGACGGGTCCTCTTTATGGAGAGATACGGGGTCAGTGAGACATAATTAGTGACGGGTCCTCTTTATGGAGAGATACGAGGTCAGTGAGACATAATTAGTGACAGGTCCTCTTTATGGAGAGATACGGGGTCAATGAGACATAATTAGTGACAGGTCCTCTTTATGGAGAGATACGGGGTCAGTGAGACATAATTAGTGACAGGTCCTCTTTATGGAGAGATATGGGGGGTCAATAAGACATAATTAATGACGGGTCCTCTTTATGGAGAGATATGGGGTCAGCGAGACATAATTAGTGACAGGTCCTCTTTATGGAGAGATGGGGTCAATAAGACCCCACATCTCTCCTCTGCAATGTAAAGCATTAGATCAAAAAAAGCATTGATCTAGTGCTTTAATAAAAAAAAAAAATGGCCAGAATCGGAAGTGACATCGATCGGGTCCTCCAAGGGCATAGAGATGTGTGGCGGCCATCTTTCCTTCACTTATTTCTATGCCCAGCGTCGGGATCCATGGTTTCTCAGGGAAGACTAAACTACCGAGCGGCGGTCGGGCAACAGTGGCAAGGGGCAGGCGGCTTTGAGGCGCAGGCTTTTTTCGGCGCCTGTACTGGTGCTTTTTTTTCATTTCAACCAAAAGGGGTGTTTTTTTCGGCTGAAACGTTTCGGCCACCAGAATTTCAGTGCATCCCTAAAAAAATAAAAATTTAGAAAATGTGAATAGTCCAAAGAAAGCCCAAAATAATTCCCACCCACCAAGTGATTCTTCCAATTCTTCAAAATAAATCACCACGTGAAAGAAAGGGGAGAATAATATTCCCCCTATCAGGTGTACACTCACCAGCAAATGTTGCCACCCACTCTCATGATTGGCCACAATAGCTCAATCAATATATCTCCCGATGGGATGACAGATCAATCAGTGCCGATATCCTTCCTCTCCTCCAATCTGCATAATCGCCTGTCCCCAAAGGTCACCAATCTTTTCATATAATAATGGAAATCCAATATGGCGGTACTTAAGGTAGCGTAGGAGTCCCCTCCCTCCTCTAAAATACTCCACCCTCAGATCCAATAATCGGGGTCCATAGATGCCTGTGTTTCTCATCAAACAAGATTTAGTAGTGGCTTAGGGGTTAAAGGGAGATGCCAGCATGGTGGCAAACTCAGCCATCTGACGTTTCCGGAAGTGTTGAATGCCAAAAAGTCTAAAACGAGGTTTCGGGGCTCATTTATAGAAGCTTTGAACTTTCATCCGTCTGTCTGGATGTTTAAAAATGTTTTTAGTTTCCATTACTTCCTGTAGGTTGAATCTCACCATTCACTTCCTCGCTGCATCACCGAAGAGGGTGTAATAGAGGTGCCCCAACGTTTGCTGATGACTTACAATCTGTGTGTGTGTGGAGACGCAGTGTAGGAACAGACGGCAATATTTCGGCAGTGCTGTACGGCATACTATTAGGTCCCTTTCACACAGCGCAGTGTAGCCGCGGCATTCATGTGCGTTTCCTGCGCTCTCCCATAGACTTCCATTAGATCTGGTGATTTTGGTGTTTTCTGAAAGCGCAACAAAGCTCCGGCATGCTGCATCCCTGATCAGAAAACACCAAATCACCAGATCTAGTGGAAGTCTATGGGAGAGCGCAGGAAATGCACGACACTCCCAGATACACTGCGCTTCACCCGCACTACCAGGAAACCACAGCGAGCTGATTGAAAGGGGAACTTAACTCCTTCAACGCGCGGACACTTCACACCCAATTCACCCCCTTCCTGCCCCAGGACAGCTTTCAGAGCTCAGTGCTGTCACACTTTGCATGACTTTTCAGGTGACAGGCTCCGCCCCCATCAGGTGACAGGTCCTAACCCCACCCCCTGCTGTGACATGACAAGACTCCAACCACCCCCCAAGTGACAGGCTCCACACACCCCCCCCCCCCCCCCCCCCAGGTGACAGGCTCCACACTCCCCTCCCCCCCAGGTGACAGGCTCCACACTCCCCTTACCCCCCCCCAGGTGACAGGTCTCCCACACTCCCCTCCACCCCTCCAGGACAGGCTCCACATCCCCTCCCCCTCCAGGTGACAGCTCCACACTCTCCTCCCAGGCAGGTGAAAAGCTCCACCCTCCCCTACCCTCCAGGTGGTACAGGCTCCATTCTCCCTTCCAGTGAGACTCCACCTCCCCTCCAGTGGGAGGCTCCACACATCCCTCCCCAGCAGGTGATAAGCTCCATCCTCCCCTGCCCCCATGTCACAAGCTCCATCCTCCCGTCCCACTCCAGTGACAGGCTCCACCCTCCCCTCCCAGGTGACAGGCTCCACCCTCCCCTCCCAGGTGACAGGCTGTACTGCTAGGGTGACAGTATGTTTAAAAAACAAAACAAATATTCAAAAAATAATACATTTTTAATAACTTTTGGTTATAAACTAAATGTTTTTTTTTTTTTTACTAAAAAGATTAGCTGAATACATTTTGGCCAAGAATTATGAAGAAAGATTATGTCAAAAAATTTTATAAGAAAAACACTGTGTTTTTTTCAAAATGTTTGAAATTTTCTCATTTATATAGCAAAAAAATAAAAATCCCAGTAGTGAAAAAAAACCAATCAAAATAAAGATTCATCTTTCTCAAAAAAATGCTAAAAAATTAATATGGGTACAAGTGTTGCATGACCATGCAATTGTCATTCAAAGTGTGATAGTGCTGAAAACTGAAAAATTGGCCTGCACTGGAAGGTTGGGGGGGGGGGGGGGGGGGAAGTGGTCCGGACTGGAATAAAAGGGGGGGGGAAAGTGTCCGGACTGGTAAAAGGGGGGGGGAAAGTGTCGCGGACTGGAAAGTGGGGGGGCGGGGAAGTGTCCGGCACCTACAGACTGGAAGGGGGGGGGGGGAAAGTGTCCGGACTGGAAGGGGGGGGGGGAAAGTGTCCGGACTGTAAAGGGGGGGGGGAAAGTGTCCGGACTGGAAGGGGGGGGGGGAAAAGTGTGGTGCGGACTTGGAAGTGGGTGGGGGGGGGAAAGTGTCCGGGACTGAAGGGGTGGGGAGGGGAAGTGTCCGGACTGGAAGGAGGGGGAAGTGTCCGGAACTGGAAGGGGGGGGAAAGTGTCCGGACTGGAAAGGGCGGGGGGGGGAAGTGTCCGGACTGGAAGGGGGGGGGGGGAAGGGAAGTTCCGTAACTGGGAAGGGGGGGGTGGGGTGCGGGAAGTGGGGGTCGGGGTGGGGGGGGGGGAAGTGTCCGGACTGGAAGGGGGGGGTGGAAAGTGTCCGGACTGGAAGGGGGGGTGAAAGTGTCCCGGACTGGAAGGGGGGGTGAAAGTGTCCGGACTGGAAGGGGGGTGAAAGTGTCCGGTACTGGTAAGGGGGGGGGGTGAAAGTGTCCGCGACTGGAAGGTGGGGGTGAAAGTGTCCGGAACAGGAAGGGGGGGTGAAAGCGGTCCGGACTGGAAGGGGGGAAAGCGTCCGTTATGGAACTGGACCCCCCTGGAAATGGGGGGAAAGTGTCCAGACTGGAAAGGGGGGAAAGTGTCCCAGACTGGAAGGGGGGGAAAGTGTCCGACAGGAATGGGGGGGTGAAAGTGTCCGGACAGGAAGGGGGGGAAAGTGTCCAGACTGGAAGTGGTTAAAGCTGATGTTTAATAAGATTATATTTTGCCTTTTCTGGTTCCTCTTTTCACCCTCATTGACAAGGCTAATTATTAAATAAAATTACTTTTTTATTGCATAGCTTGTAATAGACCCACTGAGTCTCTGTGCTTCTCTATGCAATGCAGGATGCTCATGGCTAGTAGGGGGGCTGGCAAGGTGCTTGCTGGAAGCATCACAGCACCCCCGCCTCTTGGCAGGAGTTATGTAAATACCACAATGTTTTGATGGGTGGGTGTCAGTTTGGAGGCGTGGGTGTTCGTCGGCAAGCTGAACCCTGAGATGCAAGAACTGAAATCCACTGATGAAAGGGGTGGGACGTGCACAGCCAGGCTGTGGAAGAATGAGCTAGATGATGCTGGGTGCCCTTCAGCTAGGAAATGAAGTGGGCTGTATCTGACCTGCTACAACCTGCACTCACACCTAGGTGGTTTGAATCGTAGACAGAATTACCGCGATTCTGCCCACAATTTCAAACGCTCTCTAAAATGGCAAAGTAATTCTGCCTGCGATTCAAAAACGCCTAGGTGTGTGAGTGCAGCCGTAATGCACCATGTGAGCAGATCACAGGAAGCCATTTCGGTCCAGGAGAAAAGCCGGCACAACTGTGCAAGACAGAAGGGAACGCTAGAGGTCAGATATACCAAACGGAACTCTGAAATTAAAGTTCCAAGGGGTCCATCCCTCCTCCTAGGACAGAAACCATTCACTTGGTGTACCACCTACTGGTGCAATCTGTCAGTGACTGACAGAAGGAAAAGGAATGTAAGGGATTTCCGGTGAGACGAATTGCGATTAGAAATGCGCATAGAAACATCCGGAGAAAAGTGGTCGGTTGTGTGCATGCACGCGGAAATGTGCGATCGTGCACACGCACGGCGAAGATTGGCGCCAGACAGGCTATTTAAGGAGTGCCTCTGCCCATGTTAGGTGCTGACTGGTCTTCAGCTCCAGTGTCCTCCTTGTTTCTGTATGATTCCTTGTTGCTGACCCGGCTTGTTCCTGACCTGACTCTGATTCCTCTCCTGATTGATACTGGTTCCTGACTTTGCTCCTGATTCTGTACCGTGCTGTCCGTCTGTTGATGAAGCCCCCTGGCTATTCCTATGACACTGCTCCTATCTCTTACCCTCACTTCCTCCCTTGCTCTGGTGCACGCCTGGCAATCTACAAAAACCCGCTCTGTTGGTTATTACTGTGCCTGAATCAGAGGATCATCAGTCTTCCAGAGTCATCATCCGCAAGTGCTGCAAACAACATCTACTGGCGCTCGTCCCCCTGGTTCCTAGACTCCCTCTGTTCCAACTCCAGTGGGTCAGGACTAGTGACACAAGTGAGGCCGACCTCGTTATTTCAGTCTCCCATCAGGTACGTGACAAGGAATGAGTAGAGTTGTCACTAGGACAGGAAGATACATGCTGTAATAATGGCCTGACAAACGTTCTAAACCCTTCCCTATTTTACTAAAGAGGGGCTTTCCTAAACGGAGAGGGGATCTTCTCGGGGACAAAGACAAATAAAAGCTTAGACAAAGTTAAGTTTTATGTATATTGGTGCTTCATACCTCCTTCAGCTCATCATTATAGTTTCGCAAAACTTTGAGCCACCATTGTTGCATCCTCATCAATGCTGTTTTGCTGTCCTAATGTGTCTGATCATCTTTTCAACCTGTTTCTCAGAAGCCGTAGCCTGCTGGTTGAAGGCTATAGAGGATTGTTGCAGGGTGGCATGGTCTTTAATTTTTAGGACCAGGCATCCCACCAACCTGTGAATAGAATTTATGACAGCATTTATAATCTTTTAATATAATACATATTCTATATAAAGTGGTCAGCACATCTGTCTTGCAGCACTGGGGTCCTCCATTCATTTATTTTCCTCCAGACGTAAAGAGTAAAGTGCATTCTGAATTTTTGGTTTCGGCAATATAATTTTCATTTGGGTGCACCACTAGTAGTGCAGGAGGTTCACACCACGATTTATTTTGTCACACTAAGCATTGGATTAGTTGCAGAGAAAATCAGACTTAGAATGTCAATACTCACAAGAATTTCGGTAGGAGCAATCAAGAAGGAACCCGGGAAGAATCATGTTATTCAGGTTATTCAATGTTATTCTGGGTCCAGAAGCTATAGAAGAAGAAGGAACTTTGTGATGGAAGGGCTGCATACTGCCTTAAAGGACAGAGCGTACTTCACAATATAGCTGTGTACCTACTGATTTCTGAGGACCCTTGTCACACCTTAAGGCTAAGGACCACCTTTTTACAGAAAAACAATAGACAAAGTTACGTTTCATGTATATTGGTGCCATCATACCTTCTTCAGCTCGTCATTGTTGTGCATGAAATGCTGGGGCCACCATCGCTGCTTCCTCACCACGCCTTCTTAACGACTTTGTCTCACTAGCTGAATAGCACATCTTTTAGATCCTTCGCCCGATTCTTAATGGCTGTATGTGATTGAACGGAGGGTGGCATGGTCATTCTTTTGGACGACCAGGCATCCCACCAACCTGTGAATTAGAATTTATAAAAACATTTATAATCTTTTAACAAAATACATATTCTATATAAAGTGGTCAGCACATCTGTCTTGCAGCACCTGGGGTCCTCAATTCAAATCCCAGTCAGCACACACTCTGCATGGAGTTTGCATATTCCAGCTTGCACTTGTGGGTTTCCTCTTCCACCCCAATGACATACGGGTTGGTTAATAGGCTCCTGTTTAAATTGGTTTTAGTATTTGTGTGAAATGTATGTACGAGGTGTGACAAGTGAATTCCTGGAATGTGTAGCACTATGGTGGGGAGTCGCACAGCATATCACACTCAGTCATGGGGCAGCATAGTGGCTAAATGGGTTAGCACTTCCGCCTGGCAGTACTAGGGTCGTTGGTTCGAATTCCCAACCACGGCACCTCCTGCCCTGCAATGTTCTCCCTGTGCCTGCGTGGGTTTCCTCTCGGGTTACTCTTGGTTTCCTTTCCCACTCCAAAGACACACTGGTATGAAATGGCTCCTGTCTAAATTGTCCCTAGTATGTGTATGTATGAATGTAAGTTAGGGACCTTAGATTGTACACCCCTTGAGGTTAGGGACCTTAGATTGTACACCCCTTGAGGGTTAGGGACTGATGTGAATGTACAATATATATGTAAAGTGCTGCGTAAATTAACAGCGCTATAGTAGTACCTGAAATAAATAAATCATGTTTCTAACTTGCTCTCTCCCGGGTCACACACCAGTGGGCTCAGTCTTTACAGAGTAGTAGAAGAAATAACACGTGTGTGCGTTGCCCTGTTGGTGGAAAAGGAGTGACAGGAATCTGGAGCACAAAGGATTAACATCAAATTTTGGGTGAAAATGGGCAAAAGTGTGAGTGAAACTTCAGCTCTGTTTACAGCAGGCTATGGAGAAAACATTCTTATGAAGGAATCAAGTGTTATTGAATGACATAACGTGGGTATAAGGAGGGGTGGGAAGATTACAGTTAGGTACATACTGTATATATTAGGGACACAGGCACAATTTGTGATTTTTTTCAGGTACTGACCAAAACATATTCAAGCGATAGTTTCTACAATGGATATAGGCTGAATAATGTATATAAACAGTTTATTCATGTAAGTGCCGGTCAAGGCGGTATCTATGTTGTATTGATATCCCCTTTTTATTTATGATGACTGTTTTAACCCCTCGCCCTGCAGAGGACATTTTTTGTGTTACGTCCCTGCATTACTAAAACTGACAATTCCGCAGTCATGCAACGCGGCACCCAAATTAAATTTATGTCCTTTTTTTTCTTCCCACAATAGAGCTTTCTTTCTGTGGTATTTGATCGCCTGTGTGGTTTTTATTTTTTGTGCTATAAACAAAAAAAGACCGACAATTTTGAGAAAAAAAAAAACAATATTTTTTGACTATTAACCACCTTCCCGCCCGCCCTATAGTACGACGGCTGCAAGGTGGTTCTCTCGTTCTGATAGGACGTCATATGACGTCCTACCATTCTCACTGCGCATGCGCGGCTCAGGGAGCGCGCAGTGCGGCGATCGCCGGTCAGCTGTGTCTCACGGAAAGAGCCGAAGATGTCGGCTTGGTCATGTGAACAGCTGTGTCCAATCCAAGTGCCACCTGTCAGTGCTCATCAGTGCCACGTGCTAGTGCCCATCAGTGCCACATATCAGTGCCCATCTTAGCTGCCTTTCAATGTCACCCATCAGTGCCACCTATCAGTGACAGTCAGTGCCCTAGCAGTGCCAGTCAGTGCCCCGCCTAACAGTGCCATGTATCAATATCATTGCTGCCTTTCAGTGCCCATCAGTGCTGCTGTCAATGCCCATCAGTGCAACCTACCAGTGCCTCATCAGTGCCACCTATCAGTGCCCATCACTGCAGCCTCATTTGGCGCACATCAGTGAAGAAGAAAAATCACTTATTTACAAAATTGTATAACACAAAAACTAGATAGAGAAAAAACATTTTTTTTTCAAAATTGTCAGTGGTTTTGGTTTGTTTAAAGAAAAAAAAAATCCCAGAGGTGATTAAATACCACCACAAAATAAAGCTGTCTCAAAAAATTGCTAAAAATGTCATATGGGTACAGTGATGCATGACCGCGCAATTGTCATTCAAAGTGTGACAGCGCTGAAAGCTGGAAATGGCCTGGGCAGGAAGGGGGTAGAAGTGCCCGGTAGGTGAGGGTTAAACATGTCCAGTAATAAAATTTAAAAAAATCTATTTAAGTCATAAATTTAGGCCAAAATGCATTTTGCTGCAGGTCTTTGGTAAAAAATCCCAGACAGTTTTTTCTCTTTGGGGTCGGGGGGTGCGGGTTTTGAGATCGGCTGAGATAGTTTTTTTTTTTCGGGGTGGGGGATGTAGTGAGGGATATATAGGTAGGAGTTGGTAGATATATATCCGTATTTATATAAGGTTATATTATATATATTTTATTTTCATTTCATATTAAATGTATACAATATATACAGCAGCTTATCACATACATGAGATTAATCAGTTCCTCCTGGTCCATTTTAGATTTGGCCACTAGATGGCAATATATATTACATTTCTATATTGTTATACATCGTTTTTATGAGGGATTCAGTTAGCCGTAATATATGATAAATATCAAGTATTTCAGTGAGTTACTGTCAGGTTTTAAAAGTTTTTTATGGAGATGGAAGTTTAGGATCCTCCTGTGTATCTGTTAAAACGAACAGTGACATACTTAAGAGCACAGGACTACAAGAAAATGGCGCCGAGACCATGTGCTGGTCTCCAACAATGGCAGGTGTAATATATTAATATCAATGAATGAGAATAAAAAACAAGGCTAGTCGTGCAATTGGCTAATCCTGATGAAGTCACATTGTCGAGACGTAAGCTGAATGACGGTCCCAAGCCGTAACCGGAGGTGGACGTTCCGCCATCCTGGATAAGGGATTCAATACATTTCTAATATAGTTTCATTCATAAAAACTACACACAAAATAGTTCTTGATCCTGTAGTGTCCCAGGGGGACACATATAAAGGTGAGTGGTTGATTTTAGAGGTTTTAATAAACGTTATTGGTTTGATATACTTCACCATCTGGAGCAATTTTTTCCATTTCTGTGGTCCGTTTTGGAGTTTGAAGTGCATGAGGAGTTGGAAATATTACACTACCCATTGAACCCACCTGGGTTAAAGGGAATGGCGTGCCTTTTGACCTGGCGGGTTCGGGGGGGCCAAGGGGGTGCGTTTTGGAGGGTGGAGGAGTGGAGAGTGATACATATCAGCATACCGCACCAGGTTAAAGGGGAAAGACGCGCTTTGACCCTGGACGGTTCAGGTCAATGCACAAGGTGGGCGCATAAGTGTGCCGGCGGATATAACACTGGCGGTGACAAGAAAATCACCAGCTGTAAATTTATATTGAGGAGAGAATTGCATACAATTATCACCTTGGGGTCAAACGGTAGTCTTAAAGGTCGGTTTGAGTAAGAAGGATTCATTTATATTTGGGAAGATTGTTGGTTATATATAAACGCACAGTGAATATGCTTTCAGAAAACGCATGGTTAACACCTTCCATACCGGCAACTTTTACCCCTTCCTGCCCAGGCCATGTTTTTAGCCCCTCTCACACTTTGAATGACAAATTGCGGGGGTCAATACAACATTGTACCCAAATTAAAATTTTTATCAAATTTTTTTCACACAACTGAGCTTTCTTTTTGGTGGTATTTAATTCACCGCCGGGATATCTTATTTTTTGGGTAAATTAACAAAAAAAAGACAGAAAATTTTGAAAAAAAAAACAAACGTTTTTCTTTTTTTCTTTATAAAAGTTTGCAAATAAATAAATTTTCTTCATAAATTTAGGCCGAGATGTATTCTGCTACATGTCTTTGGTGAAAATAACCCCAAATTAGGATTATTTTTTAGTCTGTAGGAAAGTTATAGAGTTCACAAACAAGGTATAAAATCTAATATTGATCAAATTTTTGAAATACTACAGCCAACTATTTTTTTGAGGTTTTCCAAAAAGTCAGGACATACAGATATCCCCCCAAAATTCGGACGGGACAGATATCCCCTTTAAAATAGCCCCCAAAGCAGGACGGTACAAAAATCCCCCCAAACC
>CATNWA010001705.1:0-49502 GCA_951230385.1 Staurois parvus
TTCCATTTTTGGATTAAAATTTGGGGGTTTGGGAAATATTTTTGGCCTTGGGGGGCAAATCCAAACAGAAGTTGGATTTATGGAAAAACTATTTCTTAAATTGGGCCAAAAGCTTGAAGTCCCAAAACCAAAAAAACCCTTTTTAAGTTGGGGAAACTCATGTTTTAGTTTATGTTACCAATCTGGGCCGGAATGTTTTTTTTAAATTGTTTCCCTGTACAGTTTTATGCAGGGGTTTGTGTTTATAATATATTAAATCAGGCAGGGAGTGTTTTTGCCTTCACAGGCAATTAAATTTAAAAAGTTACTTTTTTGGGGACATTTTTGGGTGTCCCAAGGCCATCTAGTGGAAAAACATTTTATGGCAGTTCCCCCCCGGGATATGTAAGCTTCAGGAAAGGAAATGACCTTGGTTTAGGTGCTTTTCTTTTTTTTAGACTTCAAATTAAATGTGGTTTCCCAGTGTGTTTTTGTTTTTTTTTTCATTTTTTTCCCCCCCGGGGGTTTGAGACACCCATCACCTGTAAGTCCCTTTCTTCTGTTTCATTGTCATTTATGTTACCCTATTTTATCTATGTATACAATTTGCTGTTATTGTTTTGTGTTTCGTTTCCCCCTATAAAAAAATTTTGGAAATTTTTTGGGTGACAACAAAAGCATGGGCTTCTGTTTGTTTGGGGAAATTTTGCCCAAAGGGTTTAGCGTCCTTTAGAGCCACAATATTTCCATGTTTTGGAACGGAACAAGTGTGGTAAATTTTAACTTTTAAAAGTATACAAACTAACAAAAAATAGTAAATAGTATTTGGAAATTTTTTAAGTTAGGTAAACCTTTTAAACTTAGTATGGGTACTAAATTTTTGGGCCTTTTTAAAATAAAAAAAATCTTTTTTAATTTAAGTTTACTTTTGTTATGTATTCCAAATGACCCCATTTATTTATTTTTTGGGTAACTAAGGGGGATTTTTTCGGAAACCCTCTGAAAATTGAGTTGTGGTTTATTTGCACAGAAATTTCCGATTTACGGGTTAAAAACCCATGCAAACCATTGTTTTTAAAAAAAAAACCCAAAAAGTACCGTATATATGAGTTTTAAGCCAATTTTTTCAGCCATTTTTTGTGTTTAAAAAGGGGCCCCTCGGGCCTTATCTGGGGTTCAACGTTGCAGATTTTAAAAAAAAAAAAGGCGGGGGGCGCTGCTTTTTAAAGCAAAGGTTTTCCCAAAACCCGGCGGCTGAATAGGGAAAAAACCTTTGCAGTGATGTGCTGGGCATTCCAAACAGTGTGTGCTGTCCCTGTGCGGCGGGCGGGGTGCAAAGGTTGTCACCTGCCGCCCCCGCAGAAGTAGTTGTAGAAAGCAAGGCCCCCCCCCCCCCCCGCCCTTCCCCCAAGTTAAGGGGTACTTTTAGTTGAGCAGATTTTGGCCCCCCCCTGGGACCCCGCAGCAGACATCCGGACAGTGTAAAAGGGCTCGGGCTGTCAACCCAGGGGGTTTAAAACGAGGGGCAAAACAAGAGGCAAAAAGCTCCTCCTCTGTTTTGTATGGGGGCCACCTCTCAGTGAAACCACAAAACCCCCGAAAATTCAGGATTGGGGCCACGGGGAAGGGGGAAAGAAAAATTAAAAAGGGTGTTTAAAATTAAACAGGTATTTTTTTTTAACTTTTTGTTGTTTTGCCATGTTTAAGGTGGTTTTTCCTAAGTGGAACGTACTGTCCAGTCCCCTAAGTATATCTTTGCCGAGCGAACGTCCCTGTTAATCCCCAAGTGAATGTATGTCCAGTGCCAAAGTACTGTCCCCCCTGCCTAATGTACTGCCCTCGGGCCTAATTTTACGACTACCTAAGTAATATGGGGACGATTTATAAACCCAAATGCAATTTTAAACTTTTCAAGTGGAGAAAAAGGAGGGACGGGGAATGACGCCCCCCCCCCCAACCAAAAAAATTTTTTTTTTTTTTTATCGTTTAGAAAATGGACCCCAAAAAATTGGGTGCCTGTATTTCCCTAACCTTTGGACCAAAACAAAAACGCAGGTCTTTCGAAGTTTCTTTAAAACTTAATTTTTGGGGTCAAGATCAGAAGAAAGCAATAAAAGTATTGCAAGTGGGGAATTTTTGTTTTTTGCGAAAAAAAAAGAAAGGGAGTGGGGGGAAAATTTAAAAGCTGATTTGGGAAAAAAGTTTCCCCAAAGGCAAAAAAAAGCTCGACGGGGGTTTAAAAAAACCAAAAACTTCATATGGGGCTCTAGAGACTGAATTGCATAAATGGGTTTTGGTGGTCGTCAAAATGGTTTGTTTTAAACGCATGGGGTTTTGCTTTCATGCCCTTCAAAATGGCCTTTAAAAAATTAAAAAAATTTTTAAATACCCGGCACTAAAAAATTTGTTGCCTCAGCAGGGTTTTGTACCCCCTTATGAATTTGGTTTTTGGGATGTTTGGGCAAAGAACAAAGATTGCACAGAAACTGCCAAAAGACCTTTATGAAAGTGATTTTATTCCTTTATTCATCATTTAAAAAAAAAAAAGGAACCATAACTAAAGACCTTCAAGGGTATTGGGAATATGGTTTAACGCCTATAAACCCTTTTAACTTCCAAAACAACAGAAAATTTCCCCGTTTGGGAAGGGAAAAATTTTTAAAAATAAGAACCAAAAGGAAATGAAAAAAAAACTTTCACAGTCGTTTTTTGTATGTTTGTCAAAAAGGAAAAACCCAAACTGCGGCCTGTTATTTTTTTCAAAAAAAAGACCTTGCCTAAAAAAGGTTTAAAAAATTTCCCAAAACGAAATTTCATTTCGTGCCCCATATTAAAAGGTGGGTGGATGAAAAGGAAAAAAAAAAATGGTTTGGGAAAAAATTTTATTAATGGGACCCCGGAGAGCCTTAAAAGAAAAAACCAACAATTTTAGTTTTGGGGTATGTTCCGAGGCCCCCCAAAATCTGATGACATAAAAAAATTGGCAAAGTCTTCTCAAATTACTTTTTGGGCCCTTTTTTCCAGGTGGGTTACATCTGTTAAATTTAGCCCCCTTTGATGTGGGGTTTTAAAACACCTTTTTAAAGGGCCGGGGTTCGAAAAAAATTTGGCATTTTAAAGGAAGCATTGGTCAAGATTTAACTGACAAAATTTTTAATCTGAGAAAGCCGACATTTGGGAAATTTATAGAAAAGTGGGTACGTGATGCAAGGGGAAGAAAAATTCCAGAGGACCCGTGAAACGCGCCTTTAAGAAATGGGCATTGTAATGCTATGGAAAGGCAAATGAAAAACAGCGCATTGTAGGAACGACAGAGTGATGGTGATGACTGTGAAGTCAGTGATGATGACAAAAAGGGAGGGTGATAACATCACCGGAGCTGAAGCATTGAACTCTGTTTGGGCATACCGATGATTAAAGGGGGGGAGAAACCCCCGTTTTTTAAGGATTTTAGCTCTTTGTGTGTTAGCTTGGTTTGGGTGATTAAAACTAAGGTTTATTACTTTTTTAAAAATACGGGATTTTTTGATACCAAAAATTTTTTTTGTTGGACCCCTTTTTCCCCCCTTACAAGTTTTTTTATGTTTTTCGTTTAAAAAAAATAAAATTTATGTGATTTTATTGGTCTCTTCTTTATTTTTTACATTGCTATAGGGCCTCATTTTCACCCTCGGCCCTTTTACTCGAGTCAAAACGTTTTTTCCCAGTTTTTTTTTGGTTTAAAAATTTGGTACCTCCCGGTTATATTCGGGTTGGTTATACCCCGATTTTATACGGTAAGCGTTACTTGTTTTATTTTTTGTTTTAAAACCCAAAATCCAATTTTTCATTAACATCTTGGGATCTGCCCCAAAACTGAAGACAACGGCGCAGGATGGGCCCCGTTTCTGGGTTTGGGGACCCCCTGCCCTGATTGGGTGCATTTCAATCAATCAACAGGTTTCAGCCAATGATTGTGGCTGAAACCTGCCTGTCGGCTCTTTCAAATCACGTTTACAAGACACAGCAGGATCACTGTGCTGTGAACAGGAGGGGTCATGTTTTTCTCCCTTACAACTAAATCTGTTAACGGCAGCAACAGATGGACCACATTACACTTCACAGATAACCCCCCCCTCCCCCCAGTCAGTGTCATTAATACAGTGTACATTATTGTCTGATTCACTGTATTTAGTCTCACTATTGCTGTCTGTGTCCTCCCAGCAATGTGTTAGCTCTAGATTTGCCCACCACTCATCTCAGTCCACCACTATGTTGCTGTACTGTCCATTACAGTACAAGAATCTATAGATGTGTAAAATTCAATATGTGCTTAGAACAAACCCATTAATATACACTTATTTGGATTTTGTTTTACCAGAATACGATCATTTTTTTCAGAATACCAATTTTTTTTATTGGATGTTTTGTAACAAATCTATATCTATTTATAAACCCCGTGGAGATAAATACCACCAAAATATAAAAGATTCCTGAGTGAAAAAAAAAATTTGATGCTATCTAAAATTTAATTTGGGTACTGCATTTCATGGCTGCCCATTGTCATCAAAGTAGCATGGTGCTGAGTAAGAAGAAAAATGATGTATTCTGGTTAAACAAAATCCAATTTAAGTTGTATATTATTGGTGGTTGTGTCTAAACATATGGAATTTACACAGCTATAGATTCTGTACTGTAATGACAGTACAGAATATTTAGCTGGGTGGTTAAATTCCCATGGTTTAGACATAACCATTACATTATACAACATATTTGGATTTTGTTTTAAAGAATTACGATACATTTTTTTCAGAATCCAATTTTTTTTTTTGGATGTTTTGTAACAAATCTATAATCTATTAAAAACCCAGTGGTGAGATCAAGTACCACAAATAAATGCTGAGTGAAAAAAAACATTGTATCTAAATTTAATTTGGGTAAAGCATTACATGGCTGACGCAATTGTCAGTCAAATGTAGCATGGTGCTCGTAGAAGAAAAACTTACCTGGTCATTGAAGGGGCAAAGCTTCTGCGGGGCAAGTGGTTCCCATTCTCACATGGGTTACATATAAATAAATGTTGTTCAAAGTTCAAAAACAATTTTTTTTTTTTTAATTTTTTTACGTTATAATACATTTGTTATTTTAAAATTTGTTATCATGGAGTGATGCATGTGCGGGCGCCGGGATGGATGTCCCAGGCACTAGGCTCCGCACATCTCCGGCACTGACAGCAGCCCATAAAGGGCATCATAGTGCGCTTCTCCCCAGAGCCCCCCCCTGCCTTGCTCCGGACTCGGGCGCCTTTCATTATGCCCGGAAAGACGGCGGTGAAGAGCCGTGGAGGCTCAGATGCGGCTCCCTGCGGGGACTGGGGGATCCAAAGATGGGGCAGATCGGCGCCGCGGCTCCTGGTGCGCCTCCTGCCTCTCTCACGGCGCACCTCTCCCTCGGAGGGAGAGATGGGCTCCTCTTCACGCTGGCAGGGGGACTGCAGGTGCAGCATCATCAGCTGGGGTGAGTGACTCCTGCACCCCCCCCGTTCACCCTCAGCCCCTGTGCCACTAGAGTCCCAGGCTTCGGCCTGTTCATTTGAGCCATGACTCCCCTGCATCCTCGCCCTTGAGCAGTGAAATAGCTGCCATTTTTTCAACCAGCATAGCGGTCCAGAGCCGCGGATGATAGCCCGGACTTCTCGCTAACGAGTCCTCCTGACCCGCTCTAAACTCGGTGATGCGACTTTGATAGCTCGGTTCGCAGATTTGCTGCAACGGCGAAAATTAGACAGAGCTACCTCAAATAACTGGCGGCTGATCTTAGCAGATTTTCAGGCCTTGGGGCCACCGTCTAGGACAGTATTGAGGTATGTTGAGTGCGACGAGTCCAAAGGTGTCTCCCAAAATTCTAACTTGATCACCGACTTGCCAAGATGCCTGAGGAGGCGTATTCTAAAATTGACGACCTGGAGTATCGGGCCAGGGCAATACCAATTTTCGCTTCGAGGGTCTTTCCTGAGTCTGTTTAGGAGCTTACTAGCTGCGCGCACACCTCTCATGTGGTCTTGCTATTGCCTGCTATTTGAAGACCTTCACAACCTTGAGATTGATCGCATTCCCACGCGGCACTGGATCCCCCACCCCCCCCCCCCCCGGCAGGGGGGCCTCCTAGAGATATCACCGTCAAGGGCTCCATTTTTTCCAGTTTTAAGGAAAGCGGTTATCGCGTATGGGCAGGGAGAATCCGGAATATAGAGCTTGCAGGGCCACAAGGTACAAATCTATACAATATCTAATATCGGAGACCTGAAATTCCCTTTTTTGTTTTTTCTTCCTTCATATTCTATATCTTCTTTCTTCTCCTTCTATTCTATTTCTTCTTTTCATTCATATTCATATTTTTTTTCCTTTTATATCTTTTCCTTCTTTCCATGTCACTGCTCCCATGAGGCGCATTTATTAAATAACGGAAAAATATACGGCAAAATTTGTCCCATCATATTTGCCTGTGAAAAAATCGGCAGAATCAGACAAAATTTGGCCGAAGTATTTTACATTTTTTTTGCGGCTGTTATTCATCTCATCTATGCTCCGCCTGCCTGTACCTAGGTTTCCTGCCAACTGATCGCCGGATCTCTGTTATTAAACTCCCTGGAGGATGTTACTTCCGCAGACAGCGGATGATGGTGCTGCTAGAGGATTCATGGTCCTAGCTTGGAATAGATCGCTGTGTGTGCCAGGAGGGTCTGTTCGGAGAAAATGTGACAGTCCCCGAGCTGAGGCGGAGGTTCACAGAGACAGCAACAAGTTGAAAACCCTCACCCACATTACAGTGGCCTTCCAGATTCCTGTGTAGAAGCACCATGATGTGGATGTGCACAGCTGTTTTGACATCACCAACCTCAGTGTCCAATGGTCCCTAACCCATCTTCAGTAGCTTGTTGCCACATCCATGATCAGGCATCCATCTTGGTTTATCTGCAAAGCATGGTGGGAACCCAATATGCCTTCAGGCTTCTGCCGGCTCCTCCTCGAGAGGTGTTGTGGTTGAGCACATTATAAACCCAGCTGTCTATGCAAGTGTGCTCTGCACTTGTGCTCCCCTGTATGTTGCCCTGTATGCAAGCTCTTGTGTTGTTCCCACTTGCTCTCCTGGTAACCGACATCGGCCTTGGACAAGGAAACTACACACCTGCTGTTAACCCTATATCAGACCTCTCCGTTGCTGAACCCCGGCCCGTGAACCTGAGTATTTCTTGGCCTACCGTCTAGTAAACTGGTCTGCTCCGTTGTTATTGACCCGGCTTGTCTGACTAACTCTACTCGTGTTCCCAAACTAGCTCCCACCATGCTGTACGCATTGGCGGGCAGATCGTTTATCGCAGCTGGGGTCACTCGGGGTGGCCGGCGAACCTGGTCTGCAGGCTGCTATCAAGTCCATCCCCAAACCAATCAGGGGCCTCTGGTGAAGGGTGTTTAGCGCCTGGGGCATAGACTCTCGCGACCATGAAGGGACCTCTGGTCTTGGGGGGGTGGGTAGTGGTTGTCGTCAGTCGCAAGCGTGGAACCCGTACCAGCAGGCCTGCGCTGCCCCATTCTCCAAGCGATCCAGTGATCCTGACAGTACACAAGTGCCATGAAATCCTGAACAGTGCAGGGTACGCCTTTTCGATCCCTATGTTACTCGCCAAGACTTGACCAACATGATCGCCTTTTTGGATGCAGTTCGCTCAGTCTAGCGTTGCAGGCTCTGCTTGCACGCCACAGCGCACCTTACCCCCCCTTGGGCTATTAGGTCACGTTGTTACTTTCCGGTTGGACTTCACCCACTGTTGGCTCCGGTTGTTGCACCTAACCTCCGCATCTGTTGCGGAACCCGCGTTACCCAGAGGTAATGGACTGGTTCTGCCCCTCATCCTCAGCGTATTTTTTGGGGGGGGCGGGAACCAGAGTCAGTGTCGTGGTTTCCTTAACTCAAGTGGGGAATTACTTTGAAATTAATACCTCACGCTTTCCCTACTTGAGAGGGCAAAGGTGGGCTTCCTAATCTCGCGTACTTCTCTGATAGGGCCTTGGGCCTGGGGCTAATCCCTTATGGGAGAGGGAATGCACGCCGGTTATACACGTGTTTTACACCGTTTCGTTGCCTCCTTCCGGCACACGGTATTTCCGAACGTACCTGCTCGCTCCGCTTCTTTCTGCTGCCAAATTGGCTCATGTCCTATGCATCAGGGGTTCACGAAAATACCGTATGCCCGAGTACTGCCATCGAATTTCGTACATTGGCGTCAGAGGTGGGTTGGAAAACATGGAGGCTCTAAGTGGCTTGCTTTCTCTCATGGTCTATCTGATGCGTTTGTAAGAACGAGATTCGCAGCCAACAGAACGCCTGTTGGAGTTAGCGGCACTCAACACCTTCCTAATCTTGATTGACCACCTAAGGGGGGCCTCAGGAGAGAGGCCTTCATTTAAGGATGCTGCTTGTGCGGAGGTCTCCTAACCGTTTTGGGCGCCTTACGTTTTTCTGTCCCACACCGTGCCTCCCTCTCCTCCCACGCCTCCTGGGGATCGGTTTGTTGACAGGTAGTGAGCCATGCAGCTGGGGTTTGCTCTACCTCTTCCCGAGGGGGAGCGGTGCCTTCTCGCGCTCGGGAGGGACGCTGCCTGTACTGTGGACTCGGGGGGCAATTTCGGGAGCAGTCCAGTCCGTTCCCGTCCGTGGAACCGCCCCGCTAACCTGAGATCCGAGTCGGCGGGCAGATCCTTGGGAGGAGGTTTCCTCGTCACCCCGGTTAACCCCGTAAAGATAAACCGCTTATTACACCGTTGTCCTCTCTTGGCGCAGGAGGCTCGGTGACGGGCCCAGGCGCTGGTTAGACACTGGGGCTGGCGGTTTTGTTTTATTGACAGTTTGTTTGCGGCCCCCCCCAGTTACACTCATACCTCATGCGGAGCTCTAGAGACTCCATTGGTTCTCGAGGCGATAGATGGCAGGGCCCTAGCAGCCCATCGCAGGTTACCCACGATACCCTGCCTGTGGAGGTAGCTATTGGGGCTGTTCACAGGGAATTGGCCTGTTTCACAGGTAATTTCTTCCCCGCAACTACTCCATGGTTATGGGCTATCCCTGGCATCAGAGGCACTATCTGACCTTTGATTGGCGAGTCGGCCGAGATTCTTCTCATGTGTTCACCACGGTGTGGGGCGGCTTGCATCCGTGGTCCGGTTAAAGTGGCAGTGGCACCTCCACGGGAACTCTGAGCTGCCCACATGAATATGGGGGAGTACCCTGGATGTGTTTTTTTGAACAAGGTGCGCGCCGGTGCTCTGGCCTCCTCATCGATCCATATGATTGTGCCAAACTTACAAACTGGTGCTACTCCTGCCCTCGTGGCGAGAGTGTATCCCTCTTTCGGGTAGGCAGCGAATCAGGCCATGGAGGAATACGTTGCGGGATGCGGCGCTTTCCCGGTGGCACATTCTGCATAGTCTACGGGGGGAGCGGTGGGCGGGGTTTTTTTTTGAGGGGTGGGGGGGGGAGGAGAGCTGAGACCTGCAATTGATATTTAAAGGGGTCTCAATCTGGAATCACGATTAAAAAATGCTTCATCCTATTCCCGTGTGGAAAGGCTACGAGTTGTTTGACAGCCTCAAGGGAGCAACGGTCATTACTAAACTCGACCTTAGGGCTGCCTACAACCTAGTACGGATCAAGTGAGGGCGATGAGTTGAAGACCGCGTTCACACCAAGAACCCGGCCACTATGAATAACCATGGTTATAGCCCTTCGAGTTGTGTAACGCCACCGCGGTCTATTTCAGGAGTTTTATTAACGATATCATTCACATGACTTGTTTGCAGCAGTGCGTGGAGGTGTGACTATGGACGACATCCTGGTTTATCTCTGCGTCTATGGGAGACTCATTCTCCAGGATGATAAGCGAGGTGCGTGCAACGGTTACGTACGTGAAAAACGAGCTCTGTAAGCTTGAGAAGGTTGTGACTTTCACCAATCCCAGGTTGCCTTTTATTAGGCTACACAATTTCCCCAGTGGGGTTTTTCTATGGACCCTGAGAAGGTTTCAAACAGCCGGTTCTGCCAGTGGCCTCGTCCCAGTGGTCCTTCGGTCCATTCCAGCGGTTTTTAGGATTTGGCCAACTATTATCGGTAGTTTATCAGTGAACTTTTTCACATTGGGCAAAGCCTCTCTCAGATCTGGACAAGAAGGGCATAAACCCATCACGAGTGGTCACCCGGAGGCCATCTCAGCTTTCAAGGCTCTGAAAGACCGCCTTCACTGTAACCCCAGGCATCCTTCGGTCCCCAAATTCTGTCTCAATCCAATCCTGGGTTGTTCTTTTGTTCTCCGAGGTTGAATGCATCTGAGACAGGAGTAGGCGCCCCTCTTGTCCAGCCGGCTCGTCACCCGAGGGGACCCTACTTCCTTGGTGGGTTCTACTCCAAGAAGCTTTCCTCTGCAATGAGTGCAACTACTACGCAGATTGGAGACAGGGGAGTTAGTATGGCCATAATTAACAAGGCTCTCAAGTAATGGAGGCACCTGCTTGAGGGTTCTGTTTGGTCCAGGTCCTAGTTCTTCACTGACCACAAGAACCTGCACATATCTTCGACGGAAGCTAAGAGGTATGACAACCGCCCGTCAAGGCCAGGTGAGCTCTGTTTTAGTCACGTTTTAAACCTATGTGGTTCCCTCCATACTTGCCTGGTTCCAGAGATAGTCAGGCTGATGGCCTTGTCGCGGCAATACTCTGAGCTGTCCAGGGAGGACACTGAGCGTCTAACCATCGGTTGCATGTCCTCCCAAACCAGATCCTGGCTGCCATTCGTACCAAACCAGACTTCTCTTCTCTCCCCTTGGTGAGGCAATGTTTGGCTGCTCAAACATAACGCACCTCCTGAGAGAACGGGCTGGAAAGCTGTTTTGTACCTGAGGGAATTGCGTACCCGCTTGCTGCGGTACCTACCATAATTCCAAGACTGCCGGTACATCCTGTTGGTAGGAAAAAACCAATTGTCCGTGGGTCGGTTTCTCGTTTATTCTGGTGGCCATCTCACCCGATCTGACATCGCCCTCATATGTAGCAGCTTGTTCGGTCTGTGCCCATAAATAATCTACCTCGGGCACCTTCGCATTGGGCCTTCCTGCCAAACCCATTCCCAATGGGGAGCGTCCCTTGGACACACCTGGGAATGGATTTTATTGTGGATCTTCCTGCGTCTCAAGGTCATTACGGTCATTCTTAATGGTGATCGAATTCGTTTTTTCTACAGATGTTGCCATTGCGTTCCCGTTCAAGAAATTGGCCGAGCTGTTGCACAAGAAACTGGCTACGGTAGTTTCGCCAAGGAGATCCTTTCGCTTGCACGGGTTTGCCCAAGGTGAATTGTCTCGGACCGTGGGGAAGCCAGGTTTGTGTCCCAGGTTCTGGCGCGGGCCTTCTGCTCCCAGTTGGTATCGAGGCTTCTCCTACCTCTTCGGCCCTACCCACCCTCAGTCCAATGGGCTGCGGAGCGTTTCCAAACCAGGCCCTGGCACTATACCCTTCCGTTGCTCTAAATATCGGTATCATCAGGACAAACTGGGGTCGATCTCCTGCCATAGGGCAGAGTTTGCGAGGAAACTCGGGCGGTCAACTTCACTCCTCTGGGATGTCCCCCTTCCATGAGCCCAACTATGGGTTCCAACCCAGTCTGTATTGCCTGAGTTTGTTCTCCAATCCAACAGGACATTCCGGCTGTGGATAAACCCCACTGGCTGCTCCTGCGCTCCTCATGGGGGCAGATTCAGAGGTCCTTGTAGGACTCAGCACTCAGCGCCAGAAGCTCCAGCTGATCGTAGACGGTTGCCGCACCCCTCATACACAGGATCGTAGATAGGGTTGTTGTTGATCCCCACTCGCAACCTCAAGCTGTCGGGTGCCCGCGACCCAAAAGCTGGCCCCACCGTTTTGTTGGTCCATTCAGCATTCTTCGCAGGGATGAACCCGGTTTGCCTATGCCCTTGCTCTTCCTCCTGGGATGCACATCTCCAATGGTCTTCCACGTTATCACTGTTGAAAACCTCTGATCTGTAATCGCTTTAACCTGCCTCCCCCCCTCCCGCCTCGGCCCTCATCCTATCGAGGGGGGTCGACGGCCATGAGGAGTTATAAGGTGAGCCGCATCTTGGATATCTCGGATTGGTCCCGCGGTCGGGTACAGGTTTTTGGTCCAATTGCTCGTGGGTTATGGTCCCGAGGAACGTTACCTGGGTTCCTTCCGCGGAATGTTCATGCTCCCTGCCCCTCCTCCGCGCTTTTCACCGTAGCCGATTTCATCAGAAAACCTTTTGTTGAGCCACGGAGTGGGTGAAGGGGCCCTTGGAGTAGGATGGTACTGTCAAGGACCTAACCATTCTTCAGAGCATGTGCATCTCCATGAGCTGGCATCCGTCTTTGGTTTTCTGCAAAGCAATGTGGGTAACCTTTAATGCCTTCAGGCTTCCTGCCGGCTCCTCCTCAGAAGGGTGTGGTTTTGAGCACACATTTAAACCTGCTGTCTGCAAGTGTGCGTCTGCACTTGTGACCTGTATGTATAGGCCCCTGGTGCTAGCTCTTGTGTTGATCCCATTGCTCTCACCTGGTAAACCGACTCGGCTTGGACAAGACTACTCTCTGCGTATAACCCCCTTTATCTGACCTCGCCGTTGCTGAAACCAGGCCCGTTGACTGAGTATTCTTTGCCTACCGTCTAGTACTGTCTGCTCCCGTTGTTATTGATCCCGGCTTGTCTGAACTTACTCTACTCGTGTTTCCCATCTAGCTCCCACCAGCAGTAACGCCAATTGGCGGCAGTCGTTATCCCGCAGCTGGGGTCACTCGGGGGGGCCGCGACCTGGTCTCAGGCTGCCGTCAAGTCCATCCCCACCATCAGGGGGCCCTTGGAGAAGGGTAGCCTGGGGCTTAGACTTCCGCACCCTGAGGTACTCTGGTTTCCTGTTGGTAGTGTTTGTCGTCAGTTCCGCAGCGTAGACCGTACCATTAGGCCTGCCTGCCCATCTTCCATCAGGTTCCTGACACTGACACACAGATAAGCTGCCTGAGAGACCAGTTTGTAATGGGAAACTAAAGGCCGGCCCCGTTATGGAGGGCTCTGCCAGGAGTCGAATCATATGCACTACCCACTCTTTTCCTTCAATGGTACTGTTAGTGGAGGTTGTGAGCAGAATGCAGAAGCAACAGAGGCCATGACCTAGACCAGGAACCCGACTCCACTGCAGGGAGATGGCCCGTAGCCCCATCTCCTATTTTCAGCTATGCAGAGCCCGCCATCGGGGAGCTCACCCAGGATCCAGGCCTCCATGAAGCAGGAGATGACCACCTCAAATCAAGAGCATGGTCACGCCTCTCCAACAGTGGCAATTCCGTTGAGGAAGACGACCCAGATGAGGACCAGAAATGCTTGGAGGTGTGACCACTTCAGCAACCTAGCCAGAAGCTGTGGCAGGCCCTGAAGTCAAAAAAGTGGGCCGCAGTTTTAAAACCTAGGTCCCTGGGACCAGAAACCCAAGGTCCCCAGCAGACCAGAAGCCATGGTCGAACCCACAGTCCAGTAGTCCCACTGCCGACTGGTCGACTGTCAAGTGGGTCTCCTGTCTGATTGATATACAGGGGTTGGAGGTGAACTGTTTATGGAGTATGATTATCTATTGCACAGAGATTTTGGACTAGAGGACAACTGAACCCCTCCTTGCTATCCATAAAGAGGGCCAACAACCTACCCATCCTGTTGGAGGGTTTTTTTTCACCGTGGGTGAGAATTTAGGTAGAGGGCAAAGTGCTCAAAAGATGTGGGGGAGATGGTGACCACAGCCGATATGCCCATTGTCCTGTGTATGCATGTGCTAAAAGAGACCTTGACTTAACCCTGCATCCTGGCAAAAGTTTGAGCATTCAAGCCCGCGATACACAAGGCTGAGGCCCAAGAGCAGTTTGGCTCAATGGTATCAAGGCCTTTTGAGGCCCAGCAGCAGGCAATCCAGAAACCAACAGAACAGGTGGGGGGGGGGCCCCTGGGTCAAGCAAAATTGTTCTCAACCTGGTGAGTGGTTACTGGCAGGTGCCGGTAAGGAGCTAGACTTAGAAAACCGCCCTTAATTACACCCTAAGAGCTCTTTGAATTTAACCGCATGCTGCCTCTCCGGTTGAGAACTGTAAATTATACCCTCTGACATACCTGTATTAGATGTGGTTTTGGAAAAAGAGTCCCACCCACATCCATGCGTCGGCTCAACCACACCTACTAAGACCATGTATGTTGGAGTGGGGATTGTGGTTCTGACAAGTCTGAGGAGACAGGGAAAGAATCCAACTCCACCGATATCCCACCTGTACAAGAAGTTCCCTTTTGTGTGGTATCTGCCAAAACCCTCAAACAAGAGCGCTCCATCTCCTGTGGGTTTCTGAAGAATCCAGCTCCAGTCTTGAAAGGCTACTGTTGACAGTCTTGAACCCGCAGCTCTACTGGATGCAAGTTCCGCTGAATCCACGGACTCAGCTGACGCTTTGCCTCCAGCCGCAGAGGAAGAGATTCAGCAGCTGGCTCTACTACTAAACTACTCTACAACAGCACTTGAAGCCACAAAACGAGAGCCACTGTAGAAACTATACAAGGACTCTATCAAAACCTAAAACTCTGTCTAAACCAACCTTATACCACCATCCGATCACTTTGAAGCCACGAGGGACAATGACTCAAGTGGGAGGACGTGGTTCTGCTGTCCAACTAGACCTTAACCGTGGAAAATACCTGAAGTATTTTGATTATATGGTTTAAAGTGTTCTTCTTGCATTTGCTATAATGCTATGATTACATGGTTCTGTGTGTGTGTTCAGTTTCATGAGGACAGCATCTGTCTAAACAGGGAGGAGTAAAAGGCAGGATTGCAGACTGTTTCCTCTTATACCTATTAGAGTGGAGCGGTAGCGGTACACTGCAGCTGGAGAGAGGAATCAAGAGAAACCTGTTTTCTCTGTAATTTCCTTGGACCCTCTGGAGCAACGTTCCGATTGGCTATGCTGCATCCAAGTAGCTATCTAGGCTTAGGCAGAGTCCTTTTAAGCAACCCTGCCCCAGCGTTTTGGCACACATTTGCGAAGGTTGCTAGTGTAGAAGAGAGTTTCACCTGTCTATTAGAGACCGCATTAGCGTGTCAAGGGAAAGAGTAAGGTCTATGGTCCTACGTCTTCCTTAAGGCTCCCCCTTGGGTTAGACTGGCCACGCCATATACGCAGCTTGGGGCAACCACTGCTTTGACTCTCCGCTGCATAGACTGTGAGTTCCTGGATGGGCGTTCCCTCCTTGCTGGGCCGTTGTAACTGGTTTCCTCAATACATTGATTATTTTGCATCCCGGGACTCGGTGTCCTTACTCTGCTGCTGCTGCACCACCCCACCTGTATTAGCAGGATTTCAACTTTTTAATTTTGGTAATCAAGTACATTTAGATTTGCAAGTACATCTTACTGGCTGGATCCACAAGGTGAAAATAAAGAGGGGGGGGGCTCTAAATAAAATGAATGCAGCGACCACCGGAACTTTACCCAGAACAACTTGATAAAAAATATATGTTCTGTAGCAAAAGATAATGACATTGCCCACATTGATAATTATGCTTCCAAAATTGGGTGTGTGCTATAAATTGCCCTCCAGCATTGTTCCTGTTTCTGAAACTCCACAGCCCCTGAGTAGCAGTAAATCTTCAGGCTGTCAGTAGATCAGCCTCTACTTTTGCAGCAGCTGTCGACAAAAATAGATAGCAACTGAGCATAGTACAGATGCAGGGTGTGACCATGTATTGCTGGATTGTAAACAGTATAGGTACTTATATTTTTATTTTTTTATTATTATTTTATTAATTTTTTTCATTTCCATTTCAATAAAATTTAGTGTCCACTACTTCAAACATTTTCAGCCCAAAAAAACATCGAAACAAAATTACAAATACAAAACCTCCCCCCAATTCCGTACCTTCTCCCTTCCCTTTCCACTCAGCACCAATCCTCATCTTTTTTTTTAATTCCTAGGGCTTTCTATATACTTTCTAGTTTTTTTTAACCTTCCTAAAACTCCTCCCAATACACGAAAACCTTCCATTTTTTATTCTTCATCTAAATGGTATAATTCCTCCATTTTATTATATCTGATTACTTCTCTTAATCCAATCCATTTATATTTGGTACTCCTTTTCCATCCAGAATTTAGGAATTTAAACTTTTTGCTGCGTTCATGTACTGCAATAACCCAGAGTGTCTATATTTTTCTAACTGTTAGCTCTGTTGCATGTAACAGACCTATCCCTGGATCTTTTTTAATATTTTTATCCCCGTTTAATTCTTGTACCTGCTGGATTATTTTTTTCTTCCCAGTATTCTTTGGATTTTATAACACTCCCCCACCAAATGTGACCTACCATGCCCTGTTCCTCACAACCCCTCCAACATAAAGGTGGTTTGTCTCTTTATTTGCTTGTGTACTAAATTTGGTTTCATATTACCACCTCTCGCAAACATTTTATAGTTCATCTCTTACATCCTTCATACTTATATTACCGTGTGTTAGC
The DNA here is from genome assembly GCA_951230385.1 of Staurois parvus. Lineage (NCBI taxonomy): Eukaryota > Metazoa > Chordata > Amphibia > Anura > Ranidae > Staurois > Staurois parvus. The sequence goes on from CATNWA010001705.1 coordinate 16,576, forward strand.
TTATAAATCTTTTTTCTGTTTATCTTCTTTTTCTTAACTCCTATTTCTCTTTCCCATATATGCCGGTGCCTTACTTGTTGTTAATTTAGTAAGAATTTATATTTTTTTGAAGTTCCGTGTTTCCCATCCTCCTGTACTAAACAAAGTTTCAAATGGGTTCCACTTTTCTTCCTTCCTTAGGGTCTTGGTAGTTTTTGTATAAAATGTTTCATTTTGTAAATAACGCCACTCATCCACTCTATCAAACAACTCCTTTTTCATTTCCCCAAGGAGCATATCTCCTTACCATTCATTAGATCTCTTAATTGTACATCTCCCTTTTTTTTTTTTTTTTTTTTATCCATCTCCCCTGCAATTTTTCATTCCCCCGGAGGGAAGAAATCTGTGTTTACGATAGGCATTAACATTGAGTTAAATTCCCACCCCATCTGTTTGTGCATTGTGTCCCAAACTCTCATAACCATTCTTATGAGTATGCTTGTACTATCCTTCATTCCACGACCATGAGGTGGTAACCATATTATCTTAACCTAATGTACTTTACTTAATATATTTTTCAATATCTATCCAACTCTTCCCCTGTGCATTGTGTATCCAGTCAAAAATTTGTGCTATTAATACTGAGTTATAATATCTTTTAAAATCAGGAACACCTAATCCCCCATTTTCTTTATCTCTAGTTAGAACTTCATAACTTATTCTAGGTTTTTCCATTCCTCCATATAAAATTTTGTCATTGATTTTTTTTTTTCGATATCCTAAAATAATCCGGCAGCTTTATTGGAATCATCTGGAATTTTACATAAACTTTTTGCAACAATTACCATTTTAATTAAATTTATTCTTCCTAACCAAGATATACCACCTATCCCAAATTTTTTTTCATTTCTTCTTTGATTTCATTTAATAATGGAATACAATTTGCCTTATATATAAATTCTTTAAGGATGCTGTTAACTTTATTCACAAATATTTTAGTTCTTTTTTCCTTCCATGAGAAAAAAAATTCCTTTTGTAAAGCCTCGCTCTCTCTCCTCCTTGATAGATTTATATTCAAGATTTCCGTTTTTAGTTGGATTGATTTTTAAATTCGGCAGCTCCCCATATTCCTTCAGTGCCCTCATTAAATTGGGTAATGTTATCCTTGGGTTATCTACATAGAACAGCAAAATCATCAGCATATGCTGCTACTTTATGCTCTGTCTCCCCTACACAAATTCCCCTGATATGTTTTTTTCCTTATTTTTGCCAAAAGGGATTCTAAGGATAGGACAAATAACAAAGGTGACAGTGGACATCCCTGCCGGGTCCCATTATACATCTTAAAGTTCTCTGATATTTCCCCATTAACCTTTATTGCCGCAGTTGGCTTACTATACAATTTCTCTATTTATGTTCTCATTATAGGACCTATTCCCAAAACTTTCAGTGTATCTAATATATATGACCAGTCTAATCTGTTAAATGCTTTCTCAGCATCTATCGACATTAACAAGACAGAAGATTTTTCTCTTTTACTTTTTTGTATAAGCAACAACGATCTTAATCCATTGTCCCTACCCTCTCTCCCAGGGACAAACCCCCACCTGATCCATATGAATCCACTCCGGCATTACGGTAAGTGTCTTAACCTATCTACTAGCACTTTTGCATATAGTTTAGTATCTATATTTAACAGGATATTGGTCTATAACTAGAACATTGTGTACCATCTCTCCCTTCTTTTGGAATTATAGTTATGTGGGCCTGTAGGGATTCCTCTCATCCCCTCCCAGTGTCTTCATATATGCAATCAATTTAGGTATCAATTGATCTTTACATTTTTTTATAATATCTTACGGTGTACCCATCCGGTCTGGACTTTTTCCCTACTTTAGTGCTCTTCAATGCCCTTTGAATTTCTTCTTCTGATATTGGTCTCTCCAGGGAAGTTAACTGCTCTTCTCTCAATTTCGGTAACCCCGCTTCTTTTAGGTATGTCTGTCATTTTTTTTTTTTTGTTTTTTTTTTTTCTTCTCTCTTCCTCTTCTGTTATGGACCGTTGAGGATTGATATTATATAATTTACTATAATACTCTTTAAACACTTCTGCTATATTTTTTAGTAGAATATTTTAGTTCTCCTTTTATTTCTTCTTTTCTCTATATAGTTCTTGCCTTTCTTTTTTCTTTGAGCTCTCATCAAATACTTCCCAGGTCTATCTCCCCACTGATATCTCTCACTAATCATCTTATTAAATACTCTCCTCTTTTCCTCTTCCATTAAATTATTTATTTCTTCTCGTTTTTCAATAACTTTCTGCTTGGTCTGTTTTTGTTCTCTCTTTTATGCACCTGTTCGAATTCAATAATTCTCTAATGAGCTTATTAAAATCTTTCATTCCTTTCCCTTTTGTTTTTTCACCCCAATCGCTATTAAAATTCCTCTAATATAGGCCTTATGGGCTTCCCACACAGTCTCCACAGACACCTCAATCTCATTTCTTTCAAAATATTGCTCTATTTCTCTTTTTAATTCTCTCCTCTGTCTCACGATCCTGAAGAAGTGTCTCATTTAATCTCCACGTGTTCATCTTTTTATGTTCTTTTCCCCTTATCAACCTCATTGTGACAGGTGCATGATCCGATAGCGTTATAACTTCTGTCTTTGCTTTCACCAAAGACTCTGAGTCTGTGACCTAGCAATATATAATCCAATCTTCAATACGTCTCATGTGCATCAGAATAAAAATGTAGTCTATCATTCAAATTTTTTAATTCTCCAACTATCTACCAACTGACGCTGTTTATAATGTTTTCCTTAGTACTTTCAAATATTTATTCTCCTCTCTCAGCACATGTAACGTCATATCCATCTGCGGTTCTATGCAACAATTAAAATCTCCTGTCACAATTAATTTACCTTTCTTAAAATCCAATAGTTTCTTCAATATGTTCTTTAGCTAGACCTCCGTTTTCTTGCAATTTTCCCTTTAAAAATAAAAATCTCCCCTCCAGATCCTCCATTTTTTTTTTTCTTCCAGACAGAACCTTATATTTTTGCAAACCCAATTGCTACTCCTTTAGCATGTTTAGTTGGGGAGTCTGCATAGTACCATACTGGATAATGCTTCAAATACAATTTCACGCTTGTTTCTTGCATTAAATGGGTTTCCTTTATAAACACTACCTCAAATTTTTTTTGTATCTCTCTAAGTATCTTAAATCTGGGCAATATAAACCCCTTAATATTATAAGTCATAAAGATAACCTCCTCCATTACTATATATTTTTCCATTCTTTCTTTCCCTTGGATTCTTCCTGCATCCTCTATCTCTTTCCTGATGCTGAGTATTACCTTTAGCCCTCCATCCTCCCTCCTCCCACCACTCACGGCTCCGGCTATCTTTTCGCCTACAAATCATTTGTGGTCCTAATCCCACTTTAGTTTCAATTTTAGGGTGTTACTCCAAACATGAATCAATTCGCCAGCTGCCTACCCCTCTCCATCTCCTCCCCCCCGCCAACCCCCCCCCCCCGCTCTCAAAAAGAAAAAAAAATGTAACTCTCCAACAACCTGTCTATTTGGACATATTTTAGGGGGCTAGTACATAAGGGGAGCAAAATATGGGGGAGATGGGATGGCAGAAAAAATTCTCCCATCTAGGCACTTATTTTTAATGTTGTACATAGCTACACCTGCAAAAGAGTTCAGCCTGAAATGATCAATCAAGACTTGTATTTCACCTTACCAATCCTCAAAGTGAAAGTTTTGTCAGAAAATTATGAAATTTTTATTTTGGGTATTTTATTGTGCTTTAAAGGATAAGTTCATCTTTAAAAACATGTTTCACCCGTTCTTTAGGGTGGAACATGTAACATGTTCCCACTCCTGCAGCCGCTGCCCACTCCAAGGGATCTAGTGACAGCAAGTGAAGGATCTTTGACCCCAGCTTGCTGTCACTGTTTAAAAAAAAAAAAAAATTAACTGTGCAGGTCTCCAGCCACGTCATTCTTTCAGAGTCTGTGAATGGGAAACTACAAGTACCAGGAGTCCTGCACGGCACCCATGATCTGCTGTTCCTGGGTGCACTGCTTTACAGGCTCCAAATAAAAATAAGTAAATGCAAAATTGTGTGCATTTATTATTTTTATGTATTTATTTTAAAAGGTGAATTTATCCTATTTTAAGCTCTGCAACTTCCTGGGCCTAGGCACCACTCCCAGTAGTCCAAACCTGTACTGTCTTCTGAGGTTGAGGCTTTGACCTTTTGCATGGTTATGAAGTGAGTTATTGCAAGATTGTGCAAAGGTGGCTGCCTGACTTTCTGGGCCTCTCTTGACCCACATAAAATTTTAGCATATGTATGATTGGCACATCGGGTGGCTGCCATTTTGGTGTAGCCGCCCAATAAAAACATCTGAGACCCTAGAAACATAGCCCATAAATGGCGGCATGTCCCTTCCTGAAGACGCCGCCAGGTGAAACATACGTAAAAGCGTGATCCCGTTACTTCTGTGTCCTAACACGAGGCTTGGAACGCACGCTGGCGATCCTTAGAGAAACATGCTGTCCCCACATTGGCTGTACAGACTGGTGCCAGGGTACAGGCACCCTACAATGTGAGTGTTTGTTTTTTTTTTTTTTTATCTATTTTATAAACCATGGTTCCTAATCAATACTACATTTAGAGCATATTTTATGGATATCCTTTTTTCATTCGGAGTTCTTCTGAGGGCCACTATTGAGAGAAGGGGAGCCTGGAGACTCACCATATGAGAGCTTACAGTTGGGAATACAAATGTTATTTGATCATCTAAATGATATTTGACCATCCATTATGGGGGTCAACACCTTCTGGTGAGTGGGAAATTCATATATTACTCACAAGTGGTGGAGAAGACCTTTCTGGACCCCTTCTATTGGACTCTCATGCATTCACATTTTTGGACTTGTGACACCCTATATAGGACTCTCACTATCTAATGTGGTGTTGGGGCAGCACTTTATATTATTATTATTATACAGTATTTATATAGCACCAAAGGGTATGCTCAGCGCTGTACAGTATATACACATATATATTGGTTTTATAGGTCTTATGATACATATGTTTATTTTGAAACCATATTGAGCAAGGGCCTATTTATGCTTTTGGTATTTAGAGTGTTTTCACTTAATAGGGGCAGCTTCCACCACTGTCTTTCAGCAGATTTTGAAGCTTTATCACAGCATAGTAACTAATATAAGGTTTCACAGGCACCACGATAATGATTTTTGGATTCACCACATACAATTTTAAAGATCAAAACGATGATTGTATCTGCAGCTTAGCAGTTCTGGTACATTCGTGTTAGGGATAAACGTCTTCCCTTCCCTTGTTGCTTGTGAGCTATAGAATGGATTGTCATATATCAGAGATTTTCAAACAACCAGGAACACCTCTGCACTTGGTTTCTTAAATTGGAGAAAATGCGGGCAGCACAGTGGCTTAATGGTTAACACTTCTACTTGGCAGTACTAGGGTCGTTGGTTCGAATTCCAACCACGGCACCACCTGCCTGGAGTTTGCGTGTTCTCCCTGTGCCCGCATGGGTTTTTCTCTGTGTTAGACATGCTGGTTGGTTAATTGGCTCCTGTATAAATTGTCCCTAGTATGTGTATGTATGAATGGGAGTTAGGGACCTTAGATTGTACGCTCCTTGAGGGTTAGGGACTGATGTGAATATACAATATATGTATGAAAAGTGCTGCATAAATTGATGGCGCTATATAAGTACCTGGGGAAAGATAAAATTCTTTCACCCCATATGCTTTGCAAACAAAATAACCACATCTTGTGAAAGCTGGCTTTGAGTCTGGCTGTAACTTTTCATATTAAGGGACAAATCTGCCATCTTGTGTAGCCAATGAGAATTGTAACTATTAACATTTTATTATGGCCCCTTTTGTGGGTAATACTTGATGCCTGATGATAAAATGAGTATTTAAATTTACTACTTTGTTAGAAATTCTGCTGCTCTTTACAGAAGGAACTTTAATGGTTAATTTTTTTAATTTTTTTTGTTGCCACAGCAACAGCCACAGCAACAGCAACAGCCCCCACAGGCTGCAGCGAGGGCAGCAGCGAGACCTGCAGCTCCTCCAGAGCCATAACAGCCTGAGCCCCAGCTTGTTGGCAGGGGGCGCCAGAGGGGACCACCATTAGGTGAATGGCCTCCAGCTGATTGTAAGCTTCTCTACTTGCTTGTTTACAGCAAAACTTTTCTCGAATGGAAAAATATTTTAAAAAATTATACAAAAAGGACTCTTTTATGACTTTATAACGTCTGTCTTTTGGATGGGCTAACTCTGTTCTAAAAGGAACAGAATCAGAAAAAAAAAAATCATGCTAGTAAAGTTATACTACAGCACCAAATGTGGACTAATTTAAATTGTGCATAAACCTCAGTTCTGCAGCTCTCTGCGGGATTTCAAGGGATCTCACTCGGTGAACGAGGGGGCCGCAGGCGGGATTTTCAGGACACTGGAGTGAACACTGGTCGGTCAATTGAGCATGTCAAAGCATCCAAAACAGGTACCTGCAGTTGCAGATTGCTCTTATAGGCCCATTGCACTCTGAAATATAAAAGTTAAATAATGTTTGTTTTTTTTTCAGTCTGGATGTGCATGCTGGGACTTGTGTTCCACAATAGTGAGGGGTGTTTGTAAAACATTGACTTCCACAAAGTACACAGTTTATAAAGTAAACCTATTGCAGCAGAGAAAGCTACTTGATTGTCAAAATAATGTGACCGGATTTTTTCTTTTCATGTTAGAGACAGCTGCGACTTTATTAAAGTGTTTCTAAAGACTCAAGTTTTTTACCTTCATGCATGGCATGTATGAAGGTAAAAAAAACCTTGTGTGCAGCAGCCCTCCCTAATACTCACCTAATCCCCCCCCCCCCCCCCTCGAACCAGCAATGCGCACTGGATATTTATAATAAATTTATATATTTATTATTTATTATTATTATTATTTTTTTTTTTTCCCCAGCCTGTAAACACTTCTTTTCTAATATGCTTCTAAATGCCTATGTGTGCATGGGGCACCTAGGCTAGCATAGATGTCTATGCAAGTACACCTGAACTTTAAAAAATCGTTGCGACTTCGACCAACCATATTGTCTGGTTCCGTTGTGGACAATAGGGTGCGATTATTGTTTTTCAATGCATTTACAAATTAATTTTTAATCATGTCCCTGTATAGTATTTATGCCTTTAAAGTGCACTTTATAAAGCGTTTTGAGCAGAAGACTTTTTTTTTTAACTTTTTTCTGACCTCCAGTATGGATTAATTGGTTTTAATGCATTCCTATGGTAAACCAAGGTATGTCTGTATATGCTTTTATCTACGTTTAATAAACTCCCTTGGGATAAGGCACTAGGCCGCCCTCTTTTCTTTGTCTTTTTGCAGTCTCTTTTATATCACAGTGGCCCTAGCAATCACAGCCCCTCTTCACAGTGATAAGTTGGGCACCTCATGGCCTCTGTCCAGATCTGCAAATCCTCCCACCCCCTGCTCTTCTGATTGGATGACATCAGACAGGAGATGCGGTAGAGGACACAGGCTGATTGGCACAGCAAGAGGTGAATGGCAACCGTGGTCGGCGCTCACCCCCTGCCGCGCGGCCCGGTCATCAACAGGCCATGGACTGGTACTGGCCCACGGCCTGTAAGTTGGGGACCCCTAAAATAAGGGGTGTCTGTAGATAGAAACAAACTGTGCAGCTCTGACTAAAAATGGAATAAAGCCCTTCCTTCCTATAGGTGTAGGCCATTTATGTACTTCGTGAAGCCTGGTTGGCAAAACTTCCAGGTCATTGCTAAGAGAGGCCTAGCTATTATTGTTCCCCTTCCCCATCAGAGGAGTCAGGCTTCCTCACATGTTCTTTCTCTCCCCTGATGCTGCAGTAGATCTGAGCTCAAAGATTGAGAAGCAGCTTCTCTTTACAGAAAAGCAGCGTTGTCACCCTAAGTTCACATCTGTGCGGGTGGTGCCGCTGCGGATCCGCACGAAAAACTCTGCAGCTGCACCACCCGCACAGAGAAATGCGAACCCGCGGGTGGGTGCCATTCGTTCTAATGGCACGCCACCCGCACTGGAAAACGCAACTGTGCTGGGATCCGAGGTTTCCATGCGGGCTGCGTTTTCCAAAGTGCAGGGACTTCTTCCCTGCATGTCACAGGCACGGGAGTCCATTCACATGAATGGGCTCTCGTGCCCGTGCAAAACACAGGCTGCATATATGTGAACTGGGGGTAAGACAGGACTGCAGAGCATCCCCCTTCTACTTCATACCATAGGGGGAGGATTCTTGTAGTACTCGTTCTTAATATTCAAAGCAAACTTCTCCATCCTTCCATGTCTCCATGCTTTATTTTGTTGACAAAACACACACACAGAGCCATCTTGAGTAAGGGCAGATGATTCATGTAGAATTTACTTCCTGGAATCCATCTGCCCTTATCTCAGACATGCAAGCAGAAGAGGGTGTGCTTAGCTGAGAGAGCCCCCCCTCTCCTCCAGAAGACTCCCCAGATGTATGACATCCTTTGCGCAGGCATGGACACTAGGAAGTGAGTGAAGAAATGTAAAAAAAAAAAAAAAAAAAAGTTTAGAATAAGCAAATAGGATATACAGTGGGGATCGAAAGTTTGGGCACCCCAGCTAAAAATTTGTATTAATGTGCAGAAAGAAGCCAAGGAAAGATGGAAAAATCTCCAAAAGGCATCAAATTACAGATTAGACATTCTTATAATATGTCAACAAAAGTTAGATTTTATTTCCATCATTTACACATTCAAAATAACAGAAAACAAAAAAATGGCGTCTGCAAAAGTTTGGGCACCCTGCAGAGTTAATATCTTGTACTGCCCCCTTTGCAAAGCTGATACCTGCCAGTGTCATGGATTGTTCTCAATCATCGTCTGGGAAGACCAGGTGATGTCAATCTCAAAGGTTTTAAATGCCCAGACTCATCTGACCTTGCCCCAACAATCAGCACCATGGGTTCTTCTAAGCAGTTGTCTAGAAAACTGAAACTGAAAATAGTTGCCGCTCACAAAGCTGGAGAAGGCTATAAGAAGATAGCAAAGCGTTTTCAGATGTCAATATCCTCTGTTCGGAATGTAATTAACCAAACACGATTTCTTCTGCGCTCTAGGACCCAGGCGGGTGGTAAATAGGTGGAACCAGAACTGGAAAACAGCGACCACCAGTGCATCAAAGGTTGTGCGGCTCCAAACAAGGCTGGGGAAGCCCGACCAAAACTACAAAGCGAAATAAAAACGAGAAGCGCACAAACCTTGCGCATTACCTCAGTACACAAAAATTTATTAATAAAAAAGGTACTCACAAACAGCGAATAAAATCAGGCATGTAAGTCCTCACAGGGACTTCAGAGATAGAGAGCCAGCGCGAGTCCCATCGTGGAGGTAAGCACTCAGTTCAGCTGACGCGTTTCGAAGGCCAAACCTTCTTCATCAGAGCTGACTGGACTGAGAGTGATCGCTCCCTTTTATATCCTAGGACTGAAATATTGACCCTCCCCTCTGGGATGGGCAGTCACAGGCTGGGTGGGGGGGGGGGGAGCCCAGGTGTCAACAACGTGTAGTATCTGATTGTCAGACTACCGATAACACATGATAAAAAATACATATAAAAAAATATATATAAAAATATATACATGTGTGTGTATATATATATATATAATACACACACACATATATATAATTGACCATAATCTAAAAACAACGATAATAATATTATTCTTCATGATGGTGATAAACATGCAAGAGAGAGAGGAAATAATAAATGGATAAAAAATGAATAAATAGTAATAAAGTCATATACAAACATAATAATAAATTCATCAATGGTTGGGTGTACACACAGTCGCACATGTATATATGATCATAACAGTATAAATGAATTAAAAAAATTATTATTAATTAGTTAATATTATCATTATTTATATTCATGATTATTTATATTTTTTTTATATATAGAACCTGGGTGTCCACATGTGGCTTGTGCAGATCGGGAGGTGGAGATCCCATGTGTCAGATTGGTCGGTCATATTCCATACTTAGCAGCAGAGGGAGATCTAATGTCTCCTACTATGGCTGCAGATTGCTCACTGCGGACTGATTTTCCCTGGAACGCACGCCAATACAGCGTGGTCCTGACTGCGCATGCGCCGTCCAGCACGCGCCTGTGCAGTACGTGAAGAGCTGGCCCGTCGGCGTGATCTCAGAAGTGCACTTCCGACGGCCAATGCGCATGCGTAAAAGCGGCGCCACTCAATCTGACAGGGTTCCAGTGCTCCCTGCCCGTCTTCACACGGGCAGAGCTCAGGATGGAGAACACTCTACTGGGAACATAGTCTGACTAAGCCTAACAGGCATCTCAAGTGCCCAAACCCAGGGGGCAAACTTAGAGGCACCAACTTCCACAATAATGACAACAAATAATATTAAATGATAATAAATCAATAATAAATAATTGATAGTAAATAATAATTCATAGATAATCAATAAAGGATTGTGGAAGTAGTGTTTACGTATATAAGAAATTATTCAAAAATAATTTATGCACGAATGGGTGCACCTACGAAAACGACATATAGCAAGAAAAAAAAAATGTTTTTTTCTTTTCCTTTTTTTCCTTTTCCCAAAGATGATATTAATGGATAATGGATGTGAAATGATATATCTAGACCAATATGCATTTCAACACACAAACACAAACACAAGTACACGCACATTGTCAGAACGTGCACGGACAGTATAGTTCGCATAAAAGCGTGTATGATGTAAATGCATGTGCATAGGACTATACTAGAAACCGAAAGATAAATACATGATGTATTGGGTGTACACCTATTTGTTCCTTAGTGTATAGCCATAGTAACCAATATAGCATAAGCTTAAAGAACTCAGTGCCACTAATAAAGTTGAGAGACCACTGAATTCTCACTAGACCACAAGGGAGAGCACCTGTATGTACGTGGTATAATATAAGATGAATAAAGATGAAAAATGATAATTGCTAGTTGAAGAATGATGACAGTGGCTGGTGGCTAAATCAGAGTATGAATTTCAAGGTCATCATTTGGGCCTCTAGGACATAGAGTGCCCAGTGTGAAGATCCAGAAGCTTTCCCTTCTGCATAGCTCCTGGTATCTCCTCCCACTATGCAAATCCTTGGAGATGGTCTCAATTCCAAAGACTTTCATCCCGCAATGATTGCTCAGATGTTTTTCTTTGAAATGGCGGGGGACTGAATATTTGTCTTTCCCTAGTTTAATGTTACTTTTGTGCTCACTGATGCGTGTCCTTAGACACCGCGAAGTGCGGCCTACATATAGTAAGTCGCATGGACAGAGTATGCCATAGATGACAAAGGAGGTCCCGCAGTTTATAAACTGTTTTTGAAATTTTTTTTTTTGTTTTTTTTTCTTGCTATATGTCGTTTTCGTAGGTGCACCCATTCGTGCATAAATTATTTTTGAATAATTTCTTATATACGTAAACACTACTTCCACAATCCTTTATTGATTATCTATGAATTATTTATTATTTACTATCAATTATTTATTATTGATTTATTATCATTTATCATTTATTATTATTGTTGTCATTATTGTGGAAGTTGGTGCCTCTAAGTTTGCCCCCTGGGTTTGGGCACTTGAGATGCCTGTTAGAGGCTTAGTCAGACTATGTTCCCAGTAGAGTGTTCTCCATCCTGAGCTCTGCCCGTGTGAAGACGGGCAGGGAGCACTGGAACCCTGTCAGATTGAGTGGCCGCCGCTTTTACACATGCGCATTGGCCGTCGGAAGTGCACTTCTGAGATCACGCCGACGGGCCAGCTCTTCACGTAGTCAGGACCACGCTGTATTGGCGTGCGTTCCAGGGAAAATCAGTCCGCAGTGAGCAATCTGCAGCCATAGTAGGAGACATTAGATCTCCCTCTGCTGCTAAGTATGGAATATGACCGACCAATCTGACACATGGGATCTCCACCTCCCGATCTGCACAAGCCACATGTGAACACCCAGGTTCTATATATAAAAAATTATAAATAATCATGAATATAAATAATGATAATATTAACTAATTAATAATAATTTTTTTAATTCATTTATACTGTTATGATCATATACACATGTGCGAATGTGTGTACACCCAACCATTGATGAATTTATCTATTATTATGTTTGTATATGACTTTATTACTATTTATTCATTTTTTATCCATTTATTATTTCCTCTCTCTCTCTTGCATGTTTATCACCATCATGAAGAATAATATTATTATCATTGTTTTTAGATTATGGTCAATTATATATATGTGTGTGTATATTATATATATATATACATGTATATATTTTTATATGTATTTTTTATCATGTGTTATCGATAGTCTGACAATTAGATACTACACGTTGTTGACACCTGGGCTTCCCACCCAGCCTGTGACTGCCCATCCCAGAGGGGAGGGTCAATATTTCAGTCCTGGGATATAAAAGGGAGCGATCACTCTCAGTCCAGTCAGCTCTGATGAAGAAGGTTTGGCCTTCGAAACGCGTCAGCTGAACTGAGTGCTTACCCCCACGATGGGACTCGCGCTGGCTCTCTATCTCTGAAGTCCCTGTGAGGACTTACATGCCTGATTTTATTCGCTGTTTGTGAGTACCTTTTTTATTAATAAATTTTTGTGTACTGAGGTAATGCGCAAGTTTTTATTTCGTTTCGGAATGTAATTAAGAAATGGCAGTCATCAGGAACAGAGGAAGTTAAAGCAACATCTGGAAAACCAAGAAAAATATCAGACAGAACAGCTCGCAAGATTGTGAGAAAAACAATTCAAAACCCACGTTTGCACGATCCCTCCAGAAAGATCTGGCAGACACTGGAGTTGTGGTACACTATTCCACTATAAAGAGATACTTGTACAAATATGGTCTTCATGGAAGAGTCATCAGAAGAAAACCTCTTCTACGTCCTCACCACAAAAATCATCATTTGAACTTTGCAAATGAACATATAGACAAGCCTGATGCATTTTGGAAACAAGTTCTGTGGACCGATGAGGTTAAAATTGAACTTTTTGGCCGGAATGAGCAAAGGTACGTTTGGAGAAGAAGGGGCACAGAATTGAATGAAAAGAACCTCTGTCCAACTGTTAAGCATGGGGTTGGATCAATCATGCTTTGGGGTTGTGTTGCAGCCAGTGGCACAGGGAACATCTCACGAGTAGAAGGAAAAATGGATTCAATAAAATTTCAGCAAATTTTGGATGGTAACTTGATGCGATCTGTGAAAAAGCTGAAGTTAAAGAAAGGATGGCTTCTACAAATGGATAATGATCCTAAACACACCTCGAAATCCACGGGGGATTACATCAAGAGGCGTAAACTGAAGGTTTTGCCATGGCCTTCACAATCTCCTGCCCTCAACATAATTGAAAATCTATGGATAGACCTTAAAAGAGCGGTGCGTGACAGACAGCCCAGAAATCTCAAAGAACTGGAAGACTTTTGTAAGGAAGAATGTGCAAAGATACCTCAAACAAGAATTGAAAGACTCTTGGCTGGCTACAAAAAGCGTTTACAAGCTGTGATACTTGCCAAAGGGGGCAGTACAAGATATGAACTCTGCAGGGTGCCCAAACTTTTGCAGACGCCATTTTTTTTGTTTTCTGCTATTTTGAAAGTGTAAATGATGGAAATAAAATCTAACTTTTGTTGACATATTATAACAATCTGTCTAATCTGTAATTTGATGCCTTTTGGAGATTTTTCCATCTTTCCTTGGCTTCTTTATGCACATTAATATAAATTTTTAGCTGGGGTGCCCAAACTTTCGATCCCCACTGTACTTTCCTATCTATTTACTAATGCTAGCTGCATAAGGATTAGTAATAGTCCATGTTGATTGAGAGAGTGAAGTTCCACTTTAGCCACTTTCCCATCGCCCTATAGTAGAACTACTGCTGCAGGGCTACGCAAAAATCTCAAGTGTATATATACGTGATGTGCCCCAGATGTTATCCCCATCCTGCCCAGTGTCATTAGTACAGTGTCGGTGCTTTTTATTAGCACTGATCACTGTATTGGTGTCACTAGGGACTGCCCGCCGCAGTCCCGCTATAAGTCACTGAACGTCGTTATTACTAGTATATATAAAAAAAAAAAAATTCCAGTGTATATACACTGCCATTTGTAGACGCTATAACTTTCACGTAAACCAATTAATTTTCATGTATTGGGATTTTTTTTTTTTTTTTAGTAAAGACATGGAGCAGAATACATTTTGGCTTCCATTTTATGAAGAAATTTAGATTTTTTTTTTTTTTTTTTCTTTATTGGATATGTTTTATAGCAAAAAGTAAAAAATTTTTTTTTTTTCTTTTCAAAATTGTCGGTATTTTTTTTGTTTCTAGCGCAAAAAAAAAAAAAAAAATGCACAGGTGATCAAATACCACTGAAAGAAAGCTCAATTTATTTAAAAAGGACATACATTTAATGTATGTACAGCGTTGCATGACCATGCAATTGTCAGTTAAATTAACACAGGGCCGTATCGCAAAAAATGGCCTGGTCAGGAAGGGAGGTAAATCCCCTGGAGGGCAAGTGGTTAAGGCAAGACTGTGTTTTTCATTTTGAATAAAGTAAAGGAGGGTTTTAACCCCTGTTGGTTTTTTGCCATTAGGGAGATTTCCCTTCACTTCTTGTCGCATAGCCAAAACAGGAAACGAGAGGGAATCCTTCTAAAGTGAGGGAATCCCTAGTTGTCACCAGAACTAGTGTCCCCAGTGGAAGATTTCCTCTCTATTTCTGTTTTGGTGACAACCCAAAATTTGGGATTTTCTTTCACTCTGGAGAGGGGGAATGTCCCTAACTGCGGCACAGGCAGCAAAAAAAACAAAAAACCCGGCAGGGTTCTATTCCCTCTCCACTATATCCAAAGCTAAAAAAAAAAAAAGCTTTGGATAGAGTGGATCTAAAGCCAAAACATTTCTTGCCTTAATGTATTCTGTACATTAAAGGTACAAATTTTTTTATTGCTCTTTTGTCCTCCCTTCTCTGTGTGGGGGGGGGGGGAGAGTGGACAAGGGATCAGCGCTGTGTACGTCTGCGTCTAATCTCCCCTTTCTTTACACAGGGCTCAAGCAGCAGCCTACTGCTGTCAATCAAATGCAGTGAGGAGGAAGCGGGGGTGGCGGTGCTAAGTCTCGCTGTGTGCCCCCATAGCTAGCGGCTTGCTGCAGGGGCACATGAAGAAGAGCCAAGATCGCCGCCAGGGGCCACTCTGTGCAAAACCACTACACAGAGCAGGTTAGTATAGCATTTTTATTATTTTAATGAAAAAGAAAAATGTACCTTTTAGCCCTGGTTCGCACTAATGCGAATTGGCCATTCAAATCACATGACAAATCGCATCCAATGATCGGCAAAGGAACTGTTCTAATCAGTGCCGAGTCATGCCGATAGAAAAGTTGTTTTTTCTGCACCACTTTTGCCGATTTGGGGTGCAACTTGCATAGACATTTGTGCATGAAGTTGCACAGAAAACGATCAAGTCGCACTGCCATCCGACTTTGAAATTGTGCGACTTCAAGTGACGTTGAATGATTTCAAAGTGGGGTCCAGCATGAACCAGGGCTGTGTTACTTTAAAGTACTTTTAAAGGTTCAAGGGGTTTTTTTTTACCTTCATGTATTCTAAACATGAAGGTAAAAAACCTTCTGTATGCAGCGAACCCCCAGCCCCCTCCCAATTTAAACCTGAGCCCCCTCCAATTCAGCAAGATTGTCTGGGGGCTCTTCCTCCTCATTGGCTGAGACAACAGCGGGAGCTCATTGGCTCTTGCTGATTTCAATCACAACCAGTGAGCCAATGAGGAGAGAGGGGGGGGGGCAGGGGTCTGTGATTTTTGCTTTTCATTCTGCTTTAACAACTTACCCTTCTGAGGATTAATGCAGGCCATAGATGTGTTTAAAATCGGCCGATTTTTCGGTCGATTAACGAACTATCGGTCGGTCTAAAAAGCCTACCTGACAACCAATTATTACGAAAATCAGCCGATTAAGTCATGAAATTCGTAACCTATAACGGGAAATGATGTCATGTTGTGACCTTTGTGATCCTTCTCTCCGGAACCTGACGAAAGGAGAAATCAGAATCGTGTCGTACGAACGAGGTATCGTTGTTTCTTGGACGAAAATGCCAGGAAAAATCACAAAACAAAAACTGGCCTTTATAATGGTTGGCCTGTTAGCAGTGGAGAAGAACAACAAAAGTAAGAAAGCAAGGAAGAGCAGAGTATGGTCCAAACACTGGCTTCTTCAACGTGCCATGTTTTCACACATGAACCTGCTTTCCAATTTAAAAGAACACAATCCTGATGACTTTAAAAACTATTTGCGAATGTCACAGCAGTCTTTTGAGCTCCTGCAATCCATGGTTGGACCCCACATTAAGAAAAAAGACTCTTGCATGCGCAAATCCATCAGCGCAGAGGAGAGACTCATTGCAACCCTACGTTACCTAGCAACAGGAAGGTCTTATGAAGAGCTCAAGTTTTCAACGGGTATATCCACACAGTCCTTAGGTCGGATAATCCCAGAAACGTGTGCAGCAATATCCAGCGTGCTGAAAGCTGACTATTTGAATGTAGTTATTACATATATATATGATATATATATATATATATATATCATATATATATATATATATATATGTAGGGAACTGTTATTTTATACACTAGTTGTGGTTTATTTACATTCATATACAGCCACTACCATAGAGGTCCCATTACAGACAAGTCCCTAGGTGTGCTTCCTGCCCCTACAAGGAGGTCAAGAAACCCCAGGATGTTATATAGTTTGTTCTCCAGGAAGTATCAGGCAGCGGGTACCAGCCTGCCATGTGCTATGTATCTGGGGAGAACTGTATGGTGATTCTGTGAGTAATGATCCAGATCAACAAGGCTGATATCTATCTAGTTGTTACTGAAGCAGATTAGGTCTGCCTCTGTTATATTTCAACTTCTGTATTGGAACCCTAATATCTCTGTAAGAGAGAGATTTGTGGTTCATTATCATTATTCTATTTACACACTGCAGAATCCTTATAGTTGTCTATATATATATATATAGATCAGTGTTTTCACCTGCATAAGACTGTCAGGTGATCTTTCTGTTAATTGCAGTGTATCTTTGCAGCCTCTTTGCTTAAAGTCATGGTACCCTTATTGGTCTGGATCTCCTTTTAGCTAGGATTAGCATAGGGAGCGTTGGATAGATTAGGCTAGAGCAGTGTTTCTCAACTCCAGTCCTCATGGACCCCCAACAGGTCATGTTTTCAGGATTTCCCTCAGATGAAACAGCTGTGGTAATTACTAAGGCAGTGAAATGATCAAATCACCTGTGCAAAATAATGGAAATCCTAAAAACATGACCTGTTGGGGGTCCATGAGGACTGGAGTTGAGAAACACTGGGCTAGAGGTAGGTTAGGCATCCGACGGCCACTTAGACAGATAGAGGCCCGGTTGCAGTGACAGCCCAGTTTAGGGATAGGGACTAAGAGTAAGGAGAGATAGAGCATTTTATCCTTTTAGGTGATGCATCGCTGATCTTCAGACAAGCCGTGCAATCATCCGCATAGAATATGTTACTTGGACGCCATCACAGCATCTAAAGTGGAAGCGTGCATCTTATTGACTCTCACCTCCTCCAGGGGCCCCTGCAACCGGACTGCACTGTAACTCCTAGAAGGAGGTATTCTGTATACTACATGCACATATACCCGGGTATAATTGCAACCTCCCAATTTATGGTAAATTGTAATCCCTGAATGTTATTCTTATGCATCCTGTTTTATGTGGCTGCTTTATATAAACTTTGCATTAATCTCATACAGGTGTGGTGACATGTTTTCATGTTAGAAATATAAATTGGGTGCATTAATACTGCTATGTATAGTTACTTTAAGTTGTCTACCTGTTTACATTCCTAGAAAGGGGTGAGTCTCCTCAATTGCAGGATCCCTATTCTAGGTGGAGGCACTGCCATTTGTATTATCACAACCCCCTCTTCCATATAGCGAAGGCTCAGGATTGCCTACTCATATACAGGTTAGCGCCATAGCTTGTTTGGTGTGGGCCATTGCACATACCCCCCCCCACCCCAAAACAGGGCTACATTTGGAGGCACTGCTGAGATCGAAGTGGGTTTAATAGTCAGTCATGGAGGAGCAACACAAAGAAAATGGCGCCCTCAACCTACTGCTAGAAGGAGGAGGAAATGGGGGATGGGAAGCTATTGAAGTAGGAAGAGAGTAGACATCAAGCTTGAATAAAGACATAGTCGGCCCAAGATAATGAGGATAATGACCTCTGACCCGAGCCGGGTTTTGGATTTTAGAGGCACGGATGCTAGTACGCCCATGAAGAGGATCATAAAAGTCTGTGATTTGAGATTTTGATGAGATACCATGGAGGAGGTAATGCAACTGAAGTTATAAGTAAAATGGACACGTCGGTATACGAAACGTCAGATACTGATGACCGTGAGACAATTGGGGGTGCCTTACAGGGATTGTTGATAGAAGTCTGAGAGGAGTCGAGGGAGGAGGAGAGACGGGATAGCGAGTTGATATGAGCCAGGTGGGAAGGAAGTTAGGTTTGAGGTTCGGAGGCAGAGGAGGGGGGGTAGTACTTGCTGATATACTTCATTGTGACAGGAGGAAGTTGGGGGTGGGGTGTGTGTGGATCACAATGAGTCTAGATTGGGAAGTGGAGGAGATGCCTGTAAGACAGTGTTGTAATTCAAGGAGAACTAGTGTAGATTTGAAGTAAGAGGTTGTATCAGATAGAAATGCAGTTAGCCAGGTGCGGGAGGATGAAAGAGAAGTTAGCTAAGAAGATAAGTTCTGAGGTCGTATGGAGATAGTGTAATGTGTACCTGAAGTTAGTGACCACATTGGAGGAGGATGAACATCAGTTTAGTACCACTAATCGTTCAGGAAGTATGTAGAACATCCTTTTAAATCTTAGTGAGAATGCTGTTGGCACTTCAATCAACTGACTGAGATGCTAGATTCAAGGGTTACAGGCGGGCACATTATAGAAAGCTATAAAGTGTTCTCTGGTAAATGTCCTGTACACAAGGAGAAGAAGCTTTCGAAGTTGTGGAAATAGCACACCCTTCAATGCTTGAAAGAATGGTCATCCTGCTCATAGGTGCTAAAGCAAGCGTCTGTGTGCTATGGAAAGTCTGCGATCTCAGTGGCAGAACTTAATCACGCTTGTATCGAGATACCCATGTGTGGGTAAGTGAACAGACTATATACAAGTACTGTCGAGTGACCATTTTTGAACCATTCTATGACCTTGAACAGATGGTTGCTGGATGATTCGTATGACCCGTCAGAAAGAAGGAGAGAGTGTTTCCACTTTCATTAATCGATTGCAGTTACTGTTGTCACGTATGGTGTATGTCACACTGACTATACAGCCTGATGCAGTGAATTCAATGAGAACTAGTTAATTAGTACGGGGGGGTTTGTTACCTCATCATCCTCTCGCACAGTCCTCAAAGTGTGAAGTTATATGATGATTTTCTTCCTCTTCATGGACTAATGAAGTTAGTGAAGAAATTGGAAGCTGAAATTCAGTTTAGCACCCCTAAGAACGTGAAACAATCTTTTAAAGAGGCCCTTGCCTTCTTGTCCTGTTCAAAATGATCAACCTGAATTCAATCGGGTCCAAGTCTTCCATTAACAAGCCCGTTGCATTACACAGAAGGGAGAGACGTCTTAGGAAGTGCTTCAGGTGTGGTCAGTGACGTTACGGGCCATTCAGCTAGACAATGTCATGTACGATATATGAGGGAACGGTGCAAAAGTGTGTCATTCCCTGTACAAAGCACAAAGGACGACTGAAATATTCAAAGTCAGGATCAAAACAGCCTTATCATAGGCTCCAAGTCCATTGTTAACGTTAGTGGGTCAACGGACTTAAAACTTCAGCTTTGTTTGACACTGGGTCTCAAGTTACCCTTATCTATCGTTCCTTCTATCAGAAGCTGTTTGAGCAACACACCACTTCAATCTACTGGACAGATGAAGTTGTGGGGGTTGAACTCTAAGTTCATACCCTGTTGATGGAAGCCTGCGCATAATTGTTACTGTACTGGTTTAGAGGACAAAGGTGTTCCTCCCATGGAGATCACTGCACTTGTGTGTCCCGACACTGGGGACTCCAAGTGCCGCTCTGTGATATTAGGTACTAATTGTAAAGCAGTACACTGTGCTTTTCAGAAGTTTCTTGAAGGAGGTCGAACTGCTTCTTTTGATCAAATTGAACTGTCTTCTGATCTTAAAGAGCTTTGTAATGTCCTCTCTGTTGGCATGGAATCAGCACGGAATGGTGTATCACATCGGTAGGCATGCAGTGGAAATTCCTCCAGGGGGGGGAGAGGAGAATACTAATGGGTTGCTTCCAGGCATTGCTCCTGAGCTACTTGGAGATGGCAGTTACGTCCTTATGGAAACACCTGAAGAGATGATCAACAAAGAGGGGTGGCAGGTGATTCCTGAAAGACTGGAGGGCCAGAGTGGACCTAATCTTACAGTTGTGACTGTGAGAAACTGTTCACCTTACCCCGTTGTAAAATTGATCCTTAGCAAAAGGTAGCCCATTGCTATCCTGTGTTTGGTGTTAAACCCCTATGCTGAAGTGTGCAAAGTGCAAGTTGAAGGTACCGCTCCTACTGTTGAATTTGATCTGACTGATCTAAACTTATCAGAGCTTTGGGTTCACAGATTGACACAGCAGTTATCAGGATTACCAGAAGTATTTTCTATGGATGAAATGGATGTAGACTGTGCCAAAAATGCTCAACACACTTTCAGGATAACAGATGCCACTCCCTTCCGGGAAAGGCCCAGAAGGATAGCCTCCAAAGGATGTTGATGAGCTCAGACAGACCTTACATCAGATGAAAGATCAGGGGATCATTGCAGATAGTAAAAGTCCCTATGCTTCACCTATTGTTGTGGTAAGAAAGAAGTGTGGATCTATTCACCTATGTATGGACTATCGAACCCTGAATCGAAGGACAATACCTGATCAGTATACACTACCAGGATAGAAGAGGCTTTGGAAGCTCTGAATGGAAATCAGTGGTTCACAGTTCTTGATTTGCGGTCAAGGTACTATCAGGTTCCAATGGCTCCTGAAGACCAAGAGAAAACAGCCTTTCATATGTCCTTTGGGCTTCTATCAGTTTACCCGCATGCCACAAGGCATAAGGGGGTGCACCAGCAAACATTTCAAAGATTAATGGAACGCGTTCTGGGTGATTTAGTGCCACGAGAGTGTCTTGTGTACCTTGATGACATTATTGTATTTGGAGCTTCATTGGAGGAACATGAAGAACGTCTCATGCGAGTGTTGCATCGTCTAAAGGAGGAAGGGCTGAAGTTGTCTGCAGACAAGTGTAAGTTCTGCCGTTCATCTGTTACCTATGTAGGCCACATTGTTTCTGCTGAAGGAGTGGCCACAGATCCTGCCAAAGTTGAAGCATTGTTGTGAAATGCCACGACCTCAGAATATCACAGAGTTACGTTCATTCCTTGGATTTCTGTGGTTATTACCGCAGATTTGTAGAAGGATATTCCCAAAGTGGCCAAGTCCTACATGACTTGTTGAAGACTGATTCGAGCGGTCAAGCCGAAAAACAGAAGAAATTCCACCCAAAATCCTTTTGGCGATAAGTGGACTTCAGCCTGTTGAGGATGCCTTCATTCAGTTAAAGAAGAATGTTAACAGAGGCACCGTTTCTGGCCTATGCTAATGCCCGAATGCCGTATGTTCTCCATGTAGATGCTAGCTTTGAAGGATGGGGTGGAGTGTTGCACCAGGAGTATCCAGCTGGGTTGCCTTCATCAGTCGTAAAGCCTCACAGTGGTTTATCGAGCGCAATTACCCAGTTCACAAGTTGGAATTCTTAGCTCTTCAAATGGGCTATTGTCGATAAGTTACTGTTGATTATCTTTATGTAGCAGCTTTCGAAGTAAGAACGGATAACCAATCCTTTGACATATGTCTTAACCACAGCAAAACTAGATGCCACATGGACATTGCTGGTTGGCTGCTCTATCAAATTATCAATTCACCTTGATAATACAAACCTGTTCCAAAAGAACATTGGTGCAGATGTTTTGGCGTTATCCAGACGCCCTGGGTTAAAGCCCTGTCTCTGAAGACAATGAATGGGAGGAAGTCCCTGGTCCTGGAGTTGGAGCACTATGTTCTATGGCTGCAGTAGTGGACAATAACGTGGCTTTCTCAGAGATGCAGCTCATAGACTCCATAGGAAAGTGGACCTGATGCTGTACCAGACATGTTTGATTAACCCAGCAGCCCTAGGCTCATTTGAGAACTGTTCTATATCTCCTCAGGGATGATTAAGAGTCAAAAGGCTGACCCTTTGATTGGGGACCTTTATATAGAGCAAGTTAGTGTTAATGATCCAGAGATATTGAAGAAAACCTTGCCTGCTGAATGTAGCTCATTTCTGAGAGACTGGGGATAAATTCAGGATTGAAAAGGGCCTACCTAACTCTACCGTGTGACTCTGTATCATGACCACCCAGGGAGGACGCAACTTGGTTCTCCCTTATTGTTTTCGAAAGATGGTTTTCAGAAGTCTACATGATCATCATGGTCATTTGGGGCCTGAGAAGACACTTATGGCATTGATTCAGGACCGCTTTTATTGGGCTCAGAATGAGAGAAACTGTGACTTAGCCTTTGTAGAAGGTGCCTCCATTGTCTGAGACGAAAAAAACCATTCCAGTTCGAGCTGCCCCAATGGGACATTTACAGAGTTCAGGCCCCAGGGATTTTGTCTGTATCGATTTTCTATGGCATTGACAACGATTCAAGAGGAATTGGGAACGTGTTGGTAGTGACTGATCACTACACACCCGGTATGCACATAGCTTTTTTCCTACCAAGGATCAAAAGGCAGTGACAGTCGCCAGAGTGCTTTGGGAGAAGTATTTCATCCACTATGGCTTTACCCCACAGATGCATTTCGGATCAGGGAAGAGACTTTGAGAGCAGACTAGTTAAGGAATTACTTTCAACTGCTCAACATCCATAAAAGCCGGACTACCCCTTATCACCCTGAAGGTGATGCTCTCCCTGAGAGATTTAACAGAACTTTGCTTGATATGTTAGGTACTCTACAGGTTGATGATAAAACGCACTTGGAGTCGTAAAGTTGAAGCCATGGTTCATGCTTACAATAGCACAAGACATGAGACTACGGGATTCTCCCCTTATTTCTTAATGTTTGGAAGGGAGCCTAGACTGCCAATAGACCTCTTGCTAGGAGTCTCCACTGATGGTGTTGATCATCAAAGTCACTATCAGTATGTAGCTCGTCTGAAAGATACCCTTAAGTCAGCTTATCGTTTGGCTGAAGAAAATGCTGCCAAGATAAATGAAGGAAACAAAAGGAGGTTTGATCGTCGTGTGAGATACAGAGAATTGAAACCTGGTGGACCAGGTACTGCTTAGAAACTCGGGCCCCTTCTGGGAAGCATAAAATTAGCTGACCGATGGAGGAATGAGATTTTTACAGTGGTGAGCAAATTACCTGGAATCCCTGTGTACAAAAATAAAGGGACCAGAAGTGGTAGAGTAAAAGCTTGGCATCGAAAACCATTTGCTCCCTATTCCTCAAGTCACTGATGATGATGACTCAGAAGATACTGTGGGAAGGGACTCTCCCCACAACCTCAGACTAACATTTACAACTGACCCTCCTGACTCTAATGAGAGTGACTGGACTGTAGTTCCTGAGATTCAGAGCCCAACAGCTTCTCCTCTTCCAAGAGAGTCACTGAACCCTAGATCTCCAGAGTTTGTGCCTGAGTCAGTGAGTACGCCTAACCAAGGATCTAGTTCTACTCCCACAATCAGTGCCATCTCTTCCCATGACACAAAGCCCTCATTCAGTACCTGAAAATCAGGGATTACCTCGTAGGGAAGTGCGTAGAGGAGAAAAGGGTTAGACATCCACCACCTGTTTTGACTTATGATACTTTGGGAGATCCCAGCATCATTCCTCAGCCCCATCTATACCATGCCTGGGTAGGGGCAGTATCTAATCTGGTCAATATGCTACCTGTATTTGCATCACCTGGCATGTATTTATACTAATCTGTTGTTTTCTTTAGCAAACCATTGTAATGGAGAGAGGACAACGTTGTGTATTTGAAATTGAATTTCATTATTGTATATAATTTGAGCTTCCTTTGACGGGACGTAAAGGTTTCACCACCTGGGGGAGAGTGTAGGGAACTGTTATTTTATACACTAGTTGTGGTTTGTTTACATTCATATACAGCCACTACCATAGAGGTCCCATTACAGACAAGTCCCTAGGTGTGCTTCCTGCCCCTACAAGGAGGTCAAGAAACCCCAGGATGTTATAGTTTGTTTTCCAGGAAGTATCAGGCAGCGGGTACCAGCCTGCCATGTGCTATGTATCTGGGGAGAACTGTATGGTGATTCTGTGAGTAATGATCCAGATCAACAAGGCTGCTATCTATCTAGTTGTTACTGAAGCAGATTAGGTCTGCCTCTGTTATATTTCAACTTCTGTATTGGAACCCTAATATCTCTGTAAGACAGAGATTTGTGGTTCATTATCATTATTCTATTTACACACTGAAGAATCCTTATAGTTGTCTATATATATTTATATAGATCAGTGTTTTCACCTGCATAAGACTGTCAGGTGATCTTTCTGTTAATTGCAGTGTATCTTTGCAGCCTCTTTGCTTAAAGTCATGGTGCCCTTATTGGTCTGGATCTCCTTTTAGCTAGGATTAGCATAGGGAGCGTTGGATAGATTAGGCTAGAGCAGTGTTTCTCAACTCCAGTCCTCATGGACCCCCAACAGGTCATGTTTTCAGGATTTCCCTCAGATGAAACAGCTGTGGTAATTACTAAGGCAGTGAAACTGATCAAATCACCTGTGCAAAATAATGGAAATCCTGAAAACATGACCTGTTGGGGGTCCAGGAGGACTGGAGTTTGAGAAACACTGGGCTAGAGGTAGGTTAGGCATCCGACGGCCACTTAGACGGATAGAGGCCCGGTTGCAGTGACAGCCCAGTTTAGGGATAGGGACTAAGAGTAAGGAGAGATAGAGCATTTTATCCTTTTAGGTGATGCATCGCTGATCTTCAGACAAGCCGTGCAATCATCCGCATAGAACGTGTTACTTGGACGCCATCACAGCATCTAAAGTGGAAGCGTGCATCTTATTGACTCTCACCTCCTCCAGGGGCCCCTGCAACGGACTGCACTGTAACTCCTAGAAGGAGGTATTTCTGTATACTACATGCACATATAATTGCAACCTCCCAATTTATGGTAAATTGTAATTCCTGAATGTTATTCTTATGCATCCTGTTTTATGTGCTGCTTTATATAAACTTTGCATTAATCTCATACAGGTGTGGTGACATGTTTTCATGTTAGAAAATATAAGCTGGGTGCATTAATACTGCTATGTATAGTTACTTTAAGTTGTCTACCTGTTACATTCCTAGAAAGGGGTGAGTCTCCTCAATTGCAGGATCCCTATTCTAGGTGGAGGCACTGCCATTTGTATTATCACAACCCCCTCTTCCATATAGCGAAGGCTCAGGATTGCCTACTCATATACAGGTTAGCGCCATAGCTTGTTTGGTGTGGGCCATTTCACATACCCCCCCCCCCCCCCCCAAAACAGGGCTACATATATATATATATATATATATATATATATATATATGACTGAAATATTATATTCTTTTGTTATATTGTTTTGTTTTTGTAAATCTAACAGTTCTCTCCCCTTTCTGCTCCTGCACACTGGTTTGTATGACTCTGCTTATCTTACTCATAAAAAGCAATGTGCATACAGTGCAAATCACTGACAGCATGTAATGTGAAACAGTACACAGTTAACCATTTCATCAACCCACATGTTAACCTCAGTCACAGCCCATGAGAGATCGGAGTACCGGCCCTGTTGCCGGTACCATGTGACCTGCTGTGACCAGTCATAGCAGGTCACATGACAGTTGTATACAATGGATGGCTTCATTCATGCCATCCATTGTATACTAGTGTGCCTAGCTATCAATGGTCACAGCGATCGCAAGCACAGGCCAGCTGTGTCATGTGATTAGCCGTGTCCAAATCACTGCTAAGTAAAAGAAACCTGAATGAATTGATGTCATTCCTGTAAATCAGGGGTTCTCAAACTTTTTAAACAGGGGGCCAGTTCACTGTCCCTTAGACCATTGGAGGGCCGGACTATAGTTTTAAAAAAAAAAAAACTATGGTCCTCTCCTGTACTGTGTCCGCATTTATTCAGAGACTGCGGACATACAACGGCGGCGGGAATACTGGGCCGGCCTCTCTATAAAACGCACAATCATTTCCCCCAAGTGTGTCTTATGGAGCAAAATACTTCCCCATCATTGGGGTCAGTGGGAGGCATAGTGTCCCATCGTTGGTGTCAGTGGGAGGAATAGTGCCCCATCGTT
Organism: Staurois parvus; assembly: GCA_951230385.1. NCBI lineage: Eukaryota > Metazoa > Chordata > Amphibia > Anura > Ranidae > Staurois > Staurois parvus. The sequence goes on from CATNWA010001705.1 coordinate 43,228, forward strand.
GGTGTCAGTGGGAGGAATAGTGCTCCATCGTTGGTGTCAGTGGGAGGAATAGTGCCCCATCGTTGGTGTCAGTGGGAGGAATAGTGCCCCATCGTTGGTGTCAGTGGGAGGAATAGTGCTCCATCGTTGGTGTCAGTGGGAGGAATAGTGCTCCATCCTTGGTGTCAGTGGGAGAAATAGTGTCCCATCGTTGGTGTCAGTGGGAGGAATAGTGTCCCATCGTTGGTGTCAGTGGGTGGAATAGTGCCCCATCGTTGGTGTCAGTGGGAGGAATAGTGCCCCATCGTTGGTGTCAGTGGGAGGAATAGTGCTCCATCCTTGGTGTCAGTGGGAGGAATAGTGCTCCATCCTTGGTGTCAGTGGGAGGAATAGTGCTCCATCCTTGGTGTCAGTGGGAGGAATAGTGCTCCATCCTTGGTGTCAGTGGGAGGAATAGTGCCCCATCGTTGGTGTCAGTGGGGAGAAATAGTGTCCCATCGTTGGTGTCAGTGGGAGGAATAGCGTCCCATCGTTGGTGTCAGTGGGAGGAATAGCGTCCCATCGTTGGTGTCAGTGGGAGGAATAGCGTCCCATCGTTGGTGTCAGTGGGAGGAATAGCGTCCCATCGATGGTGTCAGTGGGAGGAATAGCGTCCCATCGTTGGTGTCAGTGGGGGGAGGAATAGTGTCCCATCGTTGGTGTCAGTGGGGGGAGGAATAGTGTCCCATCGTTGGTGTCAGTGGGGGAAGGAATAGTGTCCCATCGTTGGTGTCAGTGGGGGAAGGAGTAGTGCCCCATCGTTGGTGTCAGTGGGAGGAATAGTGTCCCATCGTTGGTGTCAGTGGGAGGAATAGTGTCCCATCGTTGGTGTCAGTGGGAGGAATAGTGTCCCATCGTTGGTATCAGTGGGAGGAATAGTGTCCCATCGTTGGTATCAGTGGGAGGAATAGTGTGCCCCATCATTGGTATCAGTGGGAGGAATAGTGCCCCATCATTGGTATCAGTGGGAGGAATAGTGCCCCATTCATTGGTATCAGTGGGAGGAATAGTGCCCCATTGTTGGTGTCAGTGGGAGGAATAGTGCCCCATCATTATTATCAGTGACACCAATGATGGAGCACTATTCCTCCCACTGACAGCAATGACACTTAACTAGCCGACCCCTGTTCCAGCATGGTGCTGCTGCAGCCATCATACCTGGTTGTAGCAGCACCATCTGCACGGCACTTACCGGGCGGTCAGCTGTCCTCCTTCCTTCACTTCGGCCTCTCCCTCCCTTGATTTTCGTGGGGCCCCGCTCGGCTCCGCCTCCTCGACTGTGATTGGCTGCCTGTGTGCCTTTCCTAAGCTACAGTACTGGCGCCCAATCACCGGTGAGGAGGCGGAGCCGAGTGGCAGCGTGGACATCGAGTGAGGGAGCCGCCGGAGAGAAGGAGCTGCGCATCCCGGACTGGATGATCGTCGTGGTACTGGGACCAGAGCCAGTAAGAGACAGCAGCCCCCTGCCCGCCCCTGTACTTAGTGTCCCCTGCCGGCGGGCCGGATTAATCTGCTCGGCGGGCCGCATGTGGCCCGCGGGCTGTAGTTTGAGGACCCCTGCTGTAAATGCTTGTTAATAGCAAAGTAATTCTTTGCAAATAGTTAAAAAAATTATTATCACTTCACCAAAGTAGTACAATGTTACCATGGTAATATTGTACTACTTTGGTCATAGTGAAATATCAAAAATTTAGAACAAAAGCAAAAAAATTTAATAAATTCTTCTTACTTCCCCTACCCCCCCCCCCCCCCACCACACACAATAAAGAGAAAAACCACAATGAGAAAAAATTTTGAAAAAATAAGATTCCAGTCTTATATTATATAACTTTTAACAAGTTTATTGAACTAAAAACATAAAAAAAACCATTTTAATATTTTTAATGAGAACACATGTTTTTTGCAATAACTATCTTACAGGTTGAGGTATTGCACATCCCAATTACTGTGGGATTGTTCTGGCCTCTGTTGATTAAGTGGGGAGGCAGCCAAATGTTGAGGCTCTCTGGCTGGTGTGTTTGGAGGCATGTTTAGTGGCATGCAATGTGGTTGTGCTGTGCCCTGTGGAGGTGGATATCTACAGAATCCTACAATTCGGGTGTCATAGGTACCCTGTCCCCTTTGGCCAATAGTCAACAGCTGGTACATGAGTGGGTCTATTATTTCCCATTGTTGCAGGCTCATATTTCGCAGCTTGTGGGCGATATGTTTTGCAAATGCGTCACATTCGTCCTCTTTTTCTGCCAGCAGCAGTTGCTTGGCGTAAAAATAATGTAGTTTCCGAATCTGTGTTTCTTTTTTTTTTGCCTTTGTTCACTTGCAGTGATCTTGTAGTTTTCTCTGGTGTTGCCTCACTTTCCTATAACAAACAGAAATGTAGAAAAATGTGTTAAATGTTACAAAAACAGGCAATAAAAAAACCTTTTTATCCGTTACAGTTTCCAATGTGCCCTCAAGACTGGATGCAGATTTCCAAAGACTTCCAAGACCTGTGGAACTTTCCTAAATGTGGTGGTGCCATAGATGGCAAACATGTGCGCATTACACTGCCGGCTCACTCCGGGTCCTACTACTTTAATTATAAAGGCTTCTTCAGTATCATACTATTGGCCATTGTGAACGCCAAATATGAGTTTATGTATCTGGATATCGGAAAAAATGGCCGTAATTCCGATGGAGGAGTGATGGAGAATACTGAATTCCACAGAAGAATGAAGGGTGGACTTCTACATCTTCTTCCAACATCCGAGCATACAGTTGAAGGACTTAATTATGTTTTTGTAGCGGATGATGCTTTTCCTTTGAGTGAAAATATTGTAAAGCCATTTCCATGGCGAAATATGAATCACAATCAAAAAGTGTTCAATTACAGGCTGTCAAGGGCACGACGCGTGGTGGAAAATGCCTTTGGCATCCTGGCAAGTCGCTTTCGGATTTTCCACACTCCCATCAATGTGAGCGTTGACACAATTGATGTGATTGTGGAGAGCTGCTGCCTAATCCACAATTTTCTCAGGTCGACCAACACAGCTTATATATCACCAGTATCAGTGGACAGAGAAGATCCGATAAGCGGTGAAGTTCTGCCAGGAGAATGGAGGAGCGATAATGGAGGCCTTGAAAAATTTGGCTCCTGCGCGTCCATTTTGTCAACCACGACAGCGCGTGAAAATCGTGTTAATTATATGCAATATTTTGTTGGCCATGGTGCAGTATCTTGGCAGGATAATGTTGTCTAAAGTATATATTAAAGTTTGTCTAATGTATATATTAAAGTTGACTTTAGTTTTGCAAAAAAAAGTGCATGTGTACATAATAAATATATATTGAGAAATTTGTGTTCATTGATTTAATTGTACATTCTGAGGTTACATATGATCATATATTGTAAAGTAAAATGTTTGACTTCAATTACCTGTGTCTCTGGTACCTCAGATTCAGGCAGAGGTGAAAAGGATGGTTCATCAGAGGGACCAGGCAGCAAAGTGCATTGAGACTCCCTTGGCACATCTGAGTCATTCAGGAACATGAGGCTATGAAAATACCACAGCCGTGGCACATACACCTCATCTGTGCCAGGACCGGATTTTTTAGAGTTTTCAATTTTATTTAATTATTTTTTAAACACTGTACGCAGATTTGCAATCTTGTTTTTTACATAGTTTTCATCTGTATGTACGCACATGGTTTTGCATAATTCTATAAGTTTTTTCATCGCCTCATCACGCAGCAAAACGATTCAAATATTCTTTGGATTTCACTTTCCACATACATGGCATCTCCCTGTACATTTCAATAAACTGTGGCAAAAACGCAACAGATGTACATTTCTGTGCCATAGCTGAAAGAAAAAAAAAAAAAAATTTTTACAATGAGGCCCAAATATATATTATAAGAAATAATGATAATAATACAATATGCTTATGCTGTCACAATGGGTTAAATTGTACACAGCACCCAGCACATGAGACAGGAAAGCCTTGCAACATGTTGCATAACTGTAAACATGTATCGAATTCTGACAGGTACCTACTGGTAAAGATGACTTGATGTTGTCGTTTTGACACAGACACTTCGTTTTCCTGCAGAATTATTCCGAATTATCGCTCCGACCAGCAGCCCTCCTCCGCAGAAACTAGCAGCCCTCCTCCGCAGAAACGATCGCGCGGTAATCGAATGAACGTTCTGCCCACGAACGTACGTACTTTTTGGCGCTCTTTCACACTATAAACACCGCCCCTTCCATCCTCCCTCTTTTACTGGGAACAAGATGGCGGAGCAAAAGGAATTAAACATACCTAGTGAGCAAGAACGATCACAGCAGCAGCTTCTTAAAAGTGGAAGAGATACAAAAAGAAAGGCAACCAACATGTCTTTGGAGGAAATGGTTAGAATCCTGCTCAGGAAGGATTATGACTGCAAGCTGATTACAACGCAATCAAAGGAAGGATGCAATAATAGGCAAAATCCTTAAAGTGCTTTGGAAGAAATTTAGGGTAAAACGCACAAAGGACCAACTGAGAAAACGATGGTCTGATCTGAAGTTAAGGGAAGCTGATCAGTTCAAGAGAATAAGAAAAATTCTCAGAAAAAGTGAGTATTTTCTTCAATGTAAAAATATTTTTTTTATGTTGTATAATGTTTTCCATATACTTATGCTGAAAGTGCTATGCCTCTTCCTTAATGTAATATGCAGATTTTTAATGTGACATATTTTATTATGATAATTAATGTTAAAGTGATCAGTCAATAGAACTTCAGTGCTGTATTGATTAATTTCACATTAATTTCACACAGGAGAACGCAAGAGTATTGATGAAGATAAATCTGATAAAGATGAATCTGTCTGTGAGGATTTGGGAAAAAATGTTATGGATGACCCTGTGGAAGTTTCTGAGGAAGTAATACTGAACATCATTGCCTTTTGAGGAGGATGCAGTCAATAGCACAAGTTGTGGTAAGTATTCTGGACAAAAGTATTGGCACCCTTTCACAACTGCGGATAAATAAGAATGTTACAAGCATGTGATGCTCCTGTAAACTCACCTGGGGCAAGTAACAGGTGTGGGCATATAGAAATCACACCTGAAAGCAGATAAAAAGGAGAGACGTTCACTTAACCTTTGCATTGTGTGTCTGTCTGTGCCACACTAAGCATGGACAACAGAAAGAGGAGACGAGAACTGTCTGAGGACCTGAGACCAAAATTGTGGCAAAATATCAACAATCTCAAGGTTACAAGTCCATCTCCAGAGAACTAGATTTGCCTTTGTCCACAGTGCGCAACATTATCAAGAAGTTTGCAACCCATGGCACTGTAGCTAATCTCCCTGGTCGTGGACGGATGAGGAAAATTGATGAAAGATTGCAACGCAGAATAGTCCGGATGGTGGATAAGCAGCCCCAAACATGTTCCAAAGACATTCAAGCTGTCCTGCAGGCTCAGGGAGCATCAGTGTCAGCGCAAACTATCCGTCGACATTTAAATGAAATGAAACGCTATGGCAGGAGACCCAGGAGGACCCCACTGCTGACACAGAGACATAAAAAAGCAAGACTACAGTTTGCCAAAATGTACTTGAGTAAGCCAAAAGCCTTCTGGGAAAACGTCTTGTGGAAGATGAGACCAAGATAGAGCTTTTCGGTAAAAGCACATCATTCTACTGTTTACCGAAAACGGAATGAGCCTACAAAGAAACAAAAACACAGTACCTACGGTAAAATATGGTGGAGGTTCAATGATGTTTTGGGGTTGTTTTGCTGCCTCTGGCACTGGGTGCCTTGACTGTGTGCAAGGCATCATGAAATCTGAGGATTACCAAAGGATTTTGGGTCGCACTGTAGGGCCCAGTGTCAGAAAGCTGGGTTTGCGTCCAAGATCCTGGGTCTTCCAGCAGGACAATGACCCCAAACATACGTCAAAAAGCACTCAGAATGATGGCAAAGAAGCGCTGGAGAGTTCTGAAGTGGCCAGCAATGAGCCCAGATCTAAATCCATTGAACACCTGTGGAGAGATCTTAAAATTGCTGTTGGAAAAGGTGTCCTTCCAATAAGAGAGACCTGGAGCTGTTTGCAAAGGAAGAGTGGTCCAAAATTCCGGGTGAGAGGTTGTCAGAAGCTTATTGATGGTTATAGGAAGCGACTGATTTCAGTTATTTTTCCAAAGGTGTGCAACCAAATATTAAGTTAAGGGTGCCAATACTTTTGTCCAGCCCATTTTTGGGTTTTTGTGACATTATGTCATTTGCTTTTCTCC